>JACEGR010000725.1:0-224197 GCA_014170235.1 Listronotus bonariensis | reverse complement strand
AGAAAAAAAGAAATTCCAGTGAGTTTGTATCGTCGTCAAACAGATATTTTTTTGCCCAGTAAAGGTATAAAAATAGCGTCTTGGTACTGACCGGGCCTATTCAAGTAGTGGTTCTAATATACGTATTTTTTGGTGCATTTTTATTCTTAACTGTGTTAAGAAGTTTTACCTGTATGTTTTTAGGTAAGCATAATATTTTTTTGCCAAAGTTATTAATGAAGTTAAGTGTAATTATAATCTTATTTAGTAATGTGTACAATATAGGCTAATTTGTAAATTTATGTTTTTAGAACCACTTGAGGCAAAAATATACGGGCTCAAAGGAAGTGTCTTTGAAATATTTTATTTGAAACCCCATTTTGTTACATCTGGCACCCAACTAGTGGCAATAAAATTCCAAAGACACATGTCAAACATGAGTCCTACACCGGGATTAGCAAGAACACCTGAAGTTAGTCCCCCATTTACCAGACTTCAACGACGAAATCTTGAAGCGGGTACTGCTGCGGCCACCGAAAGACTACCGCAGATCCATCCTCCTCCTCCAGGAGTGCAGCAGCCAACAACAGAAACCACCCCAAATATGGAAAATTGGCAGTCAACAGGCGCAAGACCACGAACCAGAATCAGCCAGGGGCCCCCTCTAACATCCGCCTGCGGAGGCCTACCACCAAGGCCATCAACCCCGGTAACGCCGTTGACTACAAATCAAGGTAGGAACTTTCCATATTTGTCATCCAGTTTTTATCCTGCCATGAACATGCCTTTGCCAACAATGCCGGCAACACCTCCAGGAAATTTAAACAATTTAATTAGTAATTTAGTTCAAAAAAACGTGCAAGATGCACTTAAAAACTTAAATATTAATCAAAATAATACACCAAATAACAGTAATTGTAATCAATTTAACAATAATGTAGTTTGTAATAACCCAAACTTGAATAGCGCGTTTAATTTTTCAGCTATACCATATTTTGATAATGAGGGTAGTATACACCCTATTGACTTTACTGGGCAAATTCAAATTTTTTAGAAGCTACTGGAATACCATTTAGAAATATAAGTTTTATGTTAGCGGATAAATTTAAAGGTAGAGCTAAAATTTGGGGTGATACTTTTGTAACTTCTTTTAGAGATTTTCCTACTTTTAAACACGCTTTTTTAAATTTTTTCTGGGACGATACCGAACAATTACGTGTTAAATTACAAATTGAATCTGGGACTTATGAAAAAGGATCTTATGTCGAGCATTTTGTAAAATTTCTGGGCATGGCAAAGCACATAAATCCTCCTTTACCTGAGGACATTTTTATTAAACTCATTTCCCGACATTTCCCGGCTCACATTTCTACCGTTTTAATAGGTGTAAGAAATTTAAATGAGGCTATTGATCGTTTAAAACAAGCTGACTATGTAAGTCGCAATGTTTTAAACCAAACGAGACACACATCCGACAATACACAAAGATTTTACCATCAAAAACCGGAAAAACAAAAATATTTTTCTAATAAACCAAATACTTTTAAGCCTATTTCAACACTTGATTTTGTAAACTCAGAAGAGCCTAATCAATCGGAAAACGAGCATGCCGATCTTTGAGCCCGGAGATCGGTCATAATTTAACTAAAAGGGCTGCTATTATAAACAACCCTCTTGACGAATTACTCACAGAATGTGAATGTGAAACTTCTGCTGAAAATAAGTGTTCACCAATTATTTCTTTAAATATATTTAATTATAGTTTCCCGGCATTAATAGACACGGGGTCTGAAGTAACTTGCATGTCAGGGGATGTTTATAATCAGCTTATACAATTTCATTGCAAGATACCTTGTTTTCCTGTAACTGGTGTGCGTATTACGGGGGCGTTTCGCACAAAGAAAGGCGAATAACACACCAAATGCTAATACCATTTGTTATAGGTAATTTAAAATTTCAACACGAATTTTTACTTATAAGTGACTTAGTTTTTCCTATCATTTTAGGATCAGATTTTCTTTATAGGGCTAAGGCAAACATTTTTTTTCTAATGAAAAAATTATTTTTTTTAATGATGAAGCCCATATCGAAA
Organism: Listronotus bonariensis; assembly: GCA_014170235.1. Classification (NCBI taxonomy): domain Eukaryota; kingdom Metazoa; phylum Arthropoda; class Insecta; order Coleoptera; family Curculionidae; genus Listronotus; species Listronotus bonariensis. The sequence goes on along the minus strand of JACEGR010000725.1, from coordinate 222,126 downwards.
TAAAATATACTAATACTTTTCATGAATTTAAAAGTCCTGAAAATTTACAACCGATTCGTACTACGGCAGTAAAACAAAATTCTTTTATAAAAAATACATTTTCTAAACATATTTTAAATGTAAATAAAACTAGTTTTTTAGATTGTAAATTTATTGAAAACATTTCTTGCCTCGACCACCAACAAAAAAATAATTTACGCGACCTTCTCGTGTCTTATCAGCACATTTTTTCTGATATACCAGGTAGAACACCTTTGTATACCCATAAAATAATTTTAAATGATTATACACCTTTTAAGGTCAAACAATATCCGATCCCATTTGCACATAGAGATGCGATTTTTGCTGAAATACGAAAAATGGAATCCTGGGGCGTCATCGAACGGGCCGCGACGCCGTACATTAATCCCTTGGTTACCGCTGTAAAGCGTGATGGTACCGTGCGCGTTTGCCTCGACGCTCGTCGTTTAAACTCCGTCATGGAACGGGACCACGAGTTACCACGCCCTATCGATGAAATTATCAAATCTCTATCCGGGGCGCGCTTTAAAACTTGTTTAGATCTTAGCTCAAGTTATTTTCAAATTCCGTTACGAGAGGAAGACAAGAAATACACGGGGTTTTTAGTCGGTACCGAGACATATCAATTTACCGTGTTGCCGTTCGGATTGTGTACCGCGGTTTCCTCTTTTACTCGTTGCCTGTCAAAAATACTTGGTCCGGATTTTGATGCTTTTACTATAGCATACGTGGATGATCTCCTTATTTTTCCGAAACTTTTTCAGACCATTTAACACATTTAGAAAAAGTGTTTTCTCGTTTAGCTGAGGCCGGTTTTACTTTAAAATTTAAAAAATGTAAGTTTTTACCGGACGAACTTCACTACTTGGGATATATTTTGACTTTTGAGGGAATTAAACCCGATCCGGAGCGTGTAGATTCCATAAAAAAATTTCCTGTCCCTACAAATACAAAACAGTTACAAAGTTTTCTCGGGCTTTGCAACTATGATAGAATTTTTGTGAAAATTTTTCGTCAGTAGCCGAACCGCTTACTCGGCTTCTTAGAAAAAATACTAAATGGTCATGGGATTCTGAGCAACAAAAATCTTTTAATCAATTAAAGGAACTTTTAAAAGCGGAAGTTTTCTTATATCATCCTGATCATAATGAAGAGTACTATGTCCAGACGGATAGCAGTGAATATGGACTAGGGGCGCAACTTTTTCAGCGGAAGGACGGGCAACGGCACGTGATTGCTTATGCAAGTAGATTGTTATTAGATAGGGAGAGGGCGTATAATTCTTTTGAAAAGGAAGTACTTGCGGTCGTCTTTGCCCTCTTAAAGTGGAGAAAATATTTGTTGGGCCGTCATTTTTTTGTGCTTACCGACGCGCGTGCTCTATTGTATATCAAAACATGTCGCTTACTTACTCCCCGTGTAACAAGATGGGCATTAGCTCTTCAAGAATACGATTTCACTATACGTCATATTAGCGGAAAAGATAATGTAATAAGTGACGTATTATCGCGTTTTCCCGTCCAAAGATTGTCGACGCCATCGGATAGGTGTTTTATTTTGGCCGGTTTAGCCATAAAGCCAACGGATGACTTTAGAAAATTAATAAATAACTTTCCTAAGTTTCAAGCGGACGACAAAATGTTTGGCCCCATAATTAATTCTATTAATCAAGGTCAGGGGGCGATTACCCGAACTTTGTTTTTCATCAAGGTCTTTTATTTTACCAATGTACGGTCGACGATCCATTTGTACTCTGTGTGCCCGCGGCTGTTACTCGCGAATGCGTAAAGGTCTATCACGAAGCGTTTGGTCATTTTGGTACGTATAAGACTTGGATGGCGTTAAAAAATGATTTTTATTGGAAAAATATGTTTAAGACTATAAAGGATGTCTTAAAACATTGCATAATATGCCAAAAGGCTAAAGTCTCTATTTTACCTAAGCCACCTCTTCAATCTATTATCCCAAGTCGTACCAATGAAATAATTTCTTTAGACCTTTATGGCCCATTACCCCGATCCAGAGCCGGGGCTACTTATTTATGCGTGATTATTGACATTTTTTCAAAATACATAACACTTTATCCTCTTAAAGAGCTTCTTCTCGCGCTATACTTAATCGCTTAGTACTTGATTATTTACCTAAATTTGGTAAAATCGAAAAAATCCTTACCGACCACGGCACCCAGTTTACTGCTAATATTTGGAAAAAAACGTTAGCACCGTTAGGGGTTAAACATATATTTAGCTCTGTAAGACACCCGCAGTCTAACCCCGTTGAACGGTGTATGAGGGAACTTTCCCGTTTATTTCGAACCTTTTGCTCAGACCAACATACGAGGTGGGCTTACGAAGTCCCTAAATTGTCGGATTTCCTAAACAATGTCACTCACGAAACTACGGGATTTGCTCCTAGAGAATTACATTTTGGGGAACTACCAGTATCTTTAGTTAAGGATAGTTGCAGTTTCCCTGCTAATCCTAATGCGCCTAGTCAGGAAGTTAAGATTACGTTAGCCCGCGAATCCATGTTAGGCCGCGCTGCCAGGCGAGCTGTAACGAATCCTGGGAGGCCGTATAGGGAATTTAACGTGGGCGACTTAGTGCTTTTGCGTGCTCAGTCGGTGTCCTCCTTACTTAACTCAGAAATTAAAAAATTTATGTTGTTATTTGAAGGTCCTTATAAAATAAAAAAGAAAGTGGGTGCAGCCACTTACGTTTTGTGCCACCCCGACTCTGAAAGGGATCGTGGTTTGTTTCATGCAAGTCACATGAAGCTGTTTGTGAGTCCTAAACCTTCTCTGGAAAATGCTAATTAAAGCTTTCGATATACTCCAAGCTTTAATTACGGGGGCGAATGTAGCAAAATATGTATTAAGAAAAAAAAGAAATTCCAGTGAGTTTGTATCGTCGTCAAACAGATATTTTTTGCCCAGTAAAGGTATAAAAATAGCGTCTTGGTACTGACCGGGCCTATTCAAGTAGTGGTTCTAATATACGTATTTTTTGGTGCATTTTTATTCTTAACTGTGTTAAGAAGTTTTACCTGTATGTTTTTAGGTAAGCATAATATTTTTTTGCCAAAGTTATTAATGAAGTTAAGTGTAATTATAATCTTATTTAGTAATGTGTACAATATAGGCTAATTTGTAAGTTTATGTTTTTAGAACCACTTGAGGCAAAAATATACGGGCTCAAAGGAAGTGTCTTTGAAATATTTTATTTGAAACCCCATTTTGTTACAGAATGAATATGTATATGCTGGTATTATAATGCGAAAAAAAACTATAAATCTACCGAGTGACTCAGATATTTTAGGATTTGTTTTATTTTAATTACTCATAGCACTAGCTACTAGCTAGTATCTTCTTTGCTCATAGCCTTGATCATATTTTTTAGGCAACCTAATGGCGATACGTTTGTTTAAATATTTAATAAAAAATCGTTTTTATCAGGTAGATGGGAAAGGTTGGTTCTTATTTGGATCCTAAACTAAAATATTTAGATATTTGAACAATACACACTATAATGTTAGTGTTCGATTTGAAAAGTCTAACGGAAAACGATTTTAAGAACAATCTGACAACCATGTTCTTCCCTACATGCAAATTTCATGCATTTTCGAGAAAGATCAAGGCTGTGACCCCGATAAATTTACACATAACTAGTGACATGCCATCATATATCTACAATATCTCAATATATTTTATATTGCCGTTTTTGGAGTAAATTAAATAAAAGCAAAATCAAGTACTTTTCTATAGACATGTGATGTTAATTACATCAATTAACATTTTTTATGGTGATATAATGAAAGGAAATTTATTTGCGACTGAGAATCTCGTGAGATACTCATTTTTGATTAAAACATTTTATTGTTGATGTAGGAAAACAAATATTGTTAACTATTTGATTACGTTCGTAGTAAATAATGTTGGTTAATATTTTTTAATAAAAATTCAATTTTTAAACTTTGTGAAAAAAGGGGACCAAGTCAGTGATTTTTAACTTATTAATTAATTAAATTTTATTTATGTTGGTAAATAAATATCTTAATTTTTAATATATTTTTATTTAGTAATTTTTATCACAATAAGCAAGGTGTTAAAGGATGTTGTTTATACAATGTATTATACAGACTGTCTACGAATGGAGTTTGCTTTCTGAAAAATAAGATTTACTAACAGAAAATGTTGATTATGTATACAGGGTTTGCAAAAACTTTAAAAACAGGATTTTTCTTTAAGAGTAAACTACCTCTATTTTCTATTTTTAAGCAAGATAATATTTAGAAAATTTATTTAAAATTGTATGTAACAGGGGTATCAAAAAGTTTTATGAAACTGATTTTTAAGTTTTCAGAAATTAAATGTTTTATTGTTATTATTTCTTTTTTTTTTTTTTAATAAAATGACCAAAAAAACTCTTAAAATTTGCTTTTAAAACATCTGCTTTCTCCAAATTTCTACAGAACACAATTTTTCAGTTGAAAACAAATGTGATCAAGGCGTTTTCGCTAAATTATGGAGTTCAATAAAATTTTGTATTGTTGCTTTTATCGATTACAAACCTTATTCTAAATAACTTTTTCTTATAGTATTTTCCTCAAAAAAAAAAAAAAAGAAAAAAAAAAATAGGGAGTTTATTCCTAAAAAAAAATAATGTTTTTTTATTTTTTGCAAACCCTGTATACAAAATCAACATTTTTCACTTCGTGAATCGTATTTTTTGTTACAAGCTAAATTAAAGAATGACTTTTTTCGAGAAATTGAATTTTTGGTCCATTTGTCTTCTTGTTAACCCCCTCCGTAGACAGTCTGTAGATTGTTGGGAAGAAAGTTTAAAAGCAGATTTTACGTCAGAAAATAAAAAGAAAAGTTTTCATAAACATGAGTCCGCAAATTTTACCTTACCAAGAGTGTTAAACTTTTTAAAAAATTTAAAAAATTTGATCACGTATTTTATTTAAAAAAAATCTAAATATAAGCCTTTTTTTTCGCCCTTTCGGGGTCATCCCACCCAGGCCCGACGACCGCCCCCTAGGTGGTGCACTGCAGCCTGAAGGCTTATTGTACCTTGACCCCTACTCCTTCCTCCTTCCCATTCACACACCATTCATTCCATAACTTGGATGGTTGTTGCTCGGTCCGTTCGTCACCCCCGAGCGGAACACTGCGTGCCATTGCCCAAAACCCGCCAGTCACCCATCCAAGTTATGGGCGCGCACTTCACTGCTTAACTCCGGAGATCGACGCTGCCGAGACAACCGAAGCAGCCACAAGCGCGCCCAAAAAAAATATAAGCCTTATGTAAATAGGTATTTATTGTTGGTATTACATAATTGCTGAAAAAATATAAGGCCTAATTAAAAAAAAGTTTTCTCAATGCTTTATTTTTGGTCTAAAAATATGAAATTAAGTGTATCCTTTTTTTCCTAAACTAAGCAAGATACAAAAAGAAATTTAATGACATAAAAGTTTTATTTTTATTTGCTTAATCTAAAGAAACCATAAAAATTTTACACACATCTACAAAGTCAGTGGCGTACCGAATCTTTGTTACAAATATTGCTTTATTTGCCGCTCGAGACGCCACTGGGATTACTAAATGTAATTAGGTAAATAATAAATTACTTCCTTATTGCCATAAATATCATTGTCAAATTTAAATAAAATTAAGTAAAGGATACTTAAGTTATTAAAAAAAAACACATTTTTTTAATACTTTAATACCTTGTATCTTGAGAATAAGGAATTTGTAGACCCATTTTTGTGTACATTTTTTTTCATATTTTTATTTGTAGAATTCGCTCTTAAGGTTTTATAACAACATTCTGTTACACCCTGTATACAATGTGCGTCCCATGATAGAAGTGTTAAAAAAGACAAATGAACCAAAAAGTTTTAGCTTTTTAAACGGGATTTTAGAAAAACTAGTCGCATGGTCCGAAACTAAAAAAACAAAATTTTACTTCAATCGGCAATATACAGGGAGAGTTATAACTAAAAATATTAAAGATGACCACAATAATTCTATTTTTTAAATTTTCAAAAATGGAGACAAATTTTGTTACAAAATGTACAGACAAAAATTTATATGAAAGGATATTTTAAACAGATAGAAATATAGAAAACTTTACGAAATATAATGATTACAATACTGTTACGCTAAGTTGAGCCTATCCCTACGTGAGAATCTAGGTTTCGGCCAAATTCGGCCGTGAACTTTACCTTAACCTTGTCAAGGCTGTTACTCATCGATTGTCGCTTGTTTTCGCGGAAAAATTAGGCTGGATTTTTCATGTTCCTGAAACCTGAAATCATTTAATATGCTTGATAGGTTCGGTATGTTTTGCTCGAGATTAAATCTCGTGGATTTTAGGATGACGTAAGTGATTTTTTTTGCTACATAGAAATTTTCCCAAATATTTGAGCACGTTTATACTTGTAGAAACAATAAAGGTAATATTATATAACTTTTAATGATAGCTTAAATTTAAAAAATTTCCCATACGTAAAAAAACACAGATTTCTTTTAGGCAAAAATATAATATATATAAATATATATTTTTTGCCAAAAGAAATCTGATATTTATTATTTATTTATATATAATTATCAGGGAGTTAAAAAAAAATTGTAATACTTTTTCTAAAATTTTTAAAACGTCTTGCAATTAAACATGGTTTTTTAACATGTTAAATTTTCTCCTTTACAAATCATCATCGCGATGCAATGATCTTCTGGCAAGTAAAATTAGAGTGTTTAGATAAAAATACAATTAACGCCAGTGATAATTATTTTTAAAAATTACTATAAAAGTTTAAAATAATAAAATATCGAATACAGAAAATGTAGTGCATAAGGAAACTTTAAAAAGTGATTATTTAGCGAAATAAAATTTGGTGAATAGGTATTAGGTACCCCACTGACCCGTTATTAAGTTTACCCAAAAATATGAAATAAAACTAACTCGAACTATATACTATATATGCGCGCTTGTGGCGGCTTCGGTTGTATCGGCAAGCGTCGATCTCCGGAGTTAAGCAGTGAAATGCGCGCCCATAATTTGGATGGGTGACCGGCACCAGCGGTGTTTTGGGCAACGGCACACGGTGTTCTGCTAGGGGATGCGGACCAAGCAACAACCATCCAAGTTATGGAATGAATGGTGTGTGAATGGGAAGGAGTAGGGGTCAAGGTACAATAGGCCTTCAGGCTGCAGTGCACCACCTAGGGGGCGGTCGTCGGACCTGGGTGGGATGACCCCGAAAGGGTGAAAAAAATATATAAATTGTGTGTTTATAAAATTTAAAATTATTTTAAAAAGTAACCCGCTGCGATAAACTGTTAAAGAAGGAACGGAAAATGTAAAAAACATAAATAAAACAATCTTAAATAAAGAAGTAAGATAAATAAAATAAGGACATTATGATATTTAATGAAATAATAAGGTACACCGTAATATTCAAAAACAAAAAATTTTATTTTTAAGGGACCATACTCCTGATAAAGTTTTAGTACTTTTTCACACCATGTATAATAAAAAACAGATAAAACCTTTTTTAAAAAATGCTTTCCTACAAAACTAAAGTACCTAATTCTAATATACACTACTCAACAAAATTATCGCATATGCTCGATTTCTTTCATAAGCTTTATTACAAAAATGCTTTTATTTAAATGGCCATATCTCTTTTAATAATTAAGTAATTAAGACAATTAAATAAAGAAAATGTTAAGAAAACGTGAAGGAATAACTTTATATTAACCGTTGTTATTTACTCTTAGCAATACGTCCTACGGGGTGATAAAAAAATTGGAAAAATGAATACTTTTTAATCGCCCTATATAATGTGCTGTTATAAGGGAGAAATCTCATTTGTAAATAATTTATACCCGTACCCATTTCTAATATTTTATAATCACAAATTTGACTACTCCCTTTCAACAGCACATAATACAGAGCGATTAAAAATTAGTCGAGCATATGCGATAATTCTTTTGAGTTGGGTAGTTTAAAAGCATGCATGAACTAACTTTTACTATAAATAAAAAGAAAAAAATAAAAGCGGAAAATAAAAATATATATATATATATATATAACCAATATACCGCACTGTACATTTTAGATAAAAGATACACATTTAAAAGAGTACCTACACTTTTAAATATAACTTGCTTACAATATATTCTTACAGGTTTTATAAAATTTTATTTTATTTAGAACCATGTATGTAATAGTTTGGTTTTGAGCACTTTTTGCAAAAACACATTAAAGTAGTACAGCGGGATGAGGTCTGGCAGATAAAAACCACTATGTTATTTATCCCAACGTTTCGTGGCTAAATTGCCCCTTTATTAAGGGCCAATACTATACCACTTTAAAAAGTGCCAATCCAGTCACATTATCAAGTTTTAAAAAAATTAAAATGATCACTCGGTGTCACGCGGAATGTTCACTTCCCTTTTGTAGATCTGAAGTAAAATAAAATAAAACCATTATCAGCAACCGTCGCAAAATTTTAAAAAGTTTGCTAACTTAACATTGTATTTAAGACTCTCTGTAACATTTTACTGATAATTTATAATCATTTTCTTAGGTTGCACATTCTTGGAGGATATTAAAAAAAAAATGGTTTGTAAAATATAATACCAACCTCGGTGAAAGGTTTCTTTACTGTCTCGAGTAAGGATTCACGTCGGCACTATGCGCCTCCGTAAACCATTTTTTCCTCTTGACAGTTGTGAAACACTTTCCACCTTAATATGTTATATCCCATAAAATTATTTTATACTAGTTTACATTTAAAATTCGATATTACTCAACGGATTGTGATGCGGTTTTTTTAAAAGGTGGACTGATTCAAAAGGAAGATTTTTATGTTTAATAATATGAAAAAGAAGCATATAGAGAATGTTTTAAAAAATAATTTACATTTAAAATTTATTATTATTTTTTAATTTTTAAATAGATAAAGTGATATATTTACAATATATATTATATATTGTATATATAAATTTTATTTGTCTTCTTTAACCATTTTTCTATAAAATTGTCTTATTTTCCTTGAGAATAGAATACATAATACACAGAGTGTTTAAATAGTAGTTTACATTTAAAATTCGATATTGACGTAACTATTGCAATTGAAAAAAAGTGTTTATAGGAATTCTGCACAGGTTTCTATGGTTTATAAAAATATATAGAATTTCCACACAGGGTGGGTCAAAAAGATGTTATATAAAAAAACCTTACAACTTAAATGCTTTCTAACTATGTACTTAAACCATCTAGATGTTTGCAAAATTGTTTAAATATAAAGATTAGTATTTAAAAAAAAATATATGCAGGAAGTACCAACTTTTTTATTAGGTTTCTTATCACTATTCAATGGATTTTAATGTGTTTTTTTTTCAATAGATAGAGTAATTCAAGAGGAAGGTTTATATGTTTATAATAATATTCAAAATCTTTACGGTATAGAAAAGGGGAATTGTTTTACTGCAAATTTAACGCGTGCGAAGCCGCGGGCAAAAACTAGTATAAAATAATTTTATGGGATATAACATATTAAGGTGGAAAGTGTTTCACAACTGTCAAGAGGAAAAATGGTTTACGGAGGCGCATAGTGCCGACGTGAATCCTCACTCGAGACAGTAAAGAAACCTTTCACCGAGGTTGGTATTATATTTTACAAACCATTTTTTTTAATATCCTCCAAGAATGTGCAACCTAAGAAAATGATTATAAATTATCAGTAAAATGTTACAGAGAGTCTTAAATACAATGTTAAGTTAGCAAACTTTTTAAAATTTTGCGACGGTTGCTGATAATGGTTTTATTTTATTTTACTTCAGATCTACAAAAGGGAAGTGAACATTCCGCGTGACACCGAGTGATCATTTTAATTTTTTAAAACTTGATAATGTGACTGGATTGGCACTTTTTAAAGTGGTATAGTATTTGTAATAGTTTGGTTTTGAGCACTTTTTGCAAAAACACATTAAAGTAGTACAGCGGGATGAGGTCTGGCAGATAAAAACCACTATGTTATTTATCCCAACGTTTCGTGGCTAAATTGCCCCTTTATTAAGGGCCAATACTATACCACTTTAAAAAGTGCCAATCCAGTCACATTATTAAGTTTTAAAAAATTAAAAGGATCACGCGGAATGTTCACATTCCTTTTGTAGATCTAAAGTAAAATAAAATAAAACCATTGTCAGCAACCGTCGCAAAATTTTAAAAAGTTTGCAAACTTAACATTGTACTTAAGACTCTCTGTAACATTTTACTGACAAATTATAATCATTTTCTTAGGTTGCACATTCTTGGAGGATATTAAAAAAATGGTTTTAAAATATAATATCAACCTCGGTGAAAGGTTTATTTACTGTCTTGAGTGAGGATTCACGTCGACACTATGCGCCTCCGTAAACCATTTTTTCCTCTTGACAGTTTTGTGAAACACTTTCCACCTTAATATGTTATTTCCCATAAAATTATTTTATACTAGGTTTTGCCCGCGGCTTCGCACGCGTTAAATTTGCAGTAAAACAATTCCCCTTTCTTATACCGTAAAGATTTTGAATATTATTATATACATATAAACCTTCCTCTTGAATTACTCTATCTATTAAAAAAACCGCATTAAAATCCGTTCAGTAGTAATAAGAAACCTAATAAAAAAAGTTGGTGGTCCCTGGTTAATTTTTTTTTTAATACTAATAATTATTTCGCCAATTTTTATATTTAAACAATTTTGCAAACCTCTAGATGGTTTAAGTACATAGTTAGAAAGCATTTAAGTTGTAAGGGTTTTTTTATATAAGATCTTTTTGACCCACCCTGTGTGGCAATTCTATATATTTTTATAAACCATAGAAACCTGTGCAGAATTCCTATAAACACTTTTATTTTCAATTGCAATAGTTACGTCAATATCGAATTTTAAATGGAAACTACTATTTAAACACTCTGTGTATTATGTATACATATATATATATATATATATATATATATATATATATATATATATGTATACATAATACACAGAGTGTTTAAATAGTAGTAATTATTATTATACATATAACCCTTTCTTTTGAATCACTTTATCTATTTAAAAAATAAAAAGTAATATTACATTTTAAATGTAAATTATTTTTTAAAATATTCTGTATATGCTTTTTTTCATATTATTATACATAAAACTCTCTTCCTCTTGAATCAGTCCACCTATTTAAAAAAATCGCATCTCAATCCGTTGAGTAATATCGAATTTTAAATGTAAATTATTTTTTAACACTCTGTTTGTTTGGATATTATTATACATTATTTAATCATGGTCCAATATAGCCTTTAACACTCCTGAATAGTGTAGCTTTCTGATTGTGAAAGAATTTTTATGATAGGTTCAGTACTTCCGAAGGTTAGCGGCTATAAACAAACAAACTACAAACTCACAAAGTTACAAACTTTACATCTTTATATATTAGTATGATGTAGGTTTTGTAGTACTTTTTTGACATATTTAAAAATTAATAGCCGCTTCCCCCACCGATAAAAATATACATTTTATAACATTTTTTTCTTCTTATCATATAAGCTTTGCAACCCAATAGGTCTCCTCTCAACTAAAAAAGCTTCGAAGTGTACAAAAAAAATATATTTTTTTAACACTTTATGTAGTGAACTAGAATGGAGTACTTTAACTTCATGTTAACATTTAAAAAAACAGCTTTTTTAACGGTCGTGGCAAAATATATTTAATCGACCTTCCCTGTATAGAACTACCAAGTTTCCTTTATGTTATTTTTTTTTATCCAAATAATTACAAAATAATTAATTACAAAGCTTTTATATCAATTAAGTCATTGCATTTTAATTGTACCCGAGATATGAGATATATTATGACTCCAGCTAAATTTATGTGGTTAATTATTTAATATGGGTGGTACTTTTTATTGCGAAGATTAAAATTTTTATCGATGTTATTTATAAACAATTTTTTAATTATTCAAAAGATATTGTTTCAGTTAATAAGGTTTAATTACGTTTCATTTTTAAAGTAACTCGTGAATAAATTAAACAAAAAGTAGGTAAAAGATTTTTGGGCTACCATGTATTTACCATTTTTAAAAAACATTAAGGATAGGATTTTTTAATTTTAAATTTAGCCAGATTTTACCTATAAAAATAAAAACTTTTTTTTACGTATAAATCTTTGGTTTTTTACCTTGACAAAAACCCATTTATCTATATTTTCCCATGATTTGCATCAGAGAAAAAAAATTAAACTAAAAACCCAATTAAATCAAAAACCCTATAATGTAACTCTTTTCCTAATTCTTATTCTGTTAGTGTCACCAGAAGCGTCACCAGGGACAGCAGTGTCGTACCAGAAATTTTATAATCAAGTTATCGGTCCTTTTACTAGCAATTGAATGATAACATTTCTTGTAACAACTTGTAAGATTTATGTAATATAACACCTCGACTAAATCGTCTTATTTGATATGAAGTTATAATTTAAATTAAAATATAGGAAATTAAAATGTTTACAGTAAATACCCGAAATACCAAAACACAAAAAGTCAATAGGGGCAAAAAGCAACACCATAAAGGTCGGGCCACACATAACCGCACCGAGCCCGATTTCACGGCGATAAAGGAAAGTGAGGCAAATTAATTCGGAAAAATTCAAAAGTACTTTTTATGCCCTCAAAAATATTGGTTTATATATGTATATCTCTTTGTTTATATAAAACAGATTTTCCTAGTTATCTCTGTTCCCTTTTATTCAGCACGACCGTGTCTCATACGGTCTGAAACATGCCCACCAAATGAAATCATACGTGGATCGGATAGCGCCGATGTTTCCAAACGAAGCATTGAGTTTACGGGCGTCACCTTTTATTTCAGTTTATTACGCATGAAAATTAAAAGTTTTGGGTGAAAGGTTAGTTGTTGTAAAAAAACAATACAAGAAAAAGTGAAGTATTAAAAAGTGTAAAATTAGTTTTATTGTTACACCTTGTGAAAAATGTGTGAGTAAAACTTACGAATTTATTGTTATTTTTTGTTTAATAAGTTTTTTAAATTCATATTTCAAGAAATCAAATAAATTAATTTTTTTACTTGGTAAAATGCGGTGCGGGGTATGTGGTCGGACACGCAGCGGTAATATTAAGCCTGCTGCATTTGATTACAACGGTACATTTTAGAACCGAGACACGACCGTGCTACGGTGCGGGACTCGGGGTGGTTATATGTGGCCAAATCTTAAAACTGAGTAACTTTATTTGTAAAGATTTAATTTATGATCACGTATAATTTTAAACGTAGTATATTTCACTCATATTACTGCAGTTTCATTAAATACAAAATTTTTGCACCGTATCCCCCAACATTTTACAAGGAAAACGCACGGCCACTTGCTCTTTGCGGTCATGTAAGGCCCGACCTTAAATATGCACACTTATACCAATCCGTATACTCAACGAGAGACAATACATCGGCGATCAAAAAAGGTTAAAAGCACGGCTTAAAAACATACTAACGTAACGTAATTTAATTTTTTTATGCAACCACCTAAACTAATTTTATACAGGGTTTGTATCCTGTATTTAACGTTTAGCTTTCAAACCACTTGTCAATCAATTAATCAAATTTTGTGGTTATAATTCGTCTTCTTTTCTAATTTTGACGTACCAAAGTCGGGATACGTTACCGATCGCGATACGGATACGTGTGCCGTATTGATACATTTACCGTAATAGATTGGAACTAAGGTATAGCTTCTGCGCAAGCGCATTATGATACGAATAAAAATATGTTATAATTTTTTGCTTTTTGTCTCTAATATTTTTCCCAACTGTAACATCTCATACTACTTTACCACAATGTCAATTGGTCAAATTTAAACCTATTGGCAACTAAAATCAGGCAACGTTGCCTTGCATCAGCGCCCACATCGGAAACTGTTTGAACCCTTTTGGAGTTCTATGACTTACAGTGTTTTTTTAAATATTTTTAATTTTTTATCAGGCAAATGCAATAAAACATTTAAAAAATTGTCACCAGTCACATTAGTGGTTGTCATCGTGGATTTCATTAAAAATTCTGTAAGAAAGAAAAATTTACCAAGCCTGACAGTTTTCTCTGCAGTTTAAGTGTAAATAACCTAGACTTTATGTTTTATTTTTTTGTTTTCCTAAAGGTCCTTACCACTAGGTACCTTTCCGGAGAGCTGGAAAGCTGCACGTGTTCAACCTATTCCCAAGAAAGGATCTAAATCTCTTTCATCTAACTATAGACCAATTTCAATTCTTTCAGTTCTTTGTAAAGTAATGGAATTAATTCGCAAATTCTTAAGTAATTAGAAGAACACAAAATTTTGCATGACAGGCAGTATGGATTTTGACACAAAAGATCTACAGCAGATCTTCTTTCCTTCGTATCACACTGTTGAAATAAGTCTCTTGAGTTTCTAGGTGAGTCCCAGATCGTTGCTCTTGATATATCTAAAGCTTTTGACCAGGTCTGGCATGCCGCACTTCTTAATAAACTTCCCTTCTATGGTCTTTTAACTAAACTCTGTACTTGGCTCTCTAGCTATCTACCTGATCGACGTATATCAGTTATTGTGGACGGCCATTCTTCAAGCTTTCACCAAGTAAATGCTGGAGTCCCTCATGGCTCAGTTCTGGCACCAACATTGTTTCTTCTTCACATCAACGACCTTCTCTCGTCCACAACTAATTCCATTCACAGTTTCGCCGACGATAGTACCCTTCACTCCAGTTTTTAGGTTCCTAAACCCATCACTAAACCTGACTTGGAAAACAAACGCAGAGCGATGCAGATATCTCTTTCGCAGGATCTTAATTTAATATTGGATTGGGGCGCCAAGAATCTCGTCCATTTTGATGCATTCAAAACACAATCATGTTCACAAGAGTCATCAAATACTCGTCCTCTACTTATGAGCGGCCAAGTTTTACAGAGAAAAGGCACCTTCAATCTTGTGGACGTCACATTTGAAAGTAACCTTAACTGGCATAAACACATTGTATCTATAGTCACGGTAGCTTCTAAAAAAGCTTGGATTTCTCTTTTGAGCCAAAAAGTATTTTTCCGCTTCTAATTTATACACTTTATATGTGTCCCAAATTCGATCTCCCTTGGAATATTGTTCTCACATCTGGGGCATGGCGTCCTCCACAACCCTAAGCACTCTTGATTCTATTCAAATAAGAGCTATTCGTCCCATTAATGATCCTTCACTTACAGAAAGGCTTCCCTCTCTTGCCCATCGTCGGGCTGTGTGGGATTTATTGCTTTTTTATAGGTACTTCCATGGCTTCTGCTCTGAAGAATTAGCCAGTATAGTTCCTCCACTCACGGTTTCCAACAGAGAAACTCGTGGTTCCGCGCGTATGCATCCCTATACAGTCCAACTGAATAGGCCCCGAACTTCTCACTTTGTTCGTTCTTTTATCCCTAGAGTTTCTAGATTGTGGTACTTGCTGCCCGCGGAGGTCTTTCCTTTGCCCCCGAGTCTTCAAGTGTTTAAGTCCCGTGTCAACAAACTCCCTCTTACCTCGCTTAAGACACCCACGGTACGTTAGTATATAGACTTTAGCCTTCGTGGTTTGTCCAAAGATAAAAAAAACTATTCCAATGTAATAGAAAAACATTATGTATTGTATTTAGACCCTTCTTCTTCAGTTATATTTTTAGATGCAGGAGTTACATCTAGAACAGAAATACAGTTAACAGTGTCAGAAACATATCATAAAATAGAAATGCAAATAAAGACAGCTAACAGAAACAACAACAAATCAACGAAAAATATTTTAACAAAATCACAGGGTCGAAAGAAATAAAAATCAAATTTTTAACAAGAAAATAAACCTTTAAGTTAGCAAAACTACAGACATATTCCATTTTTTCGTGGCTTTGCTTAAAATTGTTCTAAACGCTGACTGTTCGTTTTTTGGTTTCATTTATATGGTTAGACAATAATACCTAGTGTTTTTCTGAAATGCCTGTTTCTAGTCGAGCTATAAACCAAAATTCGGCAAATATCTGTAAATATTCGCCAAATTAATTTTCAATATACATTTTGAATAGCTGACTGAATTACAACATTCTGATCCTAAATTTGATATGACAAAAAAAGAAGATGTTAATTAGGTATTTATTTTTGTTGAATATAAATTATTTTTTCCTACGACCATATGTGAAAATAGTAAATAGCACACTGTTTTCATGCATAGAAAATGCCTTATACCACACTAGTGTTGCAAAGTACTTTACAGCACTAGTATTGCAAAGTATAATATAAAGCTGTCATCGCTGTCATTGTTATTTAAAATAAATTTGGAGTTACCAGGCTGTTAACTGGAGTTACATTGAAAAAGCCATGCAATATTTTTTAAATGAGGACCTTTTTTAATTCTAAAATGATAAAAAGCTACTAGGTAGGTGATTTTTGATATAAACATATTTTTAAACAGTATAATATATCGCAGTAAGGAACAGTATATATCACCCTAGTGATGCAAAGTTTTCAATTGTTTTCTTATTTTTTCTGTGAAGACAAACAACTTTTATTTGTTTTGGTAAATAACTTGTGGTCGTAGGAAAAATAGTGTACATTACTTGTGTGAAAATCACTTTCTTACACGCGTGGGTTTGTCGCACTCGGCTAACGCCTCGTGTAACAATATTCTCACTCGTGTGAAATTAGTCATTTTCCACACTTGTAATGTAATATACTATTTTAACCGACTTCTTTGTCTATGTTACGCGATTACCGATTTTTTTTTAAATCTTTTTTAATTTTAATAAATAACATGCTTAAATAATAAAGAAAAAGAAAAGATCAGGGGCGTATTTAAAATCTCAGAAACTTTGGTATAAAATTTACTCTTTTTACCGAACTAAAAGACTTGTTAGTAGTGTCACTAAAAAGTTAACAATAATAAAAAAATTCAGGTAATAAAATATATGCTAAACTGCTTTTTTCAGAGTCAGTTTTTTTAAATAGTATATTACATTACAAGTGTGGAAAATGACTAATTTCACATGAGTGGGAATATTGTAGCACGAGGCGTTAGCCGAGTGCGACAAACCCACGAGTGTAAGAAAGTCATTTTCACACGAGTACTGTACACTATTTTTCCTACGGCCAAAAATTATTCACCAAAAAGAAATTTAAAGTTTGTCTTTACAGAAAAAATAAAAACAATTGAGAACTTTGCAACACTAGGGTGATTTTTACTTTGTAACACTAGTGTGATATGTACTTTTCCTCACTGCTACATTATACTGTTTTGACAATATTTTTACATCGAAAATCACCTACCTAGAAGCATTATATAACTTTTATCATTTTGGAGTTTAAAAAGGCCCTCACTTAATAAAAATTATATGGTTTGGTTAGGTAATAACGGTAATAGTTTAATACGGTTTTCTGCTATTTTAAGGGTTTTTAAAATTATTGATACTTACATATTTTAGACACTCTTCTTAATAAAACGTAAGTGGCGCATATCCAAAATATTCCGTTTTTTTAAATATCAGTAATCAAACTTACGGGACCGGGGAGTGAAAAGGGGTGCCGGGTGGGGTAAAATTGGTAAAGCGAGTTAATGAAACTGAACATCACATGTAAAATTAAGTAAAAATTACATTTTTTCCTCATATTTTTGAGAAAAAATATAAAAATATGAAAATTGTAAATGCATAACCTAAAGTCCTAAAAGTAAGAAAAAACGACTACTAAACGTCAGTTATACCATGCAAAATATGGAAAGCATTTAGCAACGTCGGAAAGGTCTGATTCTATTTATGAATGGATAAAAGAAAGTATATTCATAAAGTGTGTATTAGTCTCAGGTTTAATTAAGGGATTAAAAAAAGATTTAACTAGTTGTTTGAGTACACGAAGACAGAGAGAAAGAAATTTGATCTATAGGAGTTTTTTCTTTGGCGCTTTAGGTCGAACGGTCAAGCGGCAAGGCTGCCTCTATGTCTATTTTTGTTTATGTTTATTGTATTATTACTCTTTTAATATTAGAAGAAAGCTTATACTGTGGTGTTGTAACTTAACGTTAATAAGATGATTTTCGCTAATTTGGGTTCTACTGTTTAAGGTAAGTAAAAAGTTTTTTTACTGTCACTAACAATAAATATGTCACTTGCAAAACCAATAGCAGTTTTTGGAATGACATCATAATATATATCACACGAGTGTTGTAAAGTACTTTGCAACACTAGTGCTGTAAAGTACTTTGCAACACTAGTGTGATATAACGCATTTTCTATACATGAAACCAGTGTGCTATTTGCTATTTTCACAAGTGGTCGTAGGAAAAATATTTATCATGTTTTTCTCCATGGACAAACAAATCGACTTCTTATGACGTTGCTCTATAAAAATTTAAATTCTAAGATATAGGGAGTAGAAGTTGTTAAAGTTAAGACCATATTTATTTTATTCTGAAAGCGATGCCGCTAAGTACACAAAAAATGATAAAGCAAATAAACCCTTTTGTGAACAATTATTTATTGCAGCAAAAATATTCAACCCGACGACTACGCCACGCGCCACAGTTTTTATAGCAGGCCAGAGGCGAAATAAGAGAATGCTTTTTTAAGTACGTGAAACGTGTTTTCGCAATGTCTTTATTTATTTATCTAAAAAATATGTAATCAGGCTCTGTCAAAGGTTATATGCTTTCGAAAAGGTTTGTTTACTTTATCATTTTTTGTGTACTTGGCGGCATCCTTTTTAGAATGAAATAATTATGGTCTTAACTATACACTTACTAATATGCATCGAAAAAGCTCCTACACGAATTTTGCTTAAAAAATCATAAAATACAGGAAAATGTATATTACCTTTTTTAAGAACTTTAATTAGGTAAGGAAATACCTAAACATTGTTTTGTAAACCCATTTGTAATTAGTATATCAGCTTTATAAATCGCGCACGTTTTTGTCATGTAAACAGGGTGATTCCTCTTCGTAAATACTCGATTTGGATGGCCATATTTCCAATACTGATGAACTTAGATATTATAAATGTGGTATTTTCTCAAAACCTTTTTAAAGATTTTTTAATTTGAATATTGGAGATAATATACAGGGTATGACAAAAAATATAACTTTAATAGTGTTAAAACCATGTAAATATAATATATCATTATAAAAAAGATACTTTAAAGAGATTTAAAAAAATACTACATTTATTATATACAGGGTGATTTAAAAATCCATAACGAAATTTAAGGGGATGATTCCACTTGACAAAATAAGGGTAGAGCTTCATATAATTTTTTTCAAAATGTCATTCGTTTTCGAGGTACAAGCCGTCAAAGTTTAATTTTTATTTTGGTTTTTTCGCCTTATTGCATTTACTTTTTAACCAATCCAGTTGATATTTGGCACACAAATCGAGCTTTGCAGATTCTGACATTTTAAGATAAAAGTACTTTTTTAAATACCGCTAGAGGGCACTTTAGCTAAAACTTAAAATTTATTTACATTATAACTTTTTTATTTTGACAGATATCGCAAAGCTGGGGCGCCATTTTATAGACAATCCAAAAGTTAAAAAATAAGTACTTTTTATTAAAGTCGATAAACCTCACCGTTTATGCACCAATAGACTTCAAAGTTTTCATCAATTTCAATCAAATTACCTACATACATACAGGGTGTCTAGTAACTCAACCGACAAACTTAACCAAACGATTCTACAACAGGTTAAAATAGGTGCAAGTTCAGTAGCACATTTTTAAATAAGCGATTCTACAACAAAACATAAGAAAAAACTTCTTATAAACATATGTCCTAAACGTTTTAGTTTTTGAACTAGGGTTGTTAAAAATAAAAAAAGGTTTTTTTTTAAATATTTAACACACCGTAGTTCAAAAACTAAGACGTTTAAGACATATGTTTATAGAAAGTTTTTTTCTTATTTTCTGTTGTAGAATCGCCCCGTAAAGTTTGTCGGTTGAGTTACTGGACACCCTGTATATAAATGTAGGTAATTTAATTGAAATTGATGAAAACTTTGATGTCTATTAGTATTATAAGCTAAACGGTAAGGTTTATCGACTTTAATAAAAAGTACCTTATTTTTAAGTTTTTGATTGTCTATAAAATGGCGCCCTAGTTTTACGATAACTGTCAAAATAAAAAAGTTATGATGTAAATAAATTTTAAGTTTTAGGTAAAGTGTCCTCTGCCGGTATTTAAAAAAGTACTTTTGTCTTAAAGTCTTAGAATCTGCAAGGCTTGATTTGTGTGCCAAGTATCAACTGGATTAGTTAAAAATAAATGCAATATGGCGAAAAAACCAAAATAATAATTGAAATTTGACGGCTTGTAACTCGAAAACGAATGACATTTTGAAAAGAAAACATATGAAGCTCTACCCTTATTTTGTCAAGTAGAATCACCCCTTAAGGTTCGAGATCGATTTTTGAATCACCCTGAATACCCTTATTAGTTTCGAAAATTATTCAGGTAATTATTAAAGTAATACCATTTTGTAGTAGATAAAGATATTGACTTCGTATTCTAGGGTTATAAAGTACTTGTCAGGAGCTTCGAAATGGTGTGTTACAATATTCACCTTTCCATTATTTTTTGCAATATGGCGTCTAGCTATCATATTGACATTTAAAGTTGTCATTAATATGTCAAAAAATAAAGACGTTGCTCATATATAATTATTTTACATTTCGTTAAAATATACCAAACGGTTTAGATTTAAGAAAAACAGAAAAAGCTAAACAGAGTTTTGGTCCTTACTGTATAAATTTGACAATTTTTACACTTGTGACAGTCAGGACTTAATCGAATAGGCATAGCTGGCTACATCATTCCAGCTAATCGTTAAAAAAATATCATGTTTTCATCACTCCAGTCTCTGTGACTTCAATAAACTTACATGTTTCAGTGTTCACTCAGTATAAATATCTTATTAAACGAAATGAATCATTTCCATGACCTTGTCAACAATGTCTACTGTAGTATTAGTAGAAGCGAGTATTTAACATAATTTTAACATGCAATAAGTGTAACGCAGTTGAAAATTCGTAAAAATTTCTCCCAGGTTTTTCTTTAATTACAAAGAAATAATTTATGGGATTTTTAACAGTACGATTTTAAAAATATATAATATTTTATTATTATTTTTATTATTTGCACTTCAATATTTATTAGACATATTAATTTAATAAATAAAGACTATCCCACGACGATCTGCAGGATTGGGAAATTTTTAAAAATTTGGCAACAATGTTAGGTTAGTACTGGGTCTACAACTAAAATATTCTCTCAGTTCTAGAACTTTCGGTCATACCAGAGGTTAGTGTCAACTTTCATATTTGAAATAAACACACCCTTTATAATTTTTCTTATCCCAACTTTAGTTTTTGACTTATTTTATATTTGTCAATAATGACGTTTGCAGGCCATTACTTAATCAATTTTTGTTCTTAATAAAAACCTTTAAAAAAGAAAAACCTATTTATGGAAATGTGGAAAAATAATAACTACAGGGTCATAAAAAATAAACTTTAAAAACTTTGTATGTGACACTTTATATGCGCCCCAAATTCGACCTCCCTTAGAATATTGTTCTCATATCTAGGGCATGGCGTCCCCCACAACCCTAAGTATTCCTGATTCCATTTAAAGAAGAGCTATTCGTCTCATTAATGATCCTTCACTTACAGAAAGGCTTGCTTCTCTTGCTGATCGTCGAGCTGTGGGGTATTTATTGCTTTTTTGTAGGTACTTTCATGGCTTCTGTTCTGTCCAGTATAACTTCTCCACTAATGGTTCCCAACAGAGAAATTTCTGGTGCCACCCGTATGCATCTCTATACGGTCCAACTGGACAGGCCCCGAACTTTCCACTTTGTTCGTTCTTTTATCCCTAGAGTTTCTAGAACGTGGAACCTGCTGCCCGCGGAGGTCTCAACTTAACAACAAACTCCCTCTTACCTCGCTTAAGACACCCACGGTACGTTAGTATTTAGGCTTTTAGCCTTCGTGGATTGTCCAACGATAAAAAAAGAAAAAAGTTAAAAGGGTTATAAATATAAAAACAAAAATTAAAATACCAAAAAATTGAATTTGTTGGAGTGATATTTAAAAACTTAAATTTAAAATTTGGAAAGAAAAATAAAAATTACATTTTTTAAATTATTTGGCTAGTGATTTATAAAAATGAAATAGTTTTTTAAATATATCTCTTTTTGCGTTTCATTAACAGATTACGAATGGTTAGACAAGAGCAATTAAGGTTGGGCACTCGCACAACCGAGCTCCACCTCTGGCTCCGCCACTGTGCTGAAAAAGCTCTAAAACCATTAGTGTTGGGCGATATATCAATAACCGCGATATTTCACCGGTAAATGGAAAATCACTGGCGCTACCGGTGATTTACTTTTTGCAAATACGGTGATCAGTGATCGAAGCGAATACTGCACTCGGCATCGACACGACACGCATTGGATGATCGCTGATGACGCCTATCGAAATATGATATACCTATGAATTATTATTTAAAAATAATATGTGAAGGAAAACAGTGATTTAAGCTTATATGATATTTATATTCTTTAGACGTGGAGGGTGGCGGGCACCGCCCAAGAAAGACTGTTTTCCAAAGCCGGGTTAATATTAATCGACCGTAGAAATAAATTAAGCGCAAACAAAGCTGAAAAACTAATCTTTCTTAATGCTAATTTTTAATTTTCAATGGGCAAAAAGTAAACTATATATTGTTTTATTTTTATTTATTTAAAGAATTTAAAATTTTTATTTTTTAATATGCGTTCTCGTTTTGCTTTAAAAAAGTTTTTTATTTTATATTTATCTTTTTGTAATTGAATTTAAGTTAAAAATGTTAAAATGGTGTTCAATTAATAAAAAATGTGTTTTTTTTTATTTTTTAAAGCAGGTAATGAATAAACCCTAAAACTTATTATTATTTTGACATAATAATATTGCAATATATCACATTAAGCTTGTTGTTGTCACACCTTATATAAAAATGATTATTTGAGTTACGAGCCCAAAAAAAAATTTGGTTTCGTAATATTGCTTTTAATTTAATTTGCAGCATAATATTTATTTTTATAAAATCAATAAATATTATGCTGCATGTCAATGAAAACCGATAAGAGCTACATAAATATATTCGTATTCGTTGGCAGACACCGAGCTGTTTTTATATTTCCATTTTTAGTTAAATATTTATGTATATTCAAGTCACTGCAGTGATTGAAATCACTGTTTAAAATCACGATGATTTAGAAATCACTGTCGCCGTTTCACCGGTTACCAAAAAATCACCGTATTTTCCAACACTAAAAACCATTAACTACTCATTCACCATGTATATAATATGGTAATTAAGTTATATTTTTCGGTTTAAATCGTCCAACCTTTCGAAAACAAATCATTTTTATAGTTTTCCAGATAAGCGTTACTGACAAGTTGACAAGACTAATCTCACTACCCTAACTTCTGACTAATGGCTTCTTTTGACAGGTCTTTTAAAAATATTTCACCCCCATTTTAAAAGGAAGTCGGTTTTGCCTTTCTAAATGTACCGCCCCAAAGGTTAACTGTTTTCGAAATAGCGGGGTGTTATGTTTTTCTAAGGGTATAATTTTGTTATTTATTGACTCAAAAACGTGTGAAATCGGTGTGAAAAAATCCCAGGGTAGCTAAGTAGGTGGCGAAGAATTTTCGGCAGTTTTAAATTGAGATGTTTTGTGAAATTACCTGTATGTTAGCGCCACCCAGAATTGTTGTCCTTGAAGGAATTCTTTTAAACCCTAATTATAAGGTTACTGTTCTGCATTTTGAATGTCTTTTGTCGGCCCTTAATATTATACAGGGTGTCTCTAAAAGGCCTATCAAGAATGCTACCATAAACCCTTTGGGCCAAAAAACACCGATCTAATAGTTCCTGTGCCAGTAATAAAATAAATTTCATGATAATAATACTTTTAAAGCCTTTTTAGTGTTTTATTTATACCGCCATATATGGAAGTGGCGCCTCAACCCAGCCTGTCAATGTGAAATGTTTCGGGTGTCGGACTGGGAGAACGTGTTACTTTTTTGTCGGACAATGTTTTAAATGCAACTTTTAAACACTTTGCCAAAAATGGTAAGGGTTGCAGTCATGAAACCTAGGGCTCAAACATATGTTTCGGGTATCGGTCTAAGGTTACGTGACTGTAACCCTTACGACTTTTGGTACAATGTTTAAAAATTACATGCAAAACATTGTCCGACAAAAAAGTGACGCGTTGATAGGCTTTGACATTGATAGGCTGAGTTAAAGCGCCGCTTCCATCTTTGGCAATATGAATATTGTGGAAGACTTGTCAAAAAAAAACCTCCCCAAAAAGGTTTTAAAAGTGTTTTTATCATAAAGTCCATTTCTTTACTGGCCCAGGAACTATTACGCAATTTTTGGTCAAAAAGTTAATTGTTTGCGAGATACAGTGTGTTAAAGTTTTTATTTTAGTTATTTTTAAATATTTCTAATTAATATTCGATTTTTTTTACAAAATTGGGTATGTGGTTTTTTAAGTAAGAAATCGAAAGCTAACGTGTTCTTGCTGTTAAATGTAGAGGGAGCCACCTGCAGTTAATTTTGTTCCAAGTGTCATTATTTTCTTGTGCCTCTGTATATTATAATTCTAGTAGATGATTGTTATTTTTCCATATTTTTTGCACAAGAAAGGTGTATGGGGCGTCCATAAATTACGTGAGGTGTTTTTCCATATTATGGACCCCCATCCCCCTTGGTGAGATTAGGTGGGATTTTTTTCACCCCTCCTCCTCCTATCTAATCCTACGTAAGATTTATGATGGGAATACAAGCTCTCAAACCGAAATTGATTTTGTCCTCAAAAAAATTTGAAGAGCCCTCTATTGAAAAAAAACTACAAAACATCACATTTTCCTGGGGGAGGCCTGCCCCAAAATTTACTTTTTCCCCTTTCTACCTACACAAAAACTACGTAAGATTTTCACAGACCCCCCTTCCCCCATCGTGAGATTTGGTGAGATTTTCCTCGACCCTCCCCTAAAATGTCTGACGTAATTTATGGACGCCCCTATCTGATAAATATCTCTGCGAGCAACCGTTTCTAAAATATTTTAGATTAAACGTTTTATTTTATACACAAAGTTTCTTTGCGCTTTATCTAGGCCACCCAATTTTACCCAATTTGCCTTAGTTAGAAATTGATCATTTTCGGGATGCAGGATGTCTAATTAAAAAAATAAATGAAAAATTTCACACCCTGTATCTTGCAAACCAGCAACCTTTCGACTAAGGCATATTGCATTCGATCGTTGTATTTTTGCCCAAAGGAATTTGTGGTAGCATTTTGTACAGACTTTTGGACACTACCCGGTGGCATGGCAAACTTATGTATGCAATAAAATGTGTAATCTGAAATATCTCAAAAACGGTTGCTCGTAACGATATTTATCAAGTATATCTTTCTTGTGCAAAAATATGGAGAATTAAAATTCTATACTAAAATTATATTACACCAGGGCAAAACTAAGTGATGACACTTTAAATCTAAACAAAGAACTGCAGGTGACTCCGTCTACATTTTACGACAAAAATGTTAGCATATTTTGATTTTTCAGTCCGAAAAACCTTTTAAAACTGAATTTTGTGGTAAATGTCTTATAATAAATAGGATATTTAAAAAGAACTAAAATAAAATAAAAACTTTGACCTCCTGTATCTTAAAAACGATTCACTTTTCGACAAAGGTAAATTAGGTTAGATCGTTGTATTTTAGTCCAAGGATTTTCTGGTAGAATTTTGTACAAACCTTTTAAAGTCACCCTGTAAATTTTCTTATTTTTTGTATGCACATCGTACCACTTCAAAACATTTATGGACAATTTTTGTCAATGCAGGAAAAAGGCTTTAAACGAATATTTTTATGGTAGTTATACAGGATGGACCAGGTTTTTCGTGACAAATTTTGACAGTCGATAGGAAATATCTTTTTATGAAAAAAGTTCCCATAAACATATGTCCGGACTTGCTTTCACTCTGAGATACAAGGCGTTAAAATTTTAAAAAAAGGCGGTGTCTTCTAATATCTAGAAATCTTTTGACCGATTTGAATAAAATTTGGGACACTTATTAAATTTATTTAGGCGCTTGTGAAGTTTGCCTAGATTAGTATTTTTGGGTCCAGTGGCGTCTCAGTGGGCATCACAGACAATATTATTGCAAAAACAGTACACCACTGACTATTTATGAAGTTTTAATATTTTTTTTTTATTAAGCAATTAAGAATTTAACTTTTTGGTTCCTTGTATTTTCTTCGTTTTGCCTTCGTTTTCAAGAAAAATTTATAAATCTACTTTAATTTCTTTTAAAAAGTACCCATAGGCAATATAATATAAAAAGCAAAAATAAAAATGAAACAATAATTTGCCTTTAAATAAAAGAGCAGTTGTGTATTTCATTAAAAATTGTCATTTTACTCTTTACTAAAGTTAAAATTGTTTTTTTTTAATTTTGGATATTATTGTATGCTGTTTGGGGCTACTTTTTTAAAGAAATTTTATATATATATATATATATATATATATATATATATATATATATAAATTTTATTTGTTTTCTTTAACCGTTTTTCTATAAAATTGTCTTATTTTTCTTGGGATAACGATTGCGTTATCCGTATATATATACATATATATATATATATATATATATATATATATATATATATATATATATATATATATATATTTTGAAAACGAAGGTTGATACCAAGAAAAACAAGGGACCAAAAAATTAAATTGTTAATTGCGTAATCAGAAAAAATATTAAAACTTCATTGAAAGTCAGTGGCGTACTTTTTTCGCAATAATATTGGCTGTGGTGCCCACTGAGACGCGACTGGCCCAATAATGCTAATCTAGGCAAAAATTTACAAGCGTATTATTAAATTAAATAAGTGTCCAATTTTATTATTTTTTCAGATCGGTTAAAAGGTTCGTTAGATATTTAGAAGATAACGACTTTTTTGAAAATTTTAACGCCCTGTATCTCAGAATGAAAGCAAGACATATGTTTATAGACACTTTTTTATAAAAATATATTTCCTATCGACTGTTAAAATTTGTCACGATAAACCTGGTCCACCCTGTATAAGGTGTAATAAACATAAATCTATTAGGTAAGGAATGAATTATATTTTGCTCGTGACTGATAAACCCAAAACTCCTTATTATCCGAAATATCTTTTTGGACTAACAACATTTAAAAACGCATATTTAAGGTTAAACAACCCTTGGGATATATCACCTATGTTTAAGTATTATGCCACTTATTATCTCCAAAGAAAAGGCTAGTACTATAAAAACTTGAAAAAGTTTATAATTTTTAAGTTTTTTTAACACGTTTTTTTTATATATTTGAAAATTTCCTGACATCCCAGATAAACTAATTTAAAAATTAAAAATAATTTATTTGCTGTTTCACACAAAATAAAAAAACTGTGTTTTAATCACTCTAATCAGAAAAATGACTAACTAATTAACTTAGGTTTTTACAATACAATTTTTTTAGCTCTAAAACTCTAATTGAAAATACTGCCTAAAAATCTACTATTACGATGGGAGCAAAATGTTATGACACATAAAAGTTCTCTGAAATAATTTATTTCAATTAAACTGCGCTGATTGGAATGGTCGTTAGCTTAAGTGTTAAGGATCTCGTGAAAATTATAGTAAACAAATGTTATGATTATATGTGACTTTTTGTAATAAAAATTTTGATTTTCTCAAATCAAAACCAAAAAGTGGGGTTGTCAGACAAAGCAATTTTAAAAGTTTTTGTTCGGTACTATTTTAAATTGTTTTATATAATTATAAAGCTAATCGGAGTTTTTAAGGGTATTTTTATAGCAGTAATTAAATTTAAGAGTTTATTTCAGTTGCATAGCAACAATTTTCTGTAGTTAGGAGAAAATCTCCCAGCTTTTAATGTTTTAGATTGTAATCAGTATTTTTCGCCCTTTTCGTCATCCACCCAGGTCCCGTGATCCCCAGAGGTACCAGCCTGAAGGCTGTGTACCTGGACTCTACCCTCCACCTACACACCATTCATTGTAATCAGTATACTTTTAACATATGTTTAATTAAACATTTTTGTTTTACAAAAATAAAATGGAGCATTATTTAATTTTATTATTGCTTTTATAAATTTACAAATGCGGGCATTTTTCATACCTTTTCTTCTATCCTAGGGCGTAAAAGTGCTTATTTTTACGACCTCATTTATAAATGCGGGCGTTTTAATACTTTTTTGTCTTAGGGCGTAAAAGTACAATTTTACGCATTCAAATCGGTGAGTAAAATTATATTTTACGCCCGGTCGTACAAAAATAAATAATTATTTAAATAAAATTGATTTTCAATAATGTTTAAAAAATATTCTGATTAATGTAAACTCTGAACTATGTTACTTTTTGGCAAAGGTTGCAACATGGATTTCGATAATAACACAATAGATATTAACTATTCATCAATAAACAATAATATAGACAACAGTAACAATAAGAACAATTGCTTTAAAAACAACTCGACAAACAGGGTAATAACCACAATTACTATTTTATCATGATATTAAATTATGTTACAGACACGTTAGCAGGTATTAACGTCAAAGCATTGATTTGCAAGGCCTACTTAAAAATACCTTTAAAAAAATAGAAAACATGCAATTTCTCTTTTAATTAAAATTTAAAATATGACATGTGATACATCGTTAAATTTGTAATAAGAAAGGAGATCAGATACAGGTTGTACTTTTTTCGAGCCATATTAAAAAATATAGTTGATGATGGTTTCATGAAAACGAAACGTCGAATATAAAATCTAAAATAACCATCATGTAGTAGCTAAGAAGAGCGAATAAAAAAGTGTTATTAGTTTTTTTATATTTTTTTAAATAAAGTTAGAAAAAAATAAAATCAATATAGTCAAATTTTTGTTTTTGCCAAATATCTCACCAGGCCATAAAAATTTTTCAAGTTTTTAAACGGCATGAAAATAAGCTTTAAAAAACACAACTTTTTCCTAATTTAACCCAAGCTGTATCTCCCATAGGTACTGAGATTCCCATGCTGAGGATCTTTCTTAATTACAATCAATTTATCAATTAAAACATGTTTGTAAGATAACTGGCCACTAGTTTTAATTCATTTAAAAAATTGTTTTAAAACAAAAATACCAGATAGGCGAAAATATTTATGTTTGGTTTATCTGTATTCACGCTTGGTTTTAAAAGAATAAATAAAAATAATTAAAAATTATGATAAGTGTTACAGATGAGCAAAATATTTGCAATTATTAACTAGTTTTTTAATTACAAGAAGATCGGGTGGCTGTATCCCATACAAATACTATCATCAACAAAAATATTTACTTTAATGTTGTTTTGTAAATTTTCTAAGAACATTTGTTTTTTTGTCCTATGCTTGCAGCTTATTGGTAAGCTGCTCCCAACCGATTTACGCAAATATTGGACACTTGTGTTTTTCATGATTTATTATTGTATTTTGTTTTTTGGCATTTGTTTGTGTTAAGTGTGATTTCTTTTTTAATTTTCGCACAGATTGACTTCTGCTTCCTTGAATTTTCTTTTTTTTTTCTATGTTTTCTCTGAATAATTCTAGTGTGTTCTTTGGTACGTCATATATCTCTTTGTCTTTTTATCAAACCTAATCTGCTGGAAAACCAGAGATGATAGATGTACCAGGTGGTTTGCTGGACTGTTTTTACTTATATTACTACTAGATATTTATTTATTACTTAAAATCTTGTCGAGCATATCACTATTTTGAAAATTCTCTCGAGATGAAGACGACAGAGAATTTTTTAAAAAATATACTGTTTTTAATTCAAGTTAGAGTGTTCGGTAAGTACAATTCACCGACATTAGTTACATATATATAAATTGTATTTAAAAACATGTGACCATAAATACAACATACCAAAAAATTAAAAATATTTAGTCGTTTTGTCGTTTTTATTTTAAATATTATGAAACATTGGTTTTTCCTAGATTTTTTACATTTTATATGTTTGTGCCGCCACTAAGAGTGACGTAAGTACATTATGAAAATATTTCTTACAGAATTAAATATCCTGATTCCCTATCTAAAAATCGGTGTAAGGAAAGTTTCCTCTTTTGTAGGTGAAATAGGGAAAAGTAGGCAAAAACCAGTTTTGGTGCAAAATCTCTGAAATCTAAAACTGTCAACTTTAAAAATCTTTATCTCCTAAATTACAGGTCAGATCAAAATGAGTTTCATTAAGATGTTTATCAGAAATAAAGCAATGGTAATTGTGCGACGTCCTTTCAAATTTTATTATTTGTCTGATTAGTACCCCAAATTAATGAGAAGATTTGCGATTTTGCCTATTTAAAATGGGACACTCTATATGTTATTACATTTTCGGATTCTGCACCAGATTCCAAGCATATTTTATGTTTCATGTTCTATACCTAAGTTTAAGCGTTTCTGACATACATATTTAAATTAATTTGTCAAAATATGACGATTCATATCCGAAAATAATTGTTTTCTATAAAAAATCCCATATTATTTAATTTGATATAAAATTGTTGTTTAACAGTACCAAATTTTTACTAAAACTAACAAAAACTAAGTTTTTATAAAAATTAAAAATATGTTAATACAGGATGTTTAAAAAATAGGATTAAAAATGCAATTAAAAAATTACCAAAAATCTTTTTTTTTTAATGAAAACCCCCACATTTTATATTTTAACCTTATTTATCATTAAAAATACGAGTTTGTAAAAACTGTCTATTCCTTAAAGTTTCAGTTTTTGAGATATTTGCAATCAAATATTTTTATTTGGCTAATAAGCTGCAGATTTAAATTTCAATGTTTTTTTATTTTATTTGGTTATAATGGCGTTAAAAATAAATCAAATACTGAATAAGCATCACTCCGTAGTCTGCATATTTTGATGCTTGCAACTATTTGCCTCCTTATATCTAAGAAATAGTCGTATTTAGGAAAAAAATATTAATACCTCTTTGTAGACAATTTCATGGCCTACAATTTTTGTCTTAAGTGATTTTGCGTTTTTGAGAAATTTGCGAAAAACTAATTTTTTGACCTTTGACCTCAAGTCAATTTTTTCCACCTATCCGAATGACTAAGAAGTTTAAAATTTTGATTTTTAGTTATGTTTTAAACAATTTCGTTTATTTTCAGCTGGATAGGAATTTTAGTAACTTCGAATGTCCAACTTGACCGGACTACTGAATTGGAATAAATTAATTTTTATTTAGTTTTTGGGTAAACGCTGGAATACGTCGATTTTTGTTTTTATCTGCGCAGCGTTTTGTAGTAAAATCATGTATACAGGGTGGCCTACAAAAAGGCAACGACCATCAACTTTATTTTTGAAATGAAAACATCCATTTTTTGTGTGTGTTTGTGGTAATAATTTATTAGCTCAAAAATCAAAGAGTCGATTTTCTAATATCAGGCAATTTTTTTATTTTAAATTAAAGACCGTTTATCAATACTTACAAGGAAAGTATCCCAGGTGTCCCCCACCGCTTTTCATGAAACTGCAATATGTTGTAATCCTTCAAAAATAGGAGACACGTATTTTTTTTATCGGTCATTAAACACTTATAAGGGGTGAAATGTACCCCTAAAATTTACCCTTAGGATTAATTTTTTTTAATCTGAAAAAAATTATTAGAAGCTGATAGAATAGTCGATAAATAAAATTATGGTTTTTATTTAGTAAAGTTATCTCAATTTGTTCTCAAGTTATTTCAAAAAACAAATTTGAGGATGGATTTCAGACGTGCATTTTACCCTTTAAAACTGTTTAATGGCCAATAAAAAATACGTGTCTCTTATTTTCTGAAGGCCTACACCATATTACAGTTTCATGAAAATTGGCAGGGGATACCTGGGATACTTTTCTTTTAGTGTTAGTAATTAATGTTTAATCTCTTTAAATAAAAAAATACACATTTGTTAGGATTTTGATTGTTTGAAATTTGGTATTTCGAAAAATAGCGCATTTATTGACCTCCTAAAAACTGCAGGGCGTTACTAAAAGAAAACAAAACAAGGGTATAGAAATAGCGTTAGCGAGGGTACCTATATATTAATTTATTAAATGAAGAGGTGTCATGCTTTAACAAAAAAATTGTTAGTGTGTAGGTGTCCTTAGATTAATGTACAAGCTCTGGTACATGTTATTTATTTGAGGACGGCCTAAGATGCTTACCTGGTAAAACAGTTTCTTTTAGACACCATTTAGTATGCAATAGTTTATTCAAAATTTATTTTAAATAAATAAATGTACACTTAAAATTAGTAAATAAAAAAAATAAGTCCTTCCCTACAGGCATTTTAATTTGAACAGTCATAAATCCCCTAAACCCACAAAATAGATATACACCTACAATGCGTCATACGACATGACGAACAAATTAAAATTGTGGTGTGTTTTAGTGGTTTTCCGCTAAATGTTATAATTTATTAATTACAGAAGGTAAAAACTGTAATATTACTTAATGTTGCATTCCATAACGAACCAAATATCTGGTTTTATCCTGCTTTGCGGTTTTTTTTATGAAATTCCACGAGTCCACCAGAAATACAAATAAAAATACGGAAAGCTTCCATATCTTACCACAAAACATCACTATTAGGGTATTTAGTATGTTATGTTACTCTACCTCAACAATCGGTAAGGAAATCAGTTATACGCTTTAAGGAATTTTCTTTTTTATTGAGTCAGAATTAATGGAAATCTTTATTTTCTTAATAAATTTATACAACCTTATGTACCATGTGAATCCCTCTTTTATATTAGCAATAAACTGGGTGTTGTGAAGGTAATTCAGTACAGGGTGTACAAAGGTTGTATAAAATTTTAAAACTTGTGTTAAAATACGTTACAGGTAGAGTTAATTCGTGCTGCAAAAAGTACATATATTTTTTGGCGATAGAGTTAAAATTCATTTATTTAACCTAATAGTAAATTAAAATAGGTTATTTAAAGAATACCGTGCAAAATTTTCAAAAAACTTTTTAGTCTTGTAAATTTTGTAAAACGAAGATGTAGTAGCGTTTTAAATATGACCACCGACTTTAAAAACGTGAGTTGTGGAAAAAGCTATTTATGTTTTGTAAATAGAAAAACAAAGCAAAAGAATTTTGATTTATCAGAAGGAATACTAATATTTCGCAAAACAGGGGCTCTCTTTAAGTTTATTTTAATAATGTTTTCTTTATTTTACGGTCACATTTTTCATCGACTTTTTAAGGTTTTTTAATATATATACAGGATGTTCGGAAAATACGTTAGGAAATTTTAAGGGGTCATTCTGCAATGTAAAATACTGTTAGTAAGTTCTTTGACAAAATATCGAAATCTTCCTGGATATCAAGTTAAAGTGGTTAAAAGTTCAATTTTTATTTTTGTTTTGTTGCCATATTGCATTTATTTTTTAACCAATCTAGTTGAAATTCGGCATATAAATCAAGCTTTGCAGATTCTAAAATTTTAAGACAAAAGTACTTTTTAATACCGCCAGAGGGCACTTTACTTGAAACCTAAAATTAATTTACATCATAACTTTCTTATTTTGACAGATATCGCAAAACTAGGGGCGTCATTTTACAGACAATCAAAAACCTAAAAATAGGGTACTTTTTAGTAAAGTCGATAAACCCCACTGTTTAGCCACCAATTGATATCAAAGTGTTCATCAATTTCAATAAAATTACCTACATACATACAGGGTGATCATTAACTCAGCCAACAAACTTTAAGGGGTGATTCTTAAATTTAAAATAGGAAAAAACGTTATATAAACATACCTATGTCCCAAACGTCTTAGTTTTTAAACTACAGTGTGTTAAATATAAAAAAAAATAATTTTTAATACCCTGTAGTTCAAAAACTAAGACCGTTAGGACATATATTCATATAAACTTTTTTCTTATTTTCTGTTGTAGAATCGCCCCGTAAAGCTTGTCGGTTGAGTTACTGAACACCCTGTATGTATGTAGGTAATTTAATTGAAATTGATGAAAACTTTGATGTCTATTGGTGCCTAAAGGGTGAGGTTTACCGACTTTAATAAAGAGTACCTTATTTTTTAAGTTTTCGGTTGTCTATAATATGGCGCCTCCGGCTTTGTCAAAATAAAAACGTTATGATGTAAATAAATTTTAAGTTTCAGGTAAAGTGTCCTCTGGCGGTATTAAAAAATAGTACTTTTATCTTGAAATTTTAAAATGTGGAACGATGGTTTCTTGTGCCAAATGTCAACTAGATTTGTTAAAAAATAAATGTAAGATGGCAAAAAAACAAAAATAAAAATTGAACTTTAATTCCTATAAATTGGTAACCAGGGAGATTTTGACATTTTTTCAAGGGACTCACTTATTATATTTTTTATTGCAGAATGACCTCTTAAAATTTCCTAACGCATTTTCCGAACACCCTGAATATATGTTTTTTTTTAATATTTACAATAAACAAGTTATTAAAAAAAGCATTAGTAATATTCTGACCTACGTCAATAGAGCTTTTTTAATTGTAATAAAGATATCCTAACCAGATGAAAATGTCTACTTTATGTGAGAAAAATATTCGGACAATTACAATCTCTTACGCAAAATACTGGAAGAAAAATGGAAATACGTCATTATTTAAAAATTGTTCAAAACAATTATAAGTAAAACAGATGGCAATTGTATCAAATGACCAAACACTAAATATTGTTAATATATCAACAGAGTGTGCCGCACACAAAATTAATAAACAAACAAGGATATCTGTTTTATGCTTAATAACTTACTTCTTAAAGGCAATAAAAAAGTATTCTGATGTAATTCAAATATCCAGACTAGGATGTATTTTGTTGTAGGATAGAAATAAACAAAAACATTAATATTGCATCGTACTTTTCTGTATTTGCGTCAGAGTTCACAAAAATAAAAAAGCATGCCTTATGTTCAAAAAACATCCGGTAAGAAAATACATCCTTTTAATTCATTAAACAAAAATCAGTTAATCCAGACTTGTAACAATTCGCCGCGCCGAATAGCGCGTCGCATAACCCCACATAGCGCGGACGTGGACAGAATTCACGTCGTTCCAAGGGCTTGGGGCATGATTCCGCGGTGATTCAGAGCTTTTCGGTTTTTTGTATCAAAGGAGCGCCCAAATAGGTTGGTTTGTTTGGACGGATGTTTGGCGAATTGTTGCAAGTCTGGACGCAACTTTAGAATTTTCTTAGGCTCTACATCATTTATACTTATACTTTATAATATAGGACGGCATCACGACAAATTGTATTAAAATTGCTTTGATTGTCCCTACAGGTTAACTTTTCAAACTACTTTTATGTAAACAAAATTAACAATTTTGCAAATTTAGTCCTAGTAATATATTTTTTATATACAGGGTGTTTATAAACAAATGCAAAAAATTTTAGGAGGTGATTTTTCACCAAAAATAAGAAAAAAACCTTATATGAACATTTATGTCCTAAACGTCTTAGTTTTTTAACTCCTGAGTGTTAAATTTTTTTAAAAATATTGTTTTTTTTTATAATATCTTTTAAACCCATTCAGATATTTTAAAGAAATTTGGGAGATGCATCCTTTGCGCCAGAAGACATTTTTTGGCACACAAGGAAAAAAATAATTTGTACCAATGTCGTCCATAAGGGGTTTAAAGTAAATATTTCTTAAGAAAAAAATAGTACGCCACTGCTTTTTCCTAAAATAAAAATATTTTTTTTTAATCCGCATTTAATTTAGAACAAATTTGATTTCCTGACATTTTTTTGCTTGATGGACGGTTTTCGCGTAAATCAATAAAAACCATTTTTTGGCATGGTCAGTTTGTATTATTAATTAAATTTGGAAATATGGCTATCCAAATCAGCCACCCTTTTTATTTCAGTTCGCCTGGCAGGTACTTGTGCTCATCGAAAACGCCTGTCATTTTTTTAAACGTTACTGCGAATAAACTAATTCCTAAAAAATGTCAAGCTTACAGCTCCTAGTTCTTTTTAACTTTCAAAAATATACAAGGTGATGATGTGCAGAGCTGATGATTGCCAGGTGATGATTTTCGTACTTAGCATGCTATGACTCATCACTATACAAATTTCTAGCCTTACAGGCTCAACATTACTCGCAGGGTTCACTAGCTCTGGGACTATTGTATTCGGCTGTACGTAAGATTTGACAAAGCCTTATAACAAATTGTTTATTGGTGGCTGCTGTCTGTTAGGTTTTACCTAATCCGAAATGTGGTAATTTTGCAACTACATTTAATTGAATAATAAAATTTAAGATTAGCTTATTAAAATTTTGGCATGACAATTTGTCAGATTGTACCACATTTTCCATAGCTTCGTTCTTGTACTGTCGTTAACGATACAAGTGTTTTCTTAATATTTTTATATAAAATTAATAATTACTTTAATACCCTGTCTAGTCATCAAACTACTATAAGCACAGGTGTTCGGCGGTATAGATTAACAACTTCCTAACAAAAAGTATAACGTTTTTCTAATTCCCTTTCATCAAATTTAATTTTTCTATTTATAAACTTTAAATTTAAAATAAAAAAGCCACCCCTTTCTTGATACAACACATTTATTTATTTGAACAAAACTACGTATTCGCTACGCCGTGATATGTGGAACCCTTTAAGCCTAAAGAGTACCTTGCCGCCCTTTTTGTCGGTCAAAGTCAAAAACTTACGCTTTAGATGTTATGAAACCCGCCCCTATTAAAAGCTAATAGATAGATGGTGATGATTATCTCTCCAATTTAAGAGTTAAAACGTCACAATTGATTGGACATAGTCAAAAGTGTGCCGATGTTTGAAAAGTTGTTTAGTCATTTCTTGTTACCACATTTTATGTTTTATTAAAGAGGGGGTTGCTTTTCACAGTGAACCCATTTCGGTCGTACTCTCTTTTATTCTACGGGATGCTTAAAAAATTTGGTTTTTCGTTTTTCCATAAAACACCTAATAATTATATTTCAAGTTACTAATAATACAAATATTGGCTACAAAACAGCACTAAAGCGGGCTTTACACCTGACAAGTTATTGATCAAAAACTTGTTTAATTACTTTGTCAAATATTTGATAAAGAAATTAAAAAGTTGGATGGTTTTACTCTCTTCAAGTTATTGTCAAATTTATTTTTAATTTCATCAAATGGTTTTCTAGGGTTATGTTAACTATTAACTAATTACTAAAAGGCCCCTAAAAATATTGATGACAAGTTTTAATTTCTTTAATTACTAAGCGGGCTTTTACACCTGACAAGTTATTGATCAAAACGTGTTCAATTACTTTGTCAAATATTTGATAAAGAAATTGAAGGGTTGGATGTTTTTACTCTCTTTAAGTTATTGTCAAATTTATTTTCAATTTCATCAAATGGTTTTCTAGGGTTATGTTAACTATTAACTAATTACTAAAAGGCCCCTAAAAATATTGATGACAAGTTTTAATTTCTTTAAGTACTTGAGCAAGCCACTTGATAAATAAGTTGAGAACATTTTTACCCGTCAAATCACTTGAACAAGCACTTGTTCAATTAATTGATCAATTACTTCTCAGGTTTAAAACCCGCTTAAAGAAATAACGTTTTTTAGACATAATTATTAGACTGTATAAACCTGTATATTTGAGTTGTGCCATTATTGCAGCCGATGAGCGATACAGTAACCACCAAAGAGCTGGACACATCTGAAACAATTTTTGTTTTTGATCTTGTTTTTAGTTATTACCCCTGCTTATCCAGTAACCTAAAAATCAATATCATTCGACTCATAGGCGGCGGTTGGGGAAATAATTTATAAAAATTAAATTAAAATATTAAAAGTAAGGTTAAATAACATAATATTTAACAAGGAATTTTAATAAGGTGTTTAAAATTTAATTTTAGTTCTTTGTGCAAAATGTGTGCAAAAAGTTAGTTGAAATAATTAAGTTTTTAATTTTCTATTACATTTAAAACTATAAAATTGAAAAAATTGAGATTTGTCTTTATTTGTTTTCTAAAGCATACTTGTGTTACAAATATAATTGGTATGAAATCTGCGATATCATTTGTATATCAAAACAAAATTAAATTAATGTGCGTGTTTCAAATTCAGACAAGAATGAATAAAATAACTCTTGGAAAAATGCTATTATTTAATAATATTTAATTGAAAAAATCTTTTCTGCAATAGCTTCCTACATTTGGATTGTAAAATCTTAGACACCTGCCTCTCATATCAATTTTTTCATTGCCTCATTTTAAATGTGAAAGAAAACACAAAAATTAAAAATAATTAAATAAGTTTATCACTTTATTGTAAGAAAACTTAATTTAAAACAAAAAATTAAGACTTTTGATTTATTATTATTTTTTTAATATCATTTTTGAATTTTTAAAATTTTGCAAAACAATAACTTTTTAATATCATATTAATTTACCTTACTTTTCGATAATTCCATTTAATTGTTATTAATTATCTCTTCAACCGCCCATGAATCGAATGGTATTATTTATTTTTTTACCGAATAAGCAGAGGAAAATGACAATTTTTTTTTAAATTGGATAGCCACATCTTAAAGTTTGTCGGTACCCTGTATACAGTGTGTCTACGTAAGTTAGCGGCATATGGGAAACTTTTTATTACTAATTTTACATAAAAAGTTATTCTTTATAAAAGTTTTGCATAATCTAAAACCTACAATACAATCATCAGATATTAAATTGTGTCAGTTATGTGCGAGGTTTGGCCAAAAATGTAATTTTTGTTCAGGAGTAAAGTACCTGTATTTTTGCTAATATCGCAAATGTTATAAAGAAAAGATATTTAGAATTATAAATTACTCCCAAATATGCAATTTAGTTTATTTCCCAAAAAACATTTTTTTCTCTGCGATAATGGTAAAAATTTAGGTTTGTACATTAGTGCACCATATTTCATGATTATAAATGTCATAGGACAGTTTTAAATAAACTTTTAAATTATTTGTTATTAAAACAAGAAGAATGTACAATGCACCAATATACAAACTTAAATTTTTCTCAATTTCTGCAGAAAAAAAAACATTTTTTTCTAATGAACCAAATTGCATATTTAAAAGTAATTTTAATTTTAAACATCTTTTCTTCATAACAATTTGCGATATTAGCAAAAATACAGATACTTTACTCTCAAACAAAAACTTAATTTTTGGCCAAACCTTGTACATGACTCACACAAATTGATATCTGATAATTGCATTTTAGGTTTTGGACCATGCAAAACTTTTTATAAAGAATAACTTTTTTCGCAAAATTTTTAATAAAAAAGTTTGCCATATGCGGCGTAGACACACTGTATTTGGTGTAGATCCACGTTTCACTTTTAGAGAAAGTAAGTTAAAAATCTTAGCAACGCCCTTGGATGGCGGGGACCTAGAGCCCCACTGGTTTCTGGTTTTTAACTAAACCAAGCAAAAACATCTTACATTAATTTTGGCCATTTTTAAAAAATAATTTTATTACCTTATTTTATACATGTGTTTAAGTGCGGTTTTAGACAAAGCATCGCATGTGGTAAATTCTAAGAAAGGAATAAAATAATTTAAATAATCCATCGGCAAATTTTCAAGTATTTTTTTCATCTTAGGCCGCACGGGTTATTTCCAAGTAATCAATTTTTCGGAAATCTAGTGCACAAAACGAAAGGGGTGTCCGCGTCCAGACAAATTTCAGAGAAAATTCAACCGAAATCAGACCTGAAAAAATTTGCAAGATTTATGAGTGACAAGTTGACTCAGATTTTAAACATATAGGTCAGTATGTTCGGGTAAAATTTTTAGAAAAAAAAATTAAATGAGAGAAAATTATACGAACCGAAATTCCTTGTAACTTATTAGGGTTTCCGGCCTAAAAATTGATGTGCATTTTTTAATGCAGTTCTTAAAACTTGTAACTTTCACTTAGCGATTTCAAGAATGAATCACATCGTCGTCTGCCCCAATATGATGATGGATTATTATGTAAAAATAATTTTATTTAATAGCAGATTTCAGTGCTAATTATTATAAGTATAATTTTTAACATTTACATCGCATACCTATTTAAAAAATATATAGTGGGTCCACAAATGGACTTAACCGTAACTAATTTTTTTTAAATCTTATTATTTAAAAAAAGTTATTCTTTTGGGTGCTTGAAACACTCAAAAATATTTTGAAAAATCAAAAGAATTAAAAACACCCTGTATACTCTGGGACGAATTTTATTATAGCTTTAAGCATTTTAGACAAAGCAAACATTTTTATGAAGAATAACTTTTTTAGAATAATAAAAATATTTTTTTTACAGGTAAAGTTAAGCCCATCCGTGAACACACTGTATATACAGAGCCTCCCTAAAGGTCTGTTTGAAATGCTATTTATCTTAGTCCATAAGTTACTACTTTCCGAGATACAGGGTGTCAAAGTTTACTTTTACTATTTTTTTTACAAAATTCGGTATTGGAGAGTTTTTTGAATGAAGAATCAAAATATGCTTATTTTTTTATGTTTAATCGTAGAGGAAGCCACTTGCAGACCATTGCTTATGTTAAAGATGTCATAACTTTCTTGTGCTTTAATACATTATATTCTAGTAAAACAGGTCTGTTCTCTATAATTTTCTAAATTAAAAAGTTAATATCGCTACGAGGGTTTCAACAAAATACTACAACTAAAAAAATTAAATAAAAACTTTGACGACCTACCTCTTTTAAATGGTAAGCTTTTCGACTAAGAAAAATTACGGGACATCTTTAGATTTTGAAGCTAAAAATTTGTGGTAACATTTTTTCCAGACCATTTAGTAGCTGCCAGGTGGTCTATTAGATGAAGCATGAAAAATTTTTAGCTGGAATAAAACATTTAATCTAAAATATCTATGAAATATCTGAATAATATTTACTGAATTTACCTTTTTTATAACATTCAAGAAAATACCAACTTTGCACTGGAATACTATACAACAAAAACGTAATCAGATTTCGATTCCACACCTTCACAAATACCCTAAACCTAAATTTCGTAAAACAGTTTTAATTTTTTAAAAAATAATTTGAAAATAGGTAAAATAAAAACCCTGGAGCTTGAAAATTATCAATTTTTTGACTTAGTTTGTAAAGCGTGGGATCGCTTTATTTTGCCTCGAGGAGTTT
Source organism: Listronotus bonariensis (assembly GCA_014170235.1). Lineage (NCBI taxonomy): Eukaryota > Metazoa > Arthropoda > Insecta > Coleoptera > Curculionidae > Listronotus > Listronotus bonariensis. The sequence continues at coordinate 180,741 of JACEGR010000725.1, read as the reverse complement.
GAAGTAGCATTTTGTATATATACCTTTTAGAGACACCAAGTATATTTTTTTATAAATAAATAAAAAAAAAAGGTTCTTTTACATTTGGAATGCTTACATGTGATATTATTTCTGCTTTATTTTTTGCATACAGTATTATTCTGTAATAATTTGATGCAATTTAGTCATAGAAGAAGGATGTTTTTTAATATTGCCTCATATAACTCTTTTTTTTAAAAAACATTTCGATAAAATGGATAACCACGTGTAACGCAAACACAATCTGACTTGTTTAAAGTAAATTAAAACCTTTTTTTAAATATGTAATTCAGTTTATAAAAATTAACAAGCTTTCTGCTGCACCAATTCGTTTCTATTTGTTTAAAAAAAATAACCTGTTTATACTTGAAACACATATTATCTCAAAAATTGGCTATCAATATTTTCGTTTACATTGTAGATAAAACATCAGTTTTTACTATAAGTTAAGACCTTGACCTCAAATTATATTAAAGTAGTTCCTCTTTTTTTTTAACATCAATACACAGAAAAGAAAGCACATGATTTGAATTATTAATTACATTTTTGATATTGCAAATAAAAACACACTTTTCGCTGAAACATTTTGATTAGTGTAATCTAAAATTTAAATAATAAATTCCCAAAATTTATTAATTGTTTCTTGTTAAATGATAAAATCCACATAGTACCAGGTCCGAATAGGAGGCGACCTTTACCCATCTGTTTACTGAAAAAAACTGTTTTATATTAAAGATGGTATTTAATCAAAGATATCGCCATAGAGTTGCCTAACAACAGTGGGCCAAGGTCATATTTAATTTAAAAAAAACTCGAAATTTTTGATTCACGTTGTATAGTGGCAACCCTTATATTTTTAAATACGTACAAATGCTAGTTATTAAAAAATATATTTTTAAATAATACAAAATTAACCAAAAAAATTAGTTTAAAATTTTGAAATGTACTACAGCTTTATTTATAAAATCGAAGAAACAAAATGTACCAAAATATAAATACTGTGATGTACAATAAAAAAATAAAAATTTACATTATGCAGGGTCACTCAAAAATTTTAAAACTTACTTTTTTTAATTGGTCATAGCCTTGACCTAATTTTTTAGGCAACCCTATGACAATACCATTCTTTAAATAATATCATTAATATAAACCAGTTTTTATCCGGTAAACAGATGGATGAAGGTCGCTGCCTATTCGGATTTAGACTAACTGAAAATATTAACCCATTAAGTCCCAACGGGTTATATTTAAGTGTATGAAAAAGTAATTGGCAGACAAACAAAAAAATATATCTGACCAAACATCTGATACATGATTTTCAATGTATTTTTACCCCCTAAACACAAATTGAAAATCGGGCCATCAGTAACTCTTTTCTCCCATCTTAAATACCCAGTCTTGTATGCGACATCAATATATCGATATTACGGTAACGAAGCATGCGACACTGTAAAGTGAGTTTGGAGAATATACCCCCAGGCAACAAGTTTTTTTTTTTTAATTGGCGATTTTCTTTACCGAGTTTTGAAAGACTAAGGGAAGATAAAGCAAAAACAATATTGTAGTAACTTAATACAGTTTTAAAGTTTTAGAGCAGGGCTTTTCAAACTGTGCGTCGCGATGCCCTAAAGAGACGTTGCAGTTCCAGAGGCGCCGCGTGTAGATGTATCCAAGTCGAGAACATAGCGTTTGTTTTAATCAAGCAAACACTGTGAAAAGTATTTTCCAGGTCATCTGGATTAAAATGGCTGGGTTAGAAATCTTTTTTGTTTGACGACGCCGTCAAAATTTTTAACAGAGGAAGAAAAACAGCTCATAAAATCGTTCTGGGACTCCAGCTTAAAGCTTTTAAACGACAAGGAGAAACTGTTTGAAGAGCCTATTTTCCAAAAATATTTTTTATTAGCACTGCAGCAGTAAATATTCTATTGGTATTGGCGATTTCATACTTACCTTAAAATTTTTAAATTTTTAGCTTTTTTTAGAAGATTCTGAAAAACCTTTTACATTAAATGTCAAATATGTTTGTTTGGTTATAGTGTCATAGTGCTATACATAACATAAATGAGTTAGTTGATTTTTAGTTTTCCTGAATATGCTTTAGTATCGAGGAAAGGTAACCAAGTGTTATTTAAATTAACTGACATCATAGAGTAAGGAAATTATAAGAGTTATCATGGAATAGCCGATTTAAGGACAGGTCATGCGAAAACTCCCAATATAATTTTATTCGTTTCTCGTTGAAATACCGCCAGTTAGTCATTTCAGTAAGCTTACGTGTCTCCCCACCGCTGATGGTACACGAGACGAGGCTTCGACCGACGCATTTAAAGTGTAAACTGGAAAAATGACAAGCCTGCCGCCAAGCCTGCCGCAAAAGCGGTACGAAAATTTTAGCATGCCATGGTTTCTCTTATCCGTAGGTATGTTACTTTATGCTGACATTAATGCCACACAATTCTCTTCATTTAATAAAATATACGCACTTTCTTAAATAATGCGTTTTTAGAACAAGTTTCCTTTGCTAAAATGCTCGAAGCATCCCAGTTTATTCTATGATTGTTATCAAGTGCGTGTCGAATCATCCCTTAAAGTTTGTCGGTTGAGTTGCTGGACACCCTGTCAGTGGCGACGCCAGCTTTTTGTTTTAGGGGTGGCCAAGGGTGGAGCGAAGATTTTTATGGGTGGCCAATTTTTTTAACGTATGAAATTTTTGAGAACAAAAAACAAAAAAGGTCCTTATTTCTATAATTCCAAATTACCTATTTCTTTCTCATCTTTTACCTTACAGGGGCCCACCAATACACCAATTAGTGGCCAGCCATTTTTCAGGGGTGACCCGGGCCACCCCTGCCCCCTAGCGTCACCACTGTACCCTGTATAGTATTGTCACACTTCTAATAGATAAAAAAATAAAGGCAGATACACTCTTGGTAGAAAATATCGAGAAATGAGAAATAAAAAAGTATGATACCTACTAGTGGTCCACCTTGAAGGCGTATGTACTTGTATGTAGTTACCCCTTTACTGTTTTTAGAGTCTGTAGAGATTCCTTATACACAAGATTGACTGTGTAAAATTACCTAAGATTGATCAAATAAAATTTGATGATATTATCATACTTAAAAATATTTTACGCAATAAATCAAAACTTCTAACAAGAATTGCATTAACCAACAAACCCAGAAAAACCTAATAATAGTACCATGAATATAACCCAGACACCAATCCCTGATGTCGTCAATAAAATTTCTTAAAACGATACCAATAAAAAGAATCCAGTTGCACAATATACGCGTGGTCCATACAAATTTGCTGAACATCATATAACAATTTACGTCATTAACATCTTAGAAACGGACTTGCCGAAGTAAGGACGGAAAACTTGTTGTCTTGCTCTCATGGATTGACTATAACCAGATATGTTAGTCCGGGAGATTTATATAAAAAAGTGACAATATTTTAAAATAAATATTAATTAAGGATTTTAGAAAAATATATTGTTGTAGATAATTAAAATATCACTGCTCTTTTACTGATGCAAATTTAGCATATGTATTGCTGTTTTAATTTAAATAGGGGGTACAGTGAAAAAGTGATATTTTGGTAACAATAAATTGAAAAATATTTGAAATTAGAAATAAGTGCAGCAGTACTTTATTTCCTAAATTTTTTTGGGTTGTTATATATAATGTATATTTTTTAGATTCTAATAATAGCAATTTATTTTTTTAATTCCTAATTGTTACTTCTAGTGTTCTAATTGTCATTTGTACCACTTTTTTGCTGTCCCCCTCAAATATTAACCTTAGTACAAAGCATTTTTTTCCTTCAGCGTGTATTGCAAAATCTATAAATGCTATACTTCGAGAGAATTTCAACACTGCGTAATTAAGTTTTTTAAGGAATTTGTTTTGTATTTTTTAAATTATTATTATATTTACTTTTCGTGTTTTTGATTGCATTTTAGATGTTTATTTTTACATTTCTTTTATTTTTTTAATTAAAAACACAAATTTGTCATGTTTATTTTTGCACGAAATAAATATGAAATTTTATGTTTTCGTTTTTTTTTCATAAACATATCAACAACAAGACGATTTTAAAGAAATATAAATAGGGATCTATTTAAAAAATAAAAAATTCATAGATTTACTGGGACTACATAACACGAATACTAAATAAAATAAAATTTAAAATTGTTAAATTCATCCTAAATTATTAGGATTTTACTCGAAAGGCATGATCTAAGGTAGATTTTCATTTTTTTATTTATATTTTTTTTGCGTAAGTAAAAAAAACAAAATATTTTACAGTTTTTACCTAAATCAATGTATTTTTAGTTTAGAAGTATGTAATAAAATTTTATATACCTGTTTTTTAGACAACTTGTGTTTACCTGACTAAACACCTGATGTGTACCCTTATAAAACAATTTACCCGAAACCGCATAATAACCATTGTGTCCTAATTACTGAAGGCCAAATTTTTGTACCTAAATTATAATAAAAATATTTAAAACTCTTTCTAGCCCAGAGTTAACTTGCTTATTTTTAAATGTAATAGAAATGGCAAACTTAGAGAAATTTGTCAATCTTTTTTCAAAAACTTCTATCTTAGTTACCTAGTTATAACACTTAAATTTTAGTTACTTAGTTATAACACTTAAATTTTAAAACAAAAAATAACCTAATATTTTTTTATTGGTCCAGAATTATGTAGTTAAGCGAACTATTTTTTTCTGGAAAACTAAGGAAGCTACGCAAAAATAGTCAGTAGCGTACATTTCTTTGTCAAAAATATTAGCTTAGATGCGTCCCACACCGCCATTGGTCTTACTAATTAAATTTGGGTTAGGGCTAAATTTACTTTCTATTTAAAAAATACCACAAACAATTTTTTTAAAATCGGATAAAGCATATTTAAGATATTATTAAAAACCCGATTTTTTTTTTAAAGTTTAACACCCTGTATCTTAGAAACAAAGCTTTTTCGGACCTATGTTTATATGAACTTTTTATTTAGAAATGGCTCAAAAATACGCTCTTAAATTTTCTTCCGCAATAAAGAAACACACTGTATAAACCTGTTTTTATAAAAGTGACTTATTTTTAATTTGTAAATTTACCCTAATTAGGAAACATCCTTTATAATATAAACTCGCTGAAATCCTTTTTATATATCTTTAAATATTAAACTTTAAATAAAGTAAAAAATTGTGGAATATAAATTATCTCAAACCTGCCCGGACTAAACAGTCTCGAGACCAAATCTCTTCAACCCAGCATCTTCACAGTTCACTTTGCTCTTCCGGGCACGCTTTTGCCCGATGGAGGGGAACTTCATTCATGAAATCCGTCGCACCGCCCAGATGTGACACACCTCTTCAACTTTTATAGATATAGTTGTGTATCCACAGACGTATAGTCGACAGAAAAGAAACGAACACCGCGCGAACAACGTGCTAGTACTCTCTCTCTGCCGTACTATATATACGTATATAAGATATAGACACGCGGATTTTTAGCAAGTTTATACCGGTCGCATTTTATTTCGAGTGCGAGAAATTTTAGAGCTTTATAAGTGCAACTCAAACAGTGTCAATGGAGTGCCACATTGAAGAGGTCTTATACAGAGACCAAAGGACTATCAAAACGAGATGTTTCGAAGGTTCGAAGCCTCATCATCAAAATGTTTGCTCTTCCTGTCAAAATCAGCCTACGCAAGAAAATCAACATTTTCTTCCGTATTCATCACCAAATCATCATCAGGGTTGTGGTGATGCTTTTAGTAAACGAGGTGGCGCTTCGCCTAGTTCCTTATATAATTGCCATAATCAGTATTTTTCAAAATTTAAAAGACTGCTCCGTCGGACTGATATTGAGTGTAAATGTAAGGATGTTACTTTCTTTGAGATTAGTGAAAAAAGAAGAAAAAGTACGAGGTCCTGGTTAAAAAGTAAGTTTTTTTAATCGTAAAAATGATAATTGGCAAACTAGTTGTACGACATTAATTTAGTTTTGTTGTTGCTGTTTTTAGTTTTTTTCTTAAATATTCCCAAGGATTTGGGAAAAATAATAGATTAAGTTAATAAGGAAGTGGAGAAAAAGTTTCCAGATCTATAAAGTCTATAAGAAAATGTATGGCATAATTTTAAAGGTTATAACTTACTTTTTATAAATGGTTAATGAAATTAAAAGATTATGGACTTCTGCTAATTATTTTATTCATTTTTTTTAAATTTAACGGGCTATTTTAAACAATTTTAAAAACAATAAATGCTGGTATATGTGTATTATACTGTATTTAATTAATATAAAAAATCTTAGTAAAATTTTTTGGGATAAAAGAAATTTACAGTTTTTTTTAATATTTTTAAAAGGCGTAATAAAATGTAACTTTTAAATAGTTTTTAATATTTAAATAGTAGAAAAATAATAAATAAAATAACAGTAATGTTTATAAAAGCCAGTTTTAAAGTAGTAAAATAAGAATTTTACTACAGTTTTAATTGAATGGTTCCATTTATTGTAAATGTATATGGACATACATTACGAATTGTTGGTATCATTTAAGGGTACCAAGGAAGTAATAATTCTCCTGTTTACTTAAAGAATTATATTAAAATTTTAAACCGACAAGGTTACGCCAAATTGTCAATAATAATTAGTAGGGCATTGCTCCTCCAACATGTCAATAAATTTAGTTTTTTTTCTTGTAATAATAAATAAGTAGAAGCAATTAAGATTTTGGTAATCAAAACTGAAACCATTTTTGATTTTAATGCAAAATAGTTACTTTTGGCCAATGCACGGGGTCAATCAACATAAACTGAACCATTTCTTCCATTTAAAGGTAAAATAGCTAGGTATCTTGTGTATTTTTTATCTAGAATCTTAAAAATACCTTAAAAACAATTTTGAATTAAGAAAACAGAGAGGCTACCTCAAATTAACATTTTTTTTTATTTTTCTATACCTATATTTTAAAAATAGTAATAAACGCTAGACTTAGCTATTTTACAATATTGATATTGCTTAAGTTATTCTACGTCTACATTGAATGACAATATGCCCCAATGAGAATACAATCTGAATAACCCTTTATAAACGATTTTTTTTTGTTAGTAAAAATAGCTAAAAAGCTGCAACATAACCACACCTTAAACAAATCATAATTCTCTTATCACTACTCCTATCATAATAACAAAAAAATTCACCTACGTATCATAGATTATATATAATTTTTCTTCATACACCTGCTATACTGATATTGATATACTAATTGTTTTTCGTGGAAAACAATTTTAAAGTCAATTAAAATAATACATCATCGTAAAATTTTGTAATTTAGGATATATTTTATTAATTAGATAGTATTCTCGCGGTTTGGGGATCCATTACCTTCTATAAAGTTATTTATTTTTGTTAATGACACTTAAATATTTAAAACCTGCACAGCGTCAATTTGTAACAATCATTTACAATTTTCTTATCTTAAATTTTATCAGTGCTTAAAGAAACAAATATCATTTACGTACGTGTATACTATTTTTTTCTAAACACACACCATTAAAGGTATGCTAGTGCCTGTATACACATGACTTTGGTACTGATTCCGTTTTGCTTTTCATTTTTCTTAGAAGGCGATTTTCCAGTCATTTAAATCAACAAACCATCGGAAATTCTCTAACATCTAATATAGATTTTACGAGTTATAACATTCCCGCGGTCCTTCGATCAGCTTTCTTGTGTGATTCACCGCATGCAAACGAAACAAAAGTTTAAAAACCGAATAGTTCTCGGCGGCCGAATTCCGCGAACACCTCGCGGCGCCTCGTCATCCCCAATTCTGAAGAATTTTCACATCAATTCCGCGAACATTTGTTACTCCAATGCGATTGGCCACCTGTTGCACGTTGTTCCCGCCTCTTTGGTATTCATTACAGGCCGGATAATGTGTTGTTACAGTCTACCGCACATTATTACGATGTATAACCATTTCATGTAGTTTCCTTCATTAAAAAAAAATGGACTCTGCGGTTTAAACTGTCATTCAGTTATAATTTTATTATATTAACCAGAATCAATATATTTAAAGACTGACATAGCCGCCATATTGACGGTGGTTTTTTGACGTCACCTGGAACTTTTTAGCTATGTTAATACATAAAATGGGTGTTATAGATGGGTCCATATTTGATTCATTCTGAAAGCAATACCGGTATGTTCACAATGATGATAAAGTAAATAAACGTTTTCGAAGACACATAACCTCTGACAGAGCCTGATTACATATTTTTTAGATAAATAAAAAAAAATACATTGCTTAAACACGTATCTCGTACTTAAAAAACATCCTCATATTTCGCCTCTGACCTGCTATAAAACCGGTGGCAGGTGGCGTGTAACTAGAAACTCGTCGGGTTCAATATTTTGTGCTGCAATAAATCCTTGTTCACAAAAAGGGTTTATTAACCTAATCATTTTTGTGTACTTTGCGGTACTGCTTTCCGAAGGAATTAAATGTGGACCCATCTATAACACCAGTGCCGAATAAATACAGTTTAGAACATTATTAGAGTAACCGTTTACACAAATTCTAGAGTCTGCTGGTTTGATCATCAGCTATAGTGACTTTAGCGACATATTTTTAAATTTTTTGATTATAAAAAAGCTAGTTATTAAACACCCAACCCACTATGAATAGGCAACAATTGGTAATAAAAATAGCAAACAATACTTTACCACCAAAACACTTAAAAATAAAGTTACTTTCCATTCTCTTAAAACCACCTAAGAGCTTCTTAAACTTAGCAAAAAAACTATATTTGCTTTTCAGACAGACCCTTTGAGGTATCTAATATATTCATTTTAAAAATCTAGCTCCAACTCACAAAATGTTACAGCAGAATATCTATCTTGATTGAACGATTTGTCCTTTTTATATCCATTTTCAGGTATAATTTTTGAGTAAGAAGGTCAGAATTATAAGGGGCATTGTAGGTTTGTCTTTAAGAAATTTTAAAATGACACATGCCCTGTGTGTGTTCTGTAATGAATGTAATGAACTCGTCACTTTTTTTTGTCGGACAAGTTTACTACAATGTTTTACATGCAATTTTTAAACATCTTGCTAAAAATGGTAAAGGTAACAGTCTTGAAACCATAAGGCTCAAATACATTATTCGGGTATCGGACTAGGCGCGTTTCGTGACTGTATCCCCTACGATGTTTGGCAGAATGTTTAAACATTTCATGTAATACGTTGTGGTAAGCTTGTCCGACAAAAAAGTGACGCGTTCGCCTAGTCCAATAACCGAAACATTTGAAATTGACAGGCTGGGTTAAAGCATCACTTTCATATATAACGGTATAAATATTCGTGGTAGACTCTTTAAAAGGAACCCCCTTTCTTATTATGAAGTCCATTTAATTACTGGCCCAGGGACAATTACGTACAACAAATTAAGGCTTGGGAGAGTTGTATGGTTTTAATAATAAAAATCCAGACCACTTTTAAATCTCCCTTCTCCTAAACTAAATTAAAAAATAATGAAAAAATAAAACCAAACAATTTACGAAGACGAAATATTTTTATTGTTTTATTTAAATTAAAAAAGAGGTAGTGGTCTACCAAAACCAACAAGCATACGTTTTAATATGTTATCTTAAGGTACATCTCAAAAAATAACATTAAAAAACCGACGGTCAAAGTTGGTGTGTGTCGGCCTGCAAAGAAATAAATATTATTTAAAGAAGCGGTATACGGCACAACGAAACATGCTGTTTAAATATATCTACAAGATTGTGTGGACATTACACACAAAGGTATACCCGTGAGAAATATCTCTTTTTATTTTTTATTGCTTTCATGGTCTGACCCCGACTAACAACCAAGTCGTACAGACGACTATGAGGCATTTTTGAAATAATTGCTAAAAAATATTTATATGGGAGATCGACGATGGTGTCAAAGGCCCACGAAAAATGTGGTAAAGTGCATGCACGGTGGGAATTTGGACTTGAACTAAAATAAAGTTGAACATTTTTTTTTACTTTTACGACACAGTTATTTGGGAATAATAAGGCTTTAAAACGGGTATTGGATTCAAATACCATAACATTACCATACAAGATCTTCAAGCAAAATATCATTATTATTTTTTCAAAACACTTATTAGTAAAATAATTTTTCTTTCTTATATACCTTGCTTCACTTCTTTTACCAATAATCTACTTTAAAGAAAATATAAAAATAAAATTATCACTTTTTGACATTTAAGCATTTAGGCTTTTAAATCAAAATAAAAAGTACTTTTAAGAAAATAAGAAATAAACCCCTCATAAAATATTTATGAAGAGGACAATGCAAAATATAGCTTTATTTTAATTAATAACTTTAGACATACCCATCGAACCTCAGCACTGAAAATCTTCATCAAAAGAATAATGGTTTTGTAAACGTTTCTTAAAACACTAAGTAACTTATCTAAGTATATAGTAAAGCATTGGTATTTGATTCCCAAATGTAACATTATGTCAATTAATATTAGAACGAATTTTAAACTGAAAAAGATCTGGTACAACTTCGCCAAAATTTGCATTGAGAAATTACCCAGTTGCAAAGGATAATATGGGTAATCAAATATCAATATTGAGGTAAATCCAATACATATTCTTAAAGGAAATTGGATACGCTACAAAAAGGTATCTTAATGTTTTTTAATAATTTCATTATTTTAATAGATATTCGACGTTGAAGTTAAATCCAAAAGTAATTTCAAAAGGAATAACTCTTAAAGGAGTGAATTTATTAAAAATTTCTAAAAACCCTTTTGTAGCGCTTCAAATTTTTTTAATAATAACTGACATTATTTAAATATTAATATTTTTAGTTATAGTTACAAAAATTCAAACTTAAGAAACAAAATTAAAAAAATAGTTTAATATTTAAATCCCAATTACAAGAAAACGGCTTATTTGACAACTTACGCAAAGAGTTTTTGTAGCATATTTAATTTTCTCAAGAATGTGTGTTTAAAAAATTCAAAAAACTGTTCATCGCGAAGATATCTCTCTTAACATTAAAAATAGGGGTTCAAACCTTCACGATTTTTTTGTTATCTTTAGCAAGATTTTCGATATATATTAGAAAAAAATAGCCAATGGTTTTGGCCTAGTCAATTTTATATAGTTTAAAAAATACAAATGAAATGCAATATGTTAAAGTTGTTAGGACATCGGAGATACAAAAAGGAAACATATTCTAGAGATCTATACCATTTATTTTTTAAATTACGATTAATACAGTCGCTAGGTATCTACACTATTTTACGATTGGCTAAATAATCGTCAAGAAAATTTCCTTTATTAAAACCGTGCGAGCAAACTAAGCAAAAAAGTTAAAAAACAAATAAATCAATGGTCATCGACCAGTCGCACATAAACCATTGTGTTTTATGTTCTCTGCTATTTATTTTACGATCTTGCGACAAGTCTTTAAGACAACTCAACTATTTAACTTCAAGTATTTAACACTAAGTGCTAATGTTCTATAATTACTCTTATACCCACTATTTACTATCATTTACCACATTGTATGTTATTTCCCTGGCATTTTTCTTAAATTGCTATCAGGTGCGCTCTCCATTTTCCTATGTTAGTTATTTTGCTAGAGTATTTAAAGGCATTTTTCAAATTATAAAGAGATTTTTTTCTGGTTTTTAATTTAATTGTAGTTTTTCTTTAAATGTCGGTAAAGAGGCGCGCTGTAACGGTGTTTTTGCTTGCGGTAATTTTGTTTTATAGTTACAAATTACGGGAAAAATGGAACACAAAACCGTTCTGGTTATTTATGGAGTGAATATGTCGTAAAAAAGACGTTTTTATATTGTTGCTTAAAAGTTATCATGTTTTGGAATTATATAACGTGAAACATTCTTAAAGATACAGGGTGTCTCATGCATCCTGCACCAAAAGGGATAAAATGCCTTGTAGTATAGGGTTCAAAAAGATTGTATAATTGTATTGTATAAGGGTTAGTACGCCCTGGCGACCTTATAAATGCAAATGTTTTAAATAGAGACCATCTTGAGGACTTCTTACTTATATTATTTATCATATTAAAACCCTATTTTAATAAACCAGGTAAATGTTTTTAAATAAACATTTTCTCTCATATCCCTAATATCACGTGAGATTTATGGGAATACAAAGTCGCCATTTTTAAACAGAAAATGGGAAAAAGTCCTTCATCCAAAAAACGTAACCGTGCATCACATTTTCTGGAGGGGGCTGCCCCAAAATTCGTAAATATTTTTCTGTTTCTAGCTCCACAAATTAAATGTAATTTTTACCCCCCTTTGCCCATCGTGAGACTTTCCTCGACTCCCCCTAAATATCACACGCAATTTATGTTCGCCCCCTTATTTTCTCGTGTTTTACAGTAATTTGCGTCTTTTTTATTATTAATTTTACGAAAAAAGTGATTCTTTATAAAAAGTTTTGCATGGTCCAAAGCTTAAAACGCAACTGTCAAAAATCAAATTCTAGCAGTCATTCACGATGTTAACTTTAGTTTTAGCATAAATCACATTTTTAGCCAAACCTCGTAGATGTTAATACAATTTGATATTTGATGGTTACCTTTATGGTACCTTTTTTTCGTAGAATTAATAATTAAAACGTTTTTATATGACCACTTACACACTGTATATAAATCTGAGAGATTGCTTACTTATTTTGGAGCATTCTGTGTAAATGCACAGGTTTACGTTGTATAACGTCATTTTTATTACTTTGGTATATTGCAGTCTGGACAAAATATACCTTGACATTTAACATGTGTCAATTTGCCAATTTAAATGTCAATTTTGAGAAGTACTATAAAAATTGTAAGATATTAAAAACTAACTTTAATAAGTGGTGCATGGATTTTTTTAAAAAGTACGTGATATTTCAGTTTGCTTAACTTATAAGTATAAAAGAAATGATAGTTACTAATTATTGACCTTAAGTTTATAATAAAATAATATCAATTAAAAACTAAAATATACATGGTAAAAAAACCGTCGAACATATAAAAAGAGATACCAAAAATTCTCTAAGCATGTTCTACCCTACTTACTTACCTTAAAAATATGCTTGTGGCTTTAACTTAATCCATTTTTTTTTATTTTCCAGAGCTTCAAAACGTTCTCCTACTAAGCACCTACCTTTCCCTTTTGACGATACCCAGTATAGACGCCCAGCCCATCAAAATGTGTAATCGACCCAGTAACCAAACCCCTGGTTTTTGGATAGCTCCGTTTTTGGAAAATGAGCCACCCAATGGGAAACCACCCAGTGAAATGAATATAAGCAATATCAACGCCGCCATTGTTAGTGCTAATAACGCACTAAGAAGAGCAACGTATTTAAAGGAGTTGTATCGTAATCAAACGGTAAGTTTCAAATCAAATCAAAACTATTTTGAGTAATTGTTTCAAAACCGATTTTGTCCAAATTTGGCGTACGAAAGTTTTTTGGGAGCTGATCACAAATCCAAAAACGTTTAGTTTTTAAAATATCTATCATCAAAGTTCTTTCTCCCACCACCTATCCCATTCATAGTTTTGCTGACGATAGTACCCTTTACTTCAGTTTTCAGGTTCTCAAACCAATCTCTCAACCCGACTTGGAAAGCAAACGCAGGGCGATGAACATATCTCTTTCAGAGGACCCCAACTTGATATTGGACTGGGGCGCCAAAAATCTCGTTTAATTTAATTCATCCAAAACACAATCAGGTTCCTTGTCGCGGAAAAATCATCAAACACTCACTCTTTGCTTTTGAGTGGCCAGGTTTTGTAGAGCAAGGACACATTCAAACTTGTAGGCATCTCGCATTTGAGAACAACCTCTACTGGCATAAATTATTTGTATCTATAGCCACGGCGGCTTCAAAAAGCTTGGGTTTCTTTTCCGAGCCACAAAGTATTTTTCCCTTCCAATTTATACACTTTGTATGTGGGGAATATAGTGAAAATTAGATTTTTAACTTTAATAAGGGATATCAAAAGCGAAACGTTTTCAATATTTTTATTAAGTTTGTAAACCTAGTTTATTTCTGTAAAAACGTGACGAAATCGTAAAAAATAAAAAAAAAATATTAAAGGAAAAATCAGTTTATTCTTCAGCTATTTTTTTAACTCACGGCATCAAATGTCCTTCTAGGCTTTTTTAAGGTCGAGAAGTACCTACGACAGGAAGGATGTACATCGCTCATCCACGCAGGATTTCGAATAACTTAAAACTATAGCTATTTAATTCGTGAAAGAATTTAAATGACTATGTTTGGTGGAATACTAATTAACTCGTGAAGATGAGTTATTACTCACCAAAATTTTATCGTTACGCACAATATGTACCAAGTGATTAATAAAAAATTGGACGGTTTATTAAATTAAAAACCACTTAAAAATAGATGTTTACTTCAAAACTACACCGGAATAATCACTTTTTTACAAAAAGTGCAAAATTGTATACCTACACTATAGCACCACACATTATAGAGACTATCCGCGGATGGGTTTAACACCAAATTAAAAATTTCATTAAAAAAGAACTTTTCATTAAAATTTTTGCTTGTAAAAAAAGTAGGATTCACGAAGAGAACATGTGGATTTTGGTTCGCAAAAACCTAAAAAAATATTTTGTCTTTTCCAACAGCAAACTACCATAATTTTTAATTTCTAAGCAAAATGTCATAAGAAAAGTTTATTTAAAATAATGTTTGTTCTCGATAAAAATAATAATACAAAATTGTATTAAATCCCATAATTTGGTGAAAGCAAATTATAAGAGTTTTTGGAGCATTTTATTATAGAAATTTTTAAAAATGAATTTTTAACTTCAAAATCAGTTTCATAAAACTTTTGATACTCCTGTAACATTATTAAAGTCATTTAAAATGCTATACCAAATAAATTGTCTTATTAATTCTTTGCTTAAGAATAAAAAATAAAGGTAGTTTACTCTTGGAGAATCCTGTGTGTGTCTGCGAACCTTGTATACAAAATTAACATTTTCTCTTCGTAAATCATATTTTTTGCAAGCAAAAATTATTATGAAGAATGACTTGTTTTCGAACAAATAATATTTTTCGTCCATTTGTCCTCTTGTAAATTCTATCCGCAGACAGCTTGTATAGTAAAAGTACCACATTTTGTTTATTGAACTATTTAGAGTGGACATAAAATATCATATCTTCCAAATTAAAAAGCGTCATAAAACAACCTATTAAATTTACACCTGACTGGATGCATTAAACTTTTAAAAGGCACATTTTCAACATTTGTTTTTCACTAGAATTTAAAAAAAATGTCAGAGAACTTTTTAATTGGCTGCTTGCCCTAAAATATCCTCGAAGTGTAACATGGATTCATTCAATAATTGCTTTACAATATATTTTCTAGAATCGCATGACGACATGTGATTTATTGGAAAAGTCTATGGATCGACCTACGCGTAAAATAAATACCTACACAAACATGATTTTTTTGGTAAAGTTCGGGGCAAAAATAGACACTATGGGCGTTTTTTCGTGATAGTACGTTTTAAATTATTTTAAAAACATTTAAATACCTATCTCTATCTAATTCTCACATTTATATTATCATTTCAAATGCGGTTTAAACCGCTCCGATGAATACGGTTAACACGAAAAAATTACTCAAAACTCGATACAATAATAATTATGGTAGGGGAGCCCAAGAGGGGATTTCGGGATTTACTACAGCGCGGCAGATAAATATAGCGGAGGATACCTTGTACCCCGTTAAGTACCTCCACCAAATATGAGTCTCGTATACAGGGCCGATCATAAAAAACAAAAATATATCTATCAAAAATTGTCGAGCGCTTCAGATTAAGATAGGGTAAGTTAATTACATGCTAAACAGTGTATATTTCACTAATCTGACAATTTGAGAGTGACCTAAAGAAAGCAAAGGGCTACAAAGTTGTAAAAAATGTCATTTTGACATTGTCGATTGTGGCTATATATATTTTTTTTATTTTGAATAAAATTATTCGAGGAAAAGAAAAATATATATAATCCGATAAGATCCGAAAGATTTCCACAAGCCGAAATAGTAACAGTATTTTTTTGACGTATCCAAAAATCTTTAGTCGCTTTCCCCACCAATAAAATGCTATACATTATTTAGCAAGGGCCAAAAGTCTGAAACAAATTCGATTAAAATTGAACGAATGATTTTTTAGCAAAACGCTTAAACACGTCAATTTTTGTTTTTAATTACCGGATATGACAGCCAAGCATACAGGGTTACTCAAGTAGTAGTTATATATCACATATCAATGTTTTTCTTATGAACCCCCTGTTCCTTATTTAATTTTTAAAATTTTAAAGTGTTCTAAATACATTTTGTGAGATATACCCTATATTTAAAGTCAACAGGTACGGAGAAGTTGATGGTTCAATTTCTGAAAACACAAGAGGAGGGGGGCAAAATGCAACCCTTAAAACAACTTTATCAACCACAAAAATTTAGGAGCAGAGGGGGCAATTGCCCCCTGGGTACTGCTCTAATATAAGCAGAGCATTGTACCTTACTTAATTATTAATAACAGAACTATTTTAGTGCAACAAGACTGAAATGATTTTTGTTCCCAAATCCATATCTTTTAACGCACTATTCATCGGTCCCGTTTTGTTGTTGTCGTGTCTTGTAAAAATACTTGAAACTTTACAATAAATAAAGTAAAATCGCACTATGCTTAATCCTTATGTTTTGTTACAGATAACTAGTATAAATGACAAATCTTTTGCATGACTGTTAGGTATTTTGTCTTATTTCTCTATACTACAACAATAGCTATTTACGTTACTAGACCGGAAAATGGTATTTTACGGGTCGACGAAAACATTTACAGGGCGAGCCGTAGGCGAGTCCTGTAGTTTTGAGGAGACCCGTAAAAATTATTTCCGGTCGAGTATCGTAAATAATTTTTTTTTAATTGACCGGAAAAAAAACTGTGTAAATTTTTAGTGTTATATTTAAACGACAATAAGGCAAGGCTGCTTCAATTATTTCATCTGGATTTTCCATGTCTGACTCCATTTTGGCAAAATGATGCTTTTTTTTTTACTTTACAATATCTTGAACTGTCAAATAGTAACAATTGAACTCTGACAATTTTTGTCATGGCTAACAGGATTTTTTGATATCAGGGACCGGAAAGTAAATGAGAGACCGGAAAGTAAACTAGGGACCGGAAAGTAAATTAGTCCTGTAAAATAGCATTTTCCGCTTAAAAATTGAGTGGAAAATTCAATTTTCCGGTCAACTAAAAAAAAAAAATATATATATTTGGCTGATCGAAAGCAAAAAATAAGAGCTCCTAAAAGAAAGCAAACATTTTTTAATCTCTAGTTCGCGTCTCCAGCGCCCAATTGATATGCGACACCCATCGACCCATTAAACAAACAATTGACTACAAATCAAAGAGGAAAATCGTACCGTCGTCCGATTACACACTATCATATTTTCCGTCTCTCTTTATTGTATTTAGAGTCCATATACACCTGTCTCATTCTATCGGATGTCTCAGGCGGCACATCCGCTCGTTCGTCGGAAGTCGGTGCAATTCTTCTGCGTACCACGTGACAAGTCGTATATTGACGTTTGGGTCGATCACGCTGACCGGGTCGATTTTTAACGATTTTTTTGTTTCCTTTGACGTCTAGCTATTTGTTTGCAAAGAATGTTGTATACAGAGTGCCTCGAAATTAACGCATAGGATGTATAGGTCACTTAAAACGAAAGAAAAAGTTTTTCGAAACATGGCTCTAAAAAGGCTTTTAAAAAGTTTTTGTTTGTTTGTGTTGTGTTTGTCAGTTATTTTTAAAACTATTCCAAAAAAAAAAAAACAAATAACTTAATGTGATTTATAACAATACAATGTTTTTTATACATATATTATATCACAAGACCTATTAATTTAATCGATTAAACCACCCAACAATATTTGGAGTAAGATTTTTAATGGAAAATAGTTGAGTGTACAATAAATTAATAATTTTTATTTTTTTATTTTTTTGGGATATCAATAGCATGTTGATAGACTCATTATCGATTAAAAGAAAAGAAAGAAGATAATCTTATATATCTAACAATTTTAAAATAATTCTGTTAGTATTAGAGTAACAAATCATGTGGTAACATATAATTAATTACCTTTTATGGCAAGAACTACTACTAGGTACGTCAGCAACTTAGTTTATTCTATACACAGATTTACTTACTTGCCCTAAAATAGCAATACGCCAATTATGGCTGGATTTCAGATTGAATAAGTAAATATGTATTTAAAATAAACTAAGTAGCTGACCTACCTATTGGTAATTCTTTTAATGGAAGGTAAATAATTACATTTTACCATGTTATAAGTCACTGTGACACTGGCAGAATTGTTTAAAAATAGTTAGAATAAAAATATTATTGTTTTCTTTACTTTCAATCGTTAATGAGTATATCAACATGCTGTTGATGTATGAAAAACAAGCAATAATTGACATATAGTGTGCTATATATTTTTGATGTAGAATTTAATAGGAAGTTAAAATTTGTTAAAATATACAGGGTGTTTTATTAAAAAAATACTTGTCAATAAAAATGCTCTTTTAAGAAATCTTGTATATTAACTTGTACTGTCATTAAAAGGGGTTTATCCAGTTAAACATTTTTATCTAAAGTTTATTTTTGTATTTTTACAAAAGCAAAGATATTTCGTGTATAAGTAGAGTTAAGACACTCTTTATAATCATGCTTAGCTTCTGGTTTTTAATAATGTATGCATTTTTGGTCCTAAAAAACTAAGGGCACTATTTTGCTTGCGGCTGATTAGCTATTTTGGTAAATTAAAAAAATAGTGATTTTTGGAGTATTAGGCTTAAAATGTTGTGATTGTGTGCAATTAACCTAATATAAAATAGCGTTTAGCGTTGTTAAAAATACTGGTATAAATAGAGCTATACAAACATCGTTTAAATGAAATCGAAATTCAAATGGAATAACTCGAACTTTTACGCCGGCTGTCCATGAGAGCGGTTTCCGCTCGCGGATGATAAATTCAGCATTGTGATTGGTTAGTGCAAATTTAAAATGCTTTTTCCGCCAATCACAACGCTAAATTATCATCCGCGAACGGAAAACCGCTCTCATGGACAGCCGGCAATAATGTATTAAAAAAAAAAAAAATAATTTAAAATATTGCAATAATAAAATCTTTGGGAAATATGAAAGGTATTTTATTCAATAATTTTATATTTATATATTATGCAAAAAAAAATTGCGAATAATTAAATAATTAAATAATTTGCGAACAGTTCTAACCAAATTAAAATAACCAAAATTTTTTATTATTTTTTTTTCGAATTATTCGGAAACTCTCGAATAATTCGAAAATTCCAGTTCGATTCGAGTTTCAAATCAAATGTTAATAAATAGCAAGTAAATAAATTGGTCGCCAAATATAAAATCAGCCTAAGCTATGCAGTGTTGAATAAAAATATGGCATATGTCACAAAAATTGTTTTGTTTTTTTACAGTAACAACGAAAAAAATCACAACATACTGTAATATTCACATCTGTTAAATCAGCTGTAGTTGCATTAAATATCACAAGTTGGTGTAAAATATCGCAAAGTATGTCGTAATGTGAAATCTCCTAACAGTTTGCACCCACAAATTAGAGAGCACCTATTAGACCTTAAAATTAGGTAACGGTAAACAATACCACTATTTTGATTGGTAAAAATAAAGCAGGCGCGAAAAAGCTTCTTAAAAACCACATTAAGATTCTTACAGCTTTAACTTAAACAAGTGTTTTTAGGGTGACCTTGCAACAGTAACATTGCCAATACTGTTTGCGTTACAGGTTTTCTAGGTTACCGCGAGAATCCCCTATTTTACTATCTTAAGTCTGGCGACCCGTAGTCTAGCGCGAACGCAGTGACGTTTCTTCAAGGCCAACTTTGTTTTATACAAACGTAATGTTTTACACAACATATACGATATGATTACATTATTTTTTTTTATTCGTAACATTATTTGTTTCCTAGGAATTCCCCATGCCTTAAATCGATAATTGATATCGGGTTTGTTGTTTATTTCGTGATTTCTCGTTGTTTTTAAGGTCAAGCTAGATGTGCATATGTTTTAGATATTAAAATAATTACATTGAACTTTCTTGGTATAATTGTGTTGGCTTTTTTTAATAGGTAAATAATAAGGATAAAAATAAAAAAACTAACAAAAAAATTAACTTAAAAATAAATTAACTCACTAAAAAGCTAAAAGTGATAAATAAAAAAGAGTTAAAAATAAAGTGGGTTAATACCATATATCAATTTAGAATAGAAAGCTTTTGGTTATTTAGGTATTAATGTTTGGTTTGCACAAGTGTTATTAACCGACTTTTTGAAAGCTTTTATTTATTTATTCTTTTTGCTTTTTTGTTTTATTAACTTCCTTTAAAAGGATTTTTTTCACTTTTCTATTTTCTTCTTAGTTTTTTATTCTTAATATTTAATCGTTAAACATACACTGAAAAGCAATACAAGTACATTTTTTCTGTGTGTGTGTTTATTAAAAAGAAACAAAATTTCATAAATAAATGTTGGAGAAAATTAAATTTTTTGTCAAAATATAAAGTTAAAGAGTACATTATACATTAACAGTTTCTAAAATACTTGGCTTCAAGCATCGAATTAAAAAAATAAATAAAATTAGCTAATCTTCTTTTATACAAAATTTTGCTTTCTATTGCCTATTATTTAAGTTGTAATGCGTTATGTAAAAATTGATAATTACATTTTTTTAACCCTTATGCTTTAACTTTAAATGTTGACATAAAATTTAATTTTCTACAACATTTACTTATACAATTTTATTATATTTTTAAAAATAAAAGTAGTTAGCTCCAGGGTATTTTTCAAATTTTTAGTTATAACTCGCCCTGTATATTATCAATCGGAGAAAAATTTTGTATTTATTAGTTTTAGACCATGCGCCCAGTTTTTCCTAAATTTCGTTTTAAAATTTAAAAATTTTTGGTCTATTTGTCCTCTTGTAACACCTTGGGACACACTGTATGATCTAAGTACTTAAGGCAACTCTAAATACTAACTGTTGGCATAATAATGTTAATAAAAAAAGTAAGTGCCTTTAAAATTTAAAATTTGAAAAATTAATAAAGTAAAAGGGAATCCTGACTTTATATAAATATTTATTCTTAAAATTTTTAAATTAAAAAAAAATACATAAATACCTTATTTTGGTGAATATTGTGATTTTTACTTAATTCTATTTTTTTTGCAGATTGACAAGTACAATTCCAATCCTGAAGAATTGGGTTATGAGCAATTGGAAAATTATTCCTGGTTACCTTCAGTCCAGAAAACAAACAGCTCAGATTTTGAACAACATCTAAAATCTCTAAATGTAAGTGTCCTCCATTTTTACGATTTTATATTAATTTTAAATCCATTTTTGTTACTAAACGCGTCCAAATTAAAGTTCAAAACGAAATTTTAATTTAACAACAACAAGCCTTATTGATATTTTAATTATCAGAAATCTCTTGCTTGTATTGCTTGTAGTATGTTTGATTTAAAGTTCTGGTTAGTTCTGGCATAAAGTAACATACCTACGGATAAGAGAAACTTTAAAATAGTATGTCATTTTACATTTATTACATGTATGTCGTTTTAGCTAAAAACGACAAACCTATAGTACTCATATTTATTCATAAACATATCCAAATTATTGTGTTTAAATAAAAAAATAACAAAATTTATACCCATGTAACTTCGCAAAAATACACAGCTACTTAATTGAAAATTTGAACTTGAAAGGTCGTGCAAATAAAAAACCAGGGATAGGCACCTGTGCGGTAATTTTGATGCTAACTGCAGTGATCATATTAAATGCTTCAACACATTTAAAAGGTTGCTGCTAAGGCGGGAAATTCAAAAATTATGAAGTGTGTAATTTTACCTGAATATGCCAGTTTAGACTAGTTTCCCCTACATAGTTTATATTTTTGTGACTGTTGGTAAAATATCTCGCAAAAAATGTAACTTTATTCGCATAAATCTGAATTGTTTTTTCTTTCATAATAATAGACTTAAAATATTTTAAAATTTTAAAAAATCTTTTTTTAAATCCTGTAGTAAGTTTTTTAAAATAAAATTCTTTTTTTTCAGTGGCAAAAGGCTCTTTTGGACCTTTTTACCAACATCCAAAAATATCGGTGCCTTTGGAACAGTTGGTTCTCGACTTCAACAATGAACCCCTGGGTGTTGCATTTAGAGAAATGGAGGGTGCCATCGCCGGCAACGTCCTCTACGAGTTGCACGCATGTATTCTCGACAACAATCTCCATTTGGAAACAAAAGTGGATAGGGATATAATGCCCGATCATCTAAGGAATCTGTGTAATGACCAAAGCGGCAGAATCATGCGAGATTGGGTGATTTTGAGGGAACTAGTGAATATATTGGATTACACCCATGAGGTTTGCAAATACTTGGGTAAAAGAAGAACCTAGAAGACAGCTCTTTATACAATTCCAAAAACCAGGGTTCCAGGAACTTTTGTGTAGGGTATAAGAAACTATAATGCAAAATTTGAGTGTTTAATTTAAAATTTGGAAGTATTTAAAGGCTTTCACCCCAGTAAGAGTAATTTTTTGTTCATTAAATTCTGTTTTTTGTTCTAAATTTTGCAGTTTTGAAATAAGTGTTATTGAAATTGTTTTTAATTTTATTAAATTACCATATGTGGGAAAAAATTATTGGACTTTAATTAATAATTAATCTTTGGAAAAATCATAAAAGATAAAAAATTGGGTAACTTAAACAAATTAAAGGTCAAATTTAACCTGTTCAGTAGTGCAAAATTGCTTTTATTCTCTTTAACTATGAAAAAAATAAAAATTGTTAAAAATTATTACCTACAGTTGCATGTACAGACAATTTATTGATACAAAATATTTTTTTTCCTTTTTACAAACTCGCTACTTCAGTA
Organism: Listronotus bonariensis; assembly: GCA_014170235.1. Lineage (NCBI taxonomy): Eukaryota > Metazoa > Arthropoda > Insecta > Coleoptera > Curculionidae > Listronotus > Listronotus bonariensis. The sequence continues at coordinate 157,628 of JACEGR010000725.1, read as the reverse complement.
AATGATGTTAACTCATTAAGAAGCATAATACACATCTTTTTTAAAGGTTTTTATAATGTTAATAAGGTTTATAATAACCAGATCCAACTTTACAGCAAAAAATGATATCTTCTTAATATATTTAGAGCCTATTTTATATCTTAGAACACTTGGCAATACTGTAAATGATTACATACTTACTATCTCACAATTATCCAATTTTAAAGCTTTAACAAGTTTCCATTCTGTATTAAGAAGGGTAAGCAGAACACTCAAATTTGTGCCATTTCCTTAAATTGATTTCCTTGTCAACTGGACTCAAAGTCATTGTCTAAACAGTTTATCTGTAGTTACCTAGATATTGGGGAAAATTTACTATTGTACTTTCTTTTTAAAAAGAAAACCTGTTCACAGCCAGCATTTTAAACCCCAGATTACCAAATTTATTCGTTGGATAAATTTTTGTATTTTATTGTTAAGAATTTGTCGACTTAAACCCCGATTTGTCTAGGGAATAAGTAGGATAACCTGAGGGGCTGAAAATGTCTTTATTTATTAAAAATAAAATTTCCTTGACCACTTACACTATTTATTTTGTTTACTAGTTATAGGTTTTATTTATTTTAGTATGTATTTTAACTTTATAATATTTATTTGTATTTATTTTATAACATTTTGCCCTTTTTAACTTTTTGTACCATATATACTGTATAGTTTTTAAAAATTGATGTACATCAAGACATACTATTGTGTAACAAACAACGAAGATAATTTTTGTATAACAGAGTGGATTTTAAAGAAAAATATGTCAAAAAGCAGAAAGAATGGACTTTATTTAAAAAAGCTTCCTATATATTTTTAAAGATTTATTGTATTTTTATTTTAACAAATATAAAATCGAATATATAAATATGTAAGTAAATAATTGTTATTGTAGGTTTTTTTGACATATTTTAGGCCACTCTGTATTTATATCTTATTTATTGACTAAAGACGTTGACCCATGGTCGCGTAAGTTTATTGATTTTTTAACTGTGATACTCTAAAGTTGAGTACAGACGTTTTTGTTTTAAATTTGTGTTTTATTTCTGTTTCCCAATTTCCTTTAGTTTTTTCTACAAGTTCTCAGATACTTTTCAATAAAAACTTGTGTCGGTAACAAAACAAACAAAAAAATTCACCCAATTAGTCAATTTAATACTTTACACTAGCAATGAAGTTGCCAAAAACTACATATACTAATTTTCACGAAATACAGGGTGATTCAAATATTGACCACGAAACTTAAGAGGGTGATCCTACTTGACAAAATAAGGGTAGAGCTTCATATATATTTTTTTCAAAATGTCATTCGTTTTCGAGTTACAAGCCGTCAAAGTTATACAGACAATCAAAAACTTAAAAAATAAGGTACTCTTTAATAAAGTCGATAAACCTCACCGTTTAGGCACCAAAAGACATCAAAGTTTTTATCAATTTCAATCAAATTACCTACATACATACAGGGTGCCCAGTAACTCAACCGACAAACTTAACCAAGCGATTCTACAACAGAAAATAGGTTTTTTTTTTTTAATTTTTAACACCCCGTAGTTCAAAAACTAAGACGTTGGGGACATATGTTTATAAAAGGTTTTTTTCTTATTTTTTGTTGTAGAATCGTTTGGTTAAGTTTGTCGGTTGAGTTACTGGACATCCTGTATGAATGTAGGTAATTTGATTGAAATTGATGAAAAATTGGTGCTTAAACGGTGAGGTTTATCGACTTTAATAAAGACTACCTTTTTTAGGTTTTCGATTCTTTATAAAATGGCGCCCCCAGCTTTGCGATATCTGTCAAAATAAAAAAGTAGTTATGATGTAAATAAATTTTAAGTTTTAGGTAAAGTTCCCTCTGGCGGTATTTAAAACAAAGTATTTTTGTCTTAAATTTTAGAATCTGCAAAGCTCGATTTGTGTACCAATATCAACTGGATTGGTTAAAAAATAAATGTAATATGGCAAAACAACCAAAATAAAAATTAAACTCTGACGGCTTGTAACTCGAAAACGAATGACATTCTGAAAAAAAAATATATGAAGCTCTACCCTTATTTTGTCAAGCAGAATCACCTTCTTAAGTTCCGTGAGCAATTTTTGAATCACCTCGTATAAAAAAAAACATATATTCGGACGATTAATTTGCAATGTACGGAGATACAATTTTATGCATACTTGATTTATTAATGAACATCTTAATAATAATAATAAAAAATGTATAAAATAGTTAATACGGTTGCAATACTTTTTATTAGGCCTAAAATTTCTATTTGAAAAAAAAATATCTTTTACTTTATTTTTATTAGAAATAAGCGAAGAAGCTATAAATGCCAAAATTTTAAAATAAATATTACTTAAAGCATTATTTTTGTACTATCTCTTCAGTGGCGCCTTTGTCAATAGGCTGAGTAGGCTGAAGCCTAGGGCGGCGGATTTTGGGGGGCGGCAAATAAATGGAAGTGAGGACTTTTTTTTTTTTTTTGCTCTTCAAAATTTTCTCATGATGAATAATTTTGTTGGATTTGGAATTATTCTTTGTACCTCCTACAATCGAAAGAAATGGAAGTGAGGACCTTGTTTTTTTTCTCTTCAAAAATGGAAGTGAGGACCTTTTTTTTGCTCTTTTAAACTTTTTCAGACGGAAAAGATGAGGAAATGGGCGGCGAAAATAAAATAGCCTACGGGCGGCAAGGCTGGGGGCGGCGTAAATAAAATAGCCTACGGGCGGCAAGGCTGTAAGTGCGCCTCTATATCTCGTGTAATTTCACAATTTAATAGACCATTTTATTAAGATTCAAAGCATTTTTAAAATTTGTTTCATAAGACTGGGATCGATAATTATAAACCAAAAAAAATTATAGTAGGATAAAACCCATTGTAAAAGGTGGAAAATAACTTAATTTAACTTTAATTAAAAAAAAGGGTGGCTGGGGCTGGGGGGATTAAATGTAAAAACGGGTTCTCTCCAGCAAAACCACAAGTTCTATGGAACTACAGCTTTGGTATTTACACTGTCTTTACATAACCTTAAAATTTGTGTGAAAAATTCAAATAACCAAGTTTTTTGTTTGATATTTTTATATTTTACAGATTTTCTTTTTACGAAATTTCTTAAAAACTTATCTTTTTATGTCCCAAATATACTTTTGTGGTTTGAATTCTTTATTTTTGCAAAATAATTTGACTTAATTTGATTAATTATATTGAAAAAGTACCCTTAAATTCAATCGAAAATTTACGTGTCAAAATATCGACATTTTGAAAAAGGTGGGTAAGTTTTTTGTTCGTTAAAATCTCTACTTTCTAATGGCTTGAAAGAATTATACATTAGCACGGTAAATTTTCTGAATTTCCATAGGACTTCTAGTTTTGTCGGAAATCAAAAAAACCGTTTCTTACCCTAAAAACTTACCCCTTTCAGTTCCCGATCTAAGACCCCCTGTAATTTATTTTCCTTTTATTTTTGTTATTTTCTCTACATTTTTTAATGGGTTTTAATTTACTATATTTTTGTCAGTTTAAAAAAATTATCAACCCTTGTTTAATAATGATAAAAAAATCGGATTTGAGCTTTTTTGAATTTTCTCATTGTAATATATAAATTTTTACACTATTAAAAAGTAGAGATTTTAACGAAAAAGAAGAACACTAAGTTTTTTGAAAACGCCGATATTTTCACAAGTAAGTACTATAGATACTTTTTCGATATTAAGTCAAAATAATAGGAACATATAAATATTTTAAACCAAAAAATTTCAGTGGATATGTTAAAAATATTTTATTTTTTTACGTTGGGTTTTACCTTTTAGTCTAATGCTCATAATTTTATTTTTTAGAAAAAAATAAGTGTCTTGGACTTTTAATAAATATAGGATAACAAGTTTCATGGTTTAAATAATTAAATATTAAAAAATATCTTTTTTATTTTAGGTAAAAATACCTTCAGTGGGGTTACAATCTTGTCCAACCTATTGGACATTTTCGCCCATTGGTAGAGCCCGGAAAACAAGTTTTATACTGGAAAAGTTGACTTATCCAAAAACTAAGCACACCTTAATATAATAATTAACAGATTTGAGACAGTGGTCTCACACTCTCCGCTCTCCACTTGCTTGCCGCTTAGTATCGTAGCCGTGGACTTAGAGATTAATAATATTTGCTACTATGGAAGCGGTGCTTTAACCCAGCATGACAATTTTTACAGGAACGCATTATTTTTTTTGTTGGATAAGTTCATAACAATGTTTTGCTTGCAATTTTTCAACTTGCTTACCATTTTTGAGTAAAGAAATGAAACTGATTTATTTTGGGCATAATTTTCACAGTTTTAGTTTTTCTTCTAATAATTTCACGTGCACACTGCAACATACCCAGGCAGCAAGCTGACGTCTTTTTTTTAGTCATTTTTGGTCACATTTGGTCAGCAAAGACGTCATAATATGACGACAAAATGACGTTAAATTGACCTTCCTAAGTCACAACCAAAAGACGTCCCGTTAATGACGTCTTTAAGATGACGACAAATTTCTTTTTTTTTAAAGGTAAAATGATATGATATTTTATCTAAAAATTGATATAGGAAAAAACTCCTTACTGATTGCAATTTCCTTGCACTCCAAGGCAAAGAAAATATAAAAGGCTCCAAGGTCGCATCTCTCGGGACACTGTACAACCTGGAGATGCAGGTTTTTATACTAGCCGAAGATATTTCTATCAGAGCTAATTGAGATCACCAACCGCAGACCGGTCTCGAACTATTTTGCACTAATTGGTACGGTGTAGGCGATAAAAAGCGAAGATGTTGAATAAACGTAGTAGTTTATTATCCATTACGCCCTCTATCGGTAGAGTTTTTTCCTATTTCAATTTTGTAAAATTATTAGTCTTATTTTTCTGTCATATGATATTTCGGTTGGATTTGGACACGAATCATATAATGTCACAAAATTTTTCTGGCGGGTTTTCTAAACATGACGTCATTAGATTTTTATGAGCTAGTATGACGAAAAAATGACGTCGAATAGACGTCACTTTAACGACGTCAAAATCACGTCATTAAAATAACGTTAAAATGACGTCATAATTTTGGTCTAATTACGTCCTATGACCAAAAAATAAGTTACAAATGACGTCATAATGACGTCAGCTTGCTTCTTGGGCACTTATTACGGAACATGCATAGCGGGGATCCTCTCCCACATGAACATCTTGGTAGAAATCTACTAAACCTGATAAAGGGCAGTGGACTTCTGTAACAAGAGAGGGGTGCACAATAAGCCAATATACTGCAGTGAAAACATGGTCGAATGACCAACCCCGTCTTAAACGAACCAACGAACCAACACTTACCATTTTTTAGCTAAATGTTTAAACATTGCATGTAAAACATTAGGGTAAACTTGTCCAAAAAGTAACGCTTTCGCCCAGTCAGTCACCCGAAACATGTCAAAATTGACAGGCTGGGTTTAAGCTCCGCTTCTATATACAGGGTTAGGAGAAAATACTGAAACGGTAAATTGTCTTGGCAACCGTTAAATAATATAAATAAACCAAGTTTTGTGCGAAGAGGTAACTGAATATAAAGAATTTAAAAATTTTAATTATTTTTCTATAGCTTTTAAGGTGACCTTTTAAGTGACGATAAATATTACAGGGTGTTACATATAAAAAATCTCACTTTGAGTTATAACTTTAAATTAATAGTCAATGAAAAAATCATTATACAGCACCTAATTTTACGTAAAAATCCCTAAAACTTTTCTGTTTACGATTTTTCTTCAATATCAAGCGAGTAATAAGTGCCTGGTCAAATTGAAAACTTTGAAAAACACTCTGTATCTTCATAACGAATAAGGTTAGCCATTATTTCCTTTTATACCATTAATTTTGTTTCAAAAATTGTGCAATGAGATCAAATCAATCAGATCAAAATTTTGTTCTATCTCTTTTAGTTTTCGCTATTCCCTGCAAGGTCAATGAAAAGGCGCCACCCTGTACATTGTCGGTAAGTCGGTATTCGTGGTAATCTATGCGTCTTTTTGTTATCATAACTGCGGTCTTAATAGACCAAGTTTCGCGAAAAAAAAGGTTGGCTTTAATGTATGTACCAACTGTACCAACAAATATAGTATAGTCTTGCCAAACTCAATTGGAGAAGCAAAAAATTTATATTAACCATGTAACATAGGCGCGCTTGTGGCGGCTTCGAAGTTGTATCGGCAATGCTGTCGATCACCGGAGTTAAGCAGTGAAATGCGCGCCCATAATTTCGGATGCGTGTCTAGATATTTGATCTTTTGAGATCGACAGCGGTGTTTTGGGCAGCTGGCACAGCGGTGTTCTGCTCAGGGATGCGGACCGAGCAACAACCATCCAAGTTATGGAATGAATGGTGTGTGAATGAGAAGGAGTAGGGGTCAAGGTACAATAAGCCTTCAGGCTGCAGTGCACTACCTAGGGGAGGTCGTCGGACCTGGGTGGGATGACCCCGAAAGGGTGAAAAAAATGTAACATAGGCGCACGTAAATAATTTGGTATGAGTTTTTATAAATTAATTTAAATTTGGTAATTTATTTAGTTTGTATTCATACCTTTATAAAACATTTTATAAAAGTTTAAGATCGTATTTGATATAAATTTAAATGCGAGAATACAAAAAAGCCAAAAAAAAATATGTTCTATCAGACAGTTTAAGGTTTAAAAAATGTTCGTCGGATAACCAGTCTCCTGAAAAATCAGTCACTTGGAGCACCGAATTATTGTCCAAGGACAATATAGATATAGTAATATGGCTAAATGATTAACAAGTTAATTAGCCCTGTTAGTAATGACCCTGCTTTTTGGAGGTTGTTTTGGGTTTGAATTATGTGTACATGAGACGTACCTAATGTGGATTTTTCTGATTTTATTAGTGTAACTATTTAAATTGCTCTGCTCATTGCAGATTACAATTAAGGAAGTAATTATCTATTATTTAAAATAAATAAATATCACAAATATATATCATTATCATTATCATTATCATTATATATAATAAAACTAAGTTGATAAAATGTGCGTGGCGATAAAACTTGAGAAGGAGTCCCGATACGATAAAGGAACTTATATAGTGTGATAGCCATTTATCCCCCCGATTTTACTTTAACCTAAAGGGCGTAGTAGATAAAGGAACTTATATAGTGTGATAGCCATTTATCCCCCCGTTTTACCCTAAAGGGCGTATTTTTAAAGATATAAGGATTCTTCCAACCATTCAACATGGAAATTAAGTGTAGTGGCGCCATCTGTTGTCGAGTATTTGAACTTCATTCAGAACAATGGTTATTTGGGTCTCATATCAACTCCCGAGCGAAGCCGGGAATCATAGCTAGTATATATATATATATATATATATATATAAATATATATATATATATATATATATATATATATATATATATATATATAAGAAAAAAGCTGATTGACTCATATACCGTTTTTGGGAATTTTTCTTGTATCGGACCACTTTTAACGACTTGACTATACCACCGGGTTTTAAAGATTTGATATGTATGTTATTAAGAATCACGGAATAATTCTTAGAAAATACCACACAATTCTTGGTAACAAACAGGTTTTGTACATCGTAATTAACAACATTATAAAGATACTTAAATTGTTATTAAAAAATAATAGTTCCATGCTTAACGTCTTGTCTGCAGCAACAGTTACTTTAATAATAACATCATTATGTATTGTTCATATTTACGTCGATGATAATAAATTATTATACATATCATGATGATATAATATTCTCATAAGTGTCTAAAAATAGCAAGCGCGCAACTACTATTTTCATTTTTTTTTACTTCCAAATCTACAGGGTGTTTCCTAACTACTGTAAGAAACTTAAGAAGGTGATTTCTTATGTCTTAAAAAAAACTTTCTATAAATGCATGTCCGGACTTGCTTCATGTCCGAGATACAAGGCGTTAGATTTTGTAAAAAAGTCGGCATTTTTTTAAATATCCAAAAACGCTTTGACCGATTTGAATAAACCTTTTTTATGTTTTATTGTGTAAAGGTCTACCTAGAAAAGGATTATTGGGTCCAGTGGCCTCTCAGTTGGCACCAAAGTTAATATGCAATAGTAACAAAACTTACTTTTTAACACGCTTTTATTATAATTTGTTTTCCGCTAAGCAAATAAAAATGCAACTTTTTAGTCTTTTGTATTTTCTTCGCATGCTACTTCGTTTTTGAGAAAAAATTAAAGCCACCATAAGGGTTACTAAAAAGTGTCCATAAGCAACCTAAAATTATTTTTTTTAATTTTAATTTCTTTAATTTAATTAAAATAAAAGGGGCTTTATTTTTTTTTGTCTCGACAAAATAGCTACATACGAAGAAAAATTAGAAAACTAAAAAGATGCATTTTAGATTGTTTAATCGAAAAATTTAAAAACTCTAAGAAAAGTCAGTAGCTTACTTTTTTTAAAATAATATTGGCTGTGGTGCCCACTAAGACGCCACTGGACCCAATAATTTTAATCTAGTTAAAGCTTTATAAGTGCTTTATGACCGTTAATAAGTGCACCAAATTTCACCTAAATTGGCTAAAGGGTTTTTGATATATTTTAAAAAATATATTTTTTTTTACTTTACCGCCTTGGATCTCAGAACTGAAGAAAGTCCGGATATATGTCTATAGAAACTATTGTACATAAAAAGATATAGAAAATCTTCCCCTTAGGCTTCTTACCTTATTTAAAAATACCCTGTATACCAGATGCTTTTGGCTCAAAGAAAAACATTTTGGTAAAGAAAATTTGTATTATGGAATTTGCCAAAAAAAAAAATGACTTTTTGGTATTTTTTTCTCTATAATTTTTTTTTGCAAGACTTGAAAACACAGTTACCTTTAATAATAAAGAAAAATTTGCAATATTTGTGAGCTGACTAATAAATTTAATCAAATCTTCTAAAAATATACAGATAAAACGTTGACACCCTGTATTTTGCAAACGATATACTTTTCAACGAAAGCAAATTGCCTTTGATCGTTGTATTTTGGCCCAAAGAATGTTTTAAGCATTTCGACTTTTTAGAGACACCCTGTACTTTAAGTAAAAAACTAACCTACTTTTAAATTAAGTGGCTTTCAAGAATCTTTGTGGTTTAAATTTAACACCATTTACCTAATTCTTTAAAATCCACTAAAAAATATAGCAAATATTTACAGATGGTAAATTTAACAGAACAATATTAGTTCTTTCATGGTTAGGTAATCCCGGTACCTAAATAATTCGTTAACCACTCTTGGAAACTCCAGTCTAATTAATAAAAAAACTATAAAATTTGAAAGTCATCATTAGCAGTTTCGGATGTTTAAAAAGCGGAATTAACCAGTATTAATATCAAATTGTACGCAAAAAAATGACTAACTATAGGTATCAAAATAAAAAGAAAGAATAATTATTAATGAATACAAATAATCAAACAGTCATTAAAATTTTTAATTTCTCAACAATTGTTCAACCTAAAACCTTTTATTAATTCATATTCTTAAAGAAAATTATATTCTGCACAAAAAAGCTTTCCTGTTAAATTTTGGTAGAATGAGCCGTTTTCTTGTAATCGCGCCTTAAACATGCATTAATTTTTTAAATTTTGTCATTTAGATTCTGGATTTTTTAAACTACCATAAATAATTTATAAAACGTATAATTATTCTTAGGGAAAATTTAATGCTTTACAAAAAAGGTCTCTTAATATTTTTCAATAAATTTATTGTAACATTGAATAACTTTAAAAAAATACATTTCTTGATAAATGGTAATATTAAGGGCTTAAAATTTAAGTTTTTTTGTCGTCATGAACAATATTTTTATTGTACCGTTAAAAAATTTGTTAATTTTTTTTTTGGACCAGTCTAATTCAGTTGTTATTCCGATTAAAATGTGCCACTCCGTATTATTTAGTTATTTTTACACTTACAACAAAAATTCTGAATTACACATTTTTATATCAAAATGTGCTTGTTCAGAGTTATGCCCTTCCCCTGTAATAATACAAATATTAAAACATTTAAATGGGTTATGGGGTCAAGTGATACCTCACTGAAAGCGTTTTAAATTATTTTTCTAATAGTTTTTAGTTTATAAAAATCAGTTCATTAATTTTCGAGCAAATTCACCCTAAAAACTTTTGTTATCGCAGAAAAAAATCAGTTCTATTTAAACAAATTATAATATCTATTGAGTAGTCCGTTACTTTGTGACAATACATTTTTACGTAGAATGAAATAAAAACACAAATTTTACTTTGTTATTTTGTCACATATTTTATATTGCTTTTTGCGTTACTGCAGTTTCGACATACTATGTCATTTTCAAACGAATTTTTAAAAGTGAATGAATTACAAAAAAGTGCATAAATTTATACCTTATAACGTAAATATAACATCTGGTTTATCCTTTACAATTGTTAGGTCCTATCCCTATTGTTACAAGTATACTATATGCAGAAAATTTGTGGCTATTTGGGTGATTCCATACAATCTATACTTCAAGCTCAGAATAAACAACGCATTGCAGTGCAAAATGCATGGTTTAATCAACAGTGCTTAAAAAATCAAGTGTTTCCAAAATATATACAACTAAAATGTCGTTCAGTGACAGTGTCTGCCCAGAAAGCAATTCATACTTCAAAAATAACCTGGCTCAAAGAAGAATCCAGAAGATGGTTCAGGACAAGGGACAATCTACTTCTACACATCAAGGTATTGCACTCAGAATTAGGTTATAAACTCCACCCCATAGAATTTGATGACAATGTTAGATCTAACATAAGTAAAATTATCCATGATAAATATTTACATCAAGTCAAAAAACTTAATGAACTTATAAAGTCAAAAAATAATTATAAAAAACAACCTCAAATAGAAGACAAAAAATTTAATGATAGAGTGATAAACTTATCAGAAACTCAATTTTCAGAACAAGAAATAGATTTACTAAAAAACGGTCCAAAATATAATCCTTTTAATAAACAAATAAAAAATAATTTAGAAACTATAGTAGCTGAAGTAGAAATATCCTTACAAAACTCTGAAAATTCAAACTCCGCCAAAGAAAAAATAAAAAACCTTATTAAAAATCCTAACAACTCGCCATCAGTTCCACAGCAGCAAGTGATTCTAAAGTCATTAAAAGAAAAAATCCAAACGGATAATCTTTCAATCACAAAAGCAGATAAAGGCAATTCTATAGTAATTTTAAAAAATGAACAATACATAAGTAAAATAAACGACTTCCTAGAAAAAGAACAACCTACTCAACTACCAAACGACCCCACCGAAAAAACTCAAAAACTATTAAAAGACATAATTAAAGATATTCAGGGCATTTTAAATGAAAAAGAAAAGTATTTCTTAATAAATAAAAATCCATCCCCCAATGTTATATGGCCTAATAAAAATACATAAAAATGGGGAACCAATAAGACCGGTTGTTTCCTATGTAAACACTCCTTTACAAAAAGTAGCAGAAAAACTTAATAACATTATCAGGGAAGTCTTACAATTTACGCCAAAATTCTCAGTAAAAATTCCATAGAATTAACCAATCACCCTAAAAATAAAACACTTTTAAATAACTCCACGGTAATATCATTTGATCTTACAAATATGTTTCCGAATATCTCAAACCAAGATTGTATAGATATTATAGATGAAATGCTTTTCGAAAAAAATATTAACATAGTAAAACATCAAGAAATTTTAGAATTACTTAAACTCTGCAATAACGGCAGTTACTTTCAGTTTAATAACAAATTTTATAAACAAAATGATGGTCTAGCAATGGGATCACCCCTTAGCCCGTTACTTGCTGAAATATTTATGTCAAAACTTGAAGAAAATTTTTTAAATACAACTTTTGCTAAACACATACATTTTTGGTATAGATACGTGGATGATATCCTTGTTTGCTTTACCGGAACTGATGAAGAGTTACAACTTACATTAAACCACCTAAATTCCATTCATCCAAAAATAAAATTTACAGCAGAAAAAGAAGAAAATAACTGTATTAATTTCTTAGATATAAGCATAACAAAATTTGATAATAAATTGAAATTTGATATTTATAGAAAACCCACATTTTCAGATACAACCATTCCTAGTAACTCTAATCACCCAAATAGCCACAAATTTTCTGCATATAGATCTATGGTTCACCGAGCCTTTGCCATCCCACTAGAACAAGACAAATTAAACAAAGAACTAAATACCATCAGATCGATTGCCATAAATAACGGCTACAAAATTAAACACATTAATAACCTAATTAACAAAAAACAGAAATTAAATACCATAAGTAAAATATACCCAAAAATAAAAGCATCCAACTCAGACAAAAAATACACAACCCTTACATATTTTGGACCTATATCTGACAAAATAGCAAATATTTTAAGTAAAAATAATATGAAAATAGCATTTAAACCATCGCAAAAATTATCCAACCACCTTTTTAACGTAAAAGACAAGATTAATAAACATAAAAAATCTGGAGTTTATAAGCTAGAATGTTCAGAGTGCAATAGTTGCTACATAGGACAAACAGGCCGAAGCTTCGAAAAAAGATTTAAAGAACACTACGCATCATTTAGATTAGGCAAAAGAAATTCAAATTTTTCAAACCATTTTCTAGACTCTGGTCATTCTTTCCCTAATATAGATAGTATAAAAATTTTACATTAGAACAAAAAAGTAAAAAATTAGATATATTAGAGAACATAGAAATCTATAAACACAATAAAAATAGTAATGTAAATCTTCTTAATCTGCAAACAGACATAAAAATTCCCAATTATTTAATATTTTCGACTAACTGTAAAAGTTTATTATAGCAGTATACTTGTAACAATAGAGATAGGACCTAACAATTGTAAAGGATAAACCAGATGTTATATTTACGTTATAAGGTATAAATTTATGCACTTTTTTGTAATTCATTCACTTTTAAAAAGTCGTTTGAAAATGACATAGTCTGTCGAAACTGCAGTAACGCAAAAAGCAATATAAAATATGTGACAAAATAACAAAGTAAAATTTGTGTTTTAATTTCATTCTACGGAAATTATAATATATTGGTATTTACATATATTTCAAAAAACAAACAAACTATAAATAGCTTATTATATGGTTGAGGATTTTTAATTTTTTTATCTGGATAGGATCCTAAAGATGTATTTTTTATTAGTCAGGTCATTAGTCATTTTTAATAAAAAGTGTTTTACATTTTTGGTGAGATCATCATTACTTTTTAATGGATTATTTTAAAATAATTTTGACAGGAAGCCCTTGAATCTATGTTTAGGAGTTGCAACCTTATCTATGTAAGTTTTTCCTAAACTTTATTAATTATTCTTTAATTTCATATTAAATATTTTATTATTAGATTATTTCTTTTAGAGTTATCTTTATTTCTATTATATTATAGCAAGGCAGAAAAGCCCTTCATAATATATTAAAAGGTAAAATTTTATTAAAATGTTTATTAAATTTTATAGTTCAAACCCCTTAGATCTCTTTCATACTTCTAACTCTAAACTCTATGAAGCATCTGTTACTGCCCCTCTAGGTCACTCAGATCATGACTTGATAACTGTATCTTACTATGTACATCGTGAGGTAACTGAATGCATGCCATCACATGTATGGCACTACAACTTAGCCGACTGGGATGGCCTTAGGGATTTTTTTGCCACGTACCCTTGGAACACTATCTGCTTTTCTTTCCAGGATCCTTCCGAAATCTGTGAGCAACTGACCGAGTCAATTCTATTGGGCGTTGAAACCTATGTACGTCATACCAAAAAAACCACCAAACCCTCTAATCACAAACCTTGGTCCACTAAAACATGTAACAAAGCTAGACTTTTAAAAATTCATGCTCACAGAAAGTTTCTACATAATTCTAGTCCTGAAAATCGACAAGCTTGCTTTAAAGCAAGAAACCACTACCAAACAATCTCAAAAGCCAAAGACTCCTTTGATAACCGTATAAAAAACAAAGTACTTTCTTGCTCAAATGGCAGCAAATCCTTCTGGTCCTTTGCCAAAAACATCAGTAAACATTTTTGTACCAATTCTTTTCCACCATTAACTTTGGAAGATGAAATTATTTCTACATCTAAAAGAAAGGCCGAACTATTTGCTAAACAATTTGCTGCTAACTCAACCTTTTATCCACCTGTCAATCATCCAATTCCAACTATTTTCCCAGTTCCTCATAAAATGTACAATATTATTTTTAAGGTAAAACACATTAAGCGTATCCTTTCTTTTCTTAACACCAAGAAATCGTCTGGGCTAGATGGAATACCAGAAATCGTTTTAAAAAAATGTGCTCCTGAACTTTCACCTATTTTAACTAGGCTCTTTCGAATTTCTAGCACCAACTTTGTTTCTTCTTCACATCAATGACCTTCTTTCTTCCACAATCAATCACATTCATAGTTATGCGGACGATAGTACCCTTTACTCCAGTTTTCAGGTTCTCAAACCAATCTCTCGACCCGACTTGGAAAGCAAACGCAAGGCGATGCAGATATCTCTTTCACAGGATCTCAATTTGATATTGGATTGGGGCGCCAAAAATCTCGTTCAATTTAATGCATCCAAATCATGTTCCCTGTCGCGGAAAAAATCATCAAACACTCACCCTTTGCTTATGAGTGGCCAGGTTTTGCAAAGCGGGAACAGGTTCAACCTTGTGGGCGTCACATTTGAAAATAACCCTAACTGGCATAAACACATTGTATCTATAGCCACCGCGGCTTCAAAAAGCTTGGATTTCTTTTCCGAGCCAAAAAGTATTTTTCTCCTTCCAATTTATACACTTTGTATGCGTCCCAAATTCGACCCGCTCTGGAATATTGCTCTCATGTCTGGGGAATGGCATCCCCTACAACCCTCAGCATTCCTGATGCCATGCAAAAAGAGCTATTCGTCTTATTAATGATCCTTTACTTACTCAAAGACTTCCTTCTCCTGCCCATCGTCGAGCTGTGGGAGATCTATCGCTCTTTTAAAGATACTTTTACGGCTTCTGCTCCGACGAATTATCCAGTATAGTCCCTCCTCTTGCAGCTTCCAACAGAGAAACTCGTGGTGCCGCACGTATGCATCCTTAATCGGTCCAACTGGACAGGCCCCCATTTTCCCATTTCGTTCGTTCGTTTGTCCCTAGAGTTTCTAGACTGTGGAACGTACTGCCAGCGGAGGTCTTTTCTTCTCCCCCAAATCTTCAAGTTTTTTAGACCCGTGTTAACACACTTCCTCTTACCTTGCTTAAGACACCCACATTACGTTAGTATTTAGGCTTTCAGCCTTCGTGGATTGTCCAAAGATAAAAAAAAGATTTTTTTAAATTCTGGAAAAAAGCCATATAATATTTTGTTTAAATTTATATTCCCAAAAAACAAATAAACTTTAAAAAAGGTACAGCAGTGTGCCACGTGCCACCGGCTAGGGAACCCCGGTATTAAGGGAAAATCATCTCAAAACGTATTATCCAAATCTTAAAAAAAGCTATTAAGTATTCATCAATTATTACCTTATTTTACACTAATAATAAAACAAAAGGAGTTAATTAACATCAAATAAAACAAAAATGACAAACAAGCCTGAGAAAATTATCTAATCACACCAAATGATGTCGTCTTTGACAAGCTGATAAAATTTGTTTTATTTGTCCTGTATATTTAAACAACTTCTTCAGTAATTATGACTATATTTCTCACCCTCTACAAAAAACACAAAAAGTCAGTAAACTGCGGTTTATCTAGAATATTAGCACCTGTTTGAAATGTAGGTTTTTACCGAAGATTAAACAGATACCGGCGCCTTTTTTGCTTTGTTTGTTTAGTGCCCAGTTTGTTGTCATTCATGAGAAAATTTTGTCTCTAGAATGTTGTCAATATTTAAAGTGGTGTTTAGATGATTGCGTTAATAAAAACAATGTGAGCATTTTGGGCGCCGTTTTGAAATAAATTAAGGATATTATGCAGGAAAAACACTCCCCACAATTTTTTTTGCATACTCTCAATTTTTTATAAGCTCGAATACAAAAAAGCGGTAATTTAAATGGCCATATCATTTTTATAATTACGATATCATAAAAATTACTACATTTAAAAAAATCTTAAGATTGTACATAAATCAGATGCTAACAATATTTTTTTTGTCAGAAATTCTTGTTTATGTCCCACTCGAGCCCTTACTGGACCAAATAAACTTAATTAAGTTAGGGCTAAGTAATTCGCTTACTAAGCACTGTCAAATCTTATTAAAATCGGAAAAGAAGTTTTTAAGATAATAATAAAAATCGAAGTTTAACACCCTGTATCTCGGAAACAATGCATTTGAGGGCCTATGTTTGTATAAACTTTTTTATATAGAATTAGCTCAGAAATAAGCCCTTAAATTTTTTACCACATTTGGAAAACACCCTGTATATGAAGTCAGGGAACAAAAACATACATTTTCAATCCACGGACAAAACACTAGATTATTTCTGGTTAGTTGTAGCTTTGTATAGGAAAATTATAATAGATGTTAAAATACATTTTTGGACAGTATTAAATTAACTCAGCCGTTAATAAAATGTCTTGCTATATCCGTATTACTACCTTTGTTAAATATGTTTTTTTAACATAAATAGGGGCATCCATTAAGGGTAAATCCAGCAAAAGTTTTATAAGTCAAAAGAAAAGTCTTGAATTTGAATTTAAAAATAAATATCTTGCATATAGTCAGTTCTACAGGTAACTTACCATAAATCATAACGCAAAAATCTGTTATTTTTAATGATTTAATTTAATGAATTATCTGAGAACTATGCGTAAGTGCAGAATGTTTATACACACACCAACAAAAAAACATATTTTATGTGAAGTATTTTTTTACGTTTATTGTTTTTTTAGAAGATAGTATATTGATTAAAAACCTTTAAAAAAGTTACTCCTTATCACACTTAAAAAATCTAAACTTTTAGACGTTAATCATTGTTAAAAAGTAGGTCTTAAATTTTTTTCCTATTTTATATTTAAAAAAATATATGAGGAGCTCCAAAAGTTTAAAAAGTCCCTTAATCAAAATGTATATATATGTATATAATAAAATATATAAATTTAATATATTTTGACTAAAAAACTTTTTAAAATTCATAAATAAAAACTCGCCAAAAAATTGTGTTGTATTCTACAATTGGCGTTTTATTAAAAATTGAAATATGCTACGGTCAAAGAGAAGGGTATTATTTTCTACTGAATTTTAACAATTATACATACAGTGTGTCCAAGATAAGATCCTAAGCATGGGAATCTCAGTAACTATTGAAGATACAGCTTAGGGTTAAATTAGAACAAAGTTGTGTTTTTTAAAGCTTATTAACATGCCGTTAAAAAATTAAAAAAAAATTTTGGCCTGCTGAGATATTTGGCAAAAACCAAAATTTGACTATATTGATTTTATTTTTTTCTGACTTTATTTGAAGAGATATAAAAACTTATAACACTTTAATATATATAACTACTCGACATTTCGTTTTCAAGAAACCATCATCAACCTTATTTTTTTATATGGCTCGAAAAATTTTTGGTTAAAAGAAAAATTACATTTTTTTCTATTTCTTTAAGTTATTTTTAAGTAGGCCTCGCAAACAAATGCTTGGACGTTAATACCTGTTACCGTATCTGTAACATAATTTAATATCATTATAAAATAGTATTTGTCGTTATTACCCTGTTTGTCGAGTTGTTAGTTTTAGAGCAATTGTTCCTTTTGTTACTGTTGTCTTTGTTATTGTTTATTGGTGAATAGCTAATATCTTATTGTATTATTACGGTCAAATATGCAGGATGGTCATTATAGAGATGAAGATAAGCTTGACATGCTAACATGCTACATTTTGTGCCACAAAAATACTGTAAATACAGCGGCAATGTGTCTCTATAAATATGCAGAAAGAAAACAGCCATGTAATTCCATTTTCGTACAGTTGGCTCAAAATTTAAAAAGCCGATTTTATCTAGAAAAAAGGAATTTTTAGGTGAAACCCCAAATAATGTTTTACAAGCAGTTGTTGAGAACCCTGAGATATCAACTTGGCAAATTATAAATGAACATTTTTTAAGTTTTTACACGGCATGTAAATAAGCTTTAAAAACACAACTTTTACTAATTTAACCTAAGCTGTATCTTCAATGGGTACTAAGATTCCCATGCTTAGGATCCTTATCTTGGACACACTGTATACAGTTTCTATTATTGTAAGTCAGATATTGGTAGATACAGGGGGTAAAAGTAAAAAAATATTTTTAATGCATTTCATTAATTTTGAATTTGTTCAAAAATTGTAATAACATTAGGTATGTAGGGCTTTTTGGCATAAAAATGCCTCTTTTTTCCTTTTCTGTATGTACCATCAAATAAAAAAACAGTGAGCTCTTCTATGGGTCTTTAAACAAAAATTTATGCTTTGCAAAAATCGGTGTAATAACAGTTTTTAGGATATTTTCGAAAAATTTGTTTATTTTAAACAAATAAGTTTGGTACACATTTAACTACCTGTCAAAACAATCTTGATAACACGTAACGTCAAAAAATATCATATTATAACCCCTTCTAATTTAAAATACTCTTGTAAACACTCTTTAAGGGAAAAGAAATAAATAAATAAAAATCATTTAAAATAAAATATACAATATTTTTGTCTGCGAGTGTATGTGAGCTTAACGACTGAAATATGACAATGGTGCAAAATAGTTCAGGAGTGCCCATATACTACTAGAGTGACGAATGACACAACTGCTTGGTCATAAGACACTTAAAAACTGCTTTGCACAACAACCTTGTATAATGGAAACAATGAACAAAGAAATTTTGTGATTTAAAATTTGTAAATTTTAAATCTTATTTACGAAAAGTACCCATGTTAGTATCTGTTTATAACAATATTTGGGCGTATGTAGAATATAGATAGAATAGAATTATAAAAAAGTTCCACACCACTGTTTTCTGACCAATCAAATGTGTAGTTTTAGTTGCATTACCATGACAACACAAGTATTTATCGGAAATTTTTTTCTCCTGCCTGGGGTACCCTGGAGCGAATTATAGTGGACATTTTTTGACATAATCATTAAATTTGTTTTAACGTCATGTCTGACATTCATATACATAATTAAAGAAAATGGTATTTTGTACCAGTTGTAGTATTTCAGAAACATAATATAAAATAATGTAAGGTTTTAAGACCCTCAATGACAATTTTATACAACTACAGTTAGTAAAATAATATAAGACTGAAGTACTAGACATAAGTGAAGAGCAAACGAAAGCAAGGTATGGGTCTAAAAAATTAAAATAAACTATTTTTACCAACTGTAGTAATATAAGGTATATATAATATAAAAGAATAAACAATAATAAGCTCCAAAATTACATATATTTGCAACTACAATTGGTAAAATGGAAAATATTTATTTTATAGTAAAATTTTAAACCTCGTGCCAAAGTTACAAATATTAATTTAAAAGAATATTATTTAACACAAACTTGGTGTGAAATTTTTCTTACCGAATACCACATGTGCTTAAATTATTCCGGGAAATTTTTTCTCGGCCACGAATATTTTAAGAAAATTCTCTCTCGCCACCGGAAATAAATTTAGCACTAGTGGTATTACAAGTGAGTATTTTTACTCTCTGTGTTCTAAAAAAATATTGTACACATTAGACTGAGCCAAAAAAAACAACTATTGTCCATGACGACAAAAAAAATATCCAGAAATTTTCATTCCTTAATATTAATATTAAGTGGTGCATCATTAGCACTATTGATTTTTCAACACTTCTTGCATTTTTTATACAAAACTCAGAATCACTCCTAAACTTTTGACAAATTCATATTCTTAAAGGAAATTAAATTCTCTACAAAAAATTTCCGTAGAACGAGCCGTTTTCTTGTGATCGCGCCCTTAACATTAATTGTGTCTCCCCGTGGCCTAGTGGACAGAGCTTTGATCTTCGAAGCCAGATGTCGCCGGTTCGATTCCCAGCGGGCGAGACATATTTAGGTAGCAGTTATTTAAAAATAACGACCGTGGTGGCACTACCGCGTTGTCTAAAAGGTGCTGTGAAATGCAACTGCATGTTTCAGTGCTTGGACAACGTTGACGGAACTGGGGGAACGATTGGGTTAAACATCTAATAACCCGACACCCACGGTACTCTGGTATTTAGGCATAGACCTTCGTGGGATAACAAAAGGACAAAAAAATAATAATTTTTTAAATTTTGTTACTTAGATTCTTAATTTTTTAAAATACCGTATCTCTCTACCATTAATATCTTTATAAAACAAATAATTACTCTAATGGAAAATTGTATGTTTTACAAAAAAGGTCTCTTAACACTTTTTGATAAATTAATTCCTTTGGAAGTGTTTATTATTACTATTATTAGGATATTAATTATTAATTACTAGATAATTAACTTTGAAAGGCTGAATAAATTTATTGAAAAATGTTAAGGGATATTTTTGTAGAGCAATAAATTTTCCTTTTGAGTAATTATTTGTTTTTTAAAAATATTGATGTTAATGGTAGTTTAAAAATCCAGAATCTAAGTGACAAAATTAAAAAACGGTTCGTTTTACAGAAATTTACTAAAAAGCTTTTTTGTAGAGAGTTTAATTTCCTTTAAGAATGTAGGTAAATTAATAAAAGGTTTAAGACTAACTGATTCTGAGATTTTGTATTAAAAAAACAACAACAATTGTTGAAAAATCAATAGAGTTAATGATGCACCCCTTAATTGTTAAATTGTTAATATTAAGGGATGAAAATTTCAGAATATTTTTCTTTTGTCGTCATGGAATATTTTCACAGTACTATTAGAAAAAAATGATGGTTTTTTTTTGGCCTAGTCTAGTATACATCTTATTTCTTAGTTGTCGTATAGCAGTGGCGCGCCACTGCTATACGCCATGGCGGTTGGGTCATAGAAACAAGGAGACGTCGGCTTAGCTGGGGAGTCTGGATTCTGGATTCTGGATTTTGTTATTTGCCTCTGCTACAGAGGCAATTTGCCAGCTCTCCCCTTTCCAGTCTTATTGCTTTCCAGGGCTTTGTAGGTGGAAACTCTGGATAATCGAGCCTGTGCTCCCAGAGATTCCAAAACTTTTTATAAAATGTAGCTATTAAAATAAACAAATCGATGCAATGCATAAATTGTCAGCTGTCAATCCAAGATCTGCTTCTGGTATTGCGTATAACCTTCACTGTCAAAACTGACACTTCCCGCGGCACGCCCATCCATTTCCCGCCATTTGGGAAATACCTCGTGTTCAATACCAAACAGAAAAGCCATCAGCATATAGGAATCTTCGCTCACAGCGCTTAGCTCCAGAAGAAAGATGCCTTCAATTTAGCGTGAGTTTCCTAACTTCCTCGGGGCACCAACACCTCTTCAACATCCACCATGTGCGACACCGCGCGAGAGCCCAGCAAGAACTCCCTTCGGACATGTTAACTCGACCGAGGACGAACGAAAAACTGTAGCTGGGGAGTCTTTAGCGCCTTTACACACTACGGTTTGGACGGACAGAGAGATAAAAAACTATACGAAACCTTTGGGTTTGCCGACTTTCCCCATTCTCTGCGTATAAAAGGTTTCATTTGACTCCATACACTTCAATAGCGTTGGGCCGTCGCCCGTCTTCCGTCTTTCGCTCATACGAAAAGGCAGTTACATATTTACTCGTCAGCTTATGTCCGTGTTTTTAACCGACTTTAAAAAAGAAGAAGGGTATATGTGTGACACCTATGTTTTTTTTTAAATGTAGTTACACCGAATATTCCGTCAATTGTCGACCAATTTTCTTTTCTTTTTTATTCAAAAGAATGAATTTCCGCGGCGGTCCCATAAGAAAACCAAGTCAGGATCGCAAAAGAGAAAGTTACTAGACTTATTTTTTTGTTCTCCGACGTATCGAAAGCTGCATCTAGTAATTATATGCTCATAGATTAATATATAAGCTGGCTTTTTAAACAATCAAGGTAGTAAATTTAACGTCAAAATGTTTAATTCATCAAAAGTTGTTATCTTTTTAAATTTTATTTTTGTGTTAGATGTTTTTGTTTATTTCCAAGTTATAGATATAACAGGCAGAATGTTCGTTGTGTGCGAACAGTTTACTTGAGAGCAAAAGATACTAGGTATGTAGTAGTGTTTTTTACTGTATGGTCACCGATTAAAAATTATTTTTTAAATTATAAGAAAAAGAAAACTAAACCGGCTTTAAAAAAAAATAAGTAATTAATAATTTAAAAATAATGATTAGAAAAACAAAAGCATGAAGTCGGGTAATAACATTTGGGCCTCAATTCCACTAAATTGAACTCATTCGTTCGCTGAACGTATTCGTTCCGGGAGCGTATAACCTTCATCTGTTTTTTTAACGAACGAATAACCTTCACTTGTTTTTTAAAACAGGCGGTCATAAAACAGAAATCTGTATTACCATCTGACATCTGACAAAATTCAAAGTCATAACATAACCTAAAATTCCTTTAATGTGAAATAAAAGTTTAAAAAATCAGTTAACTAAGCTATTAAAAACAAAGTATACACTTTAATTGAAATACAAGAAGCAAATAAATAATTAACATTGTCCTCCGCAGCCAGAATAATCATTTGTAAGCAAAATAGTTTCTAAATCACATAACCTATAACCAAAAAGGGTTCGTGAAGCCGTCTCCTGCAGCTCCGTCGGCGCAAAAGCGAAAAAGAGCGTGAAAGCGGTAGCCTGAAGCTCATTTGGAGTAAAATTAATATGTGAGTTGTCAAAATATAGATTGAAAAGAAAAACTATCAAAAATTACTTATTGCTTTGGAAAAGTAACTAACAAGTTATTGCATATAACTTTTTACCATCTTCCATTTATACTTTCTAAAAGAAGGCCTTTATTGAGTGTTACGTACCTACTTGTACGGAATGTTAGATTAGGACAAAGACTGGAAATGGAGATTAGCAAACTACATTAAAATATTACTTAAGGTAAGTAAACTAAAGTAAACTCATACCTATTTAGAAAAAACATTTATGGTAAATTTCTTTTTAGTTCAAAAAGGTAATATTTTAAAAAATATTTGGTAATTGTCTAGAGAGTGGGAGCAACTCCGATTTTGACGAAATTTGGTATACGGGGTTTTTGGGGCGCTGATCACGAATCCGAAAGAATTTTTAGTCGGAAACGTTTCGTTTTCGAGATATATCATCATCAAGGTAGGTATTTGAACTAACCTTATTTTCACTATATTCCCCTTCTTTTTGCACACAATTCTTGATTTAAAGCTAAAGTGTCACACAATATTTGATTTTCACCTTTTAAAACCCCGTTTTTCTACGTTTTTACATTATTTTTGAATTAAATTGCGTGGCTTTTCTTTGATAATCCGGCAACCATACATACACATAGGGCTTCATGGCAAACTGGGATTAAAATGATTCAAAGTATAGCTATGCAGTTTAATGCAAAAATAATGTAAAAACGTAGAAAAACGGGGTTTTAAAAGGTGAAAATCAAATATTGTGTGACACTTTAGCTTTAAATCAAGAATTGTGTGCAAAAAGAAGGGGGAATATAGTGAAAATAAGCTTAGTTCAAATTTGAACTTTGATGATGAATATCTCGAGAACGAAACGTTTCCGACTAAAAATTCTCGGATTCGTGATCAGCGCCCCAAACCCTCGTATACCAAATTTCGTCAAAATCGGAGTTGCTCCCACTTTCTAGACAATTACCAAATATTTGTCTTATTTATGCAAATTGGGTAATCGTCTCGAAAGTTGGAGCAACCCCCATTTTGACCAAATTTGATATACAGGGGCACAGAACTAATAAAAAGGGGGCTGGTTATTTATTTTTTTTTGCTGCTTAATTAAATAGTATGTTCTAACTTACTGTTATATTAAGAATTTTGTGCAAAAAGACGGGGAATATAGTGAGAATAGGTATGTTTTTGATATTGGGCAAAATCATAGTTGCTCCCTTTCAAGAGAATTACTATAA
Source organism: Listronotus bonariensis (assembly GCA_014170235.1). Lineage (NCBI taxonomy): Eukaryota > Metazoa > Arthropoda > Insecta > Coleoptera > Curculionidae > Listronotus > Listronotus bonariensis. The sequence goes on along the minus strand of JACEGR010000725.1, from coordinate 133,485 downwards.
ATTGTCAGTACATATCGGTAATTATTATTAGTTGAAATAAATAGGTACCCAAAGATAGCAAAACACATTTGTTACTTGCATGATTTTAAACAAAGAGTACCTAAATTATCAAAACCTTTTATTGCTAGTTGTTTTCTTTTTTCATTTAATAATAATAATTTTATTTGTAGGACTCTAGAAGACTATGAATATCCCTTAGGACCATTCCAGAAGTCAAAATTGCATAATAGTTCAAGAATCATATCAAATGATCGATAATAATCAAAATAATAATGCCCAACATGACTCACACATAAATTACCAAGCTTTTGTAATTTGTAAAAAATAATAAAAACAATCAATATTATTTTTTTGCCTTTATTTTAATTCTTAGGTTTACAATAAAAAAAAGTACATTTGAGTATATAAACGTTGTTTTTATAAACACTAAGTTTTTGTCCTTGAATATTTTTGCAGATAAGCTCTTAAAAATACTCCCAGTTTATATAAAATATATTTCCTAAATAATACACCAGCTTGAAAAATCAATTAAATCCAGACACTTTCTAGTGTTTTCCGTATAGTACAAATAATTTTACAATCTGGCAGTAACCTAAAAATAAAAAAATACAAATTTCAGGTTTAAATAAGCAAACGTAGGTTTTTCTCTTAACATTAATACGAGTTTAATGAGAATTATTTTAACTTTTAGCATTAGCAGGGTTAACTTAGGACATTGTAGAGTATATAAATTATAAAAGAAAGATTAAAAGCCATTAAGTAAAAGAGAATATTGCTCCTATGAAAAGATCATTGGTTTAGGTTAGGTTTAGTTACGTAAGGGTTTTCGAGCTGTGAACTGGTAAAAGGAAGAAGAGACACGAATACAAAAAGTAAAATTGAATATCTTTTTAAAGAAACTGGGACGGTATCTTATGGATAATTGAAATAATTTTATGAAAATATTAGTATACATTTAATGCAAATTTTACTCACAGTTGCTTTTGTTCTTCCATTAAAAAGAGCAATGAAATAATACCTTTCCATATTCAAGTGCACTCATTTTAAAATTAACAATAGACAAGTTATTAATCAGTGTTTAGGCAAAATTTTATGGGGTATTTTTGTAGGACCTTCTTTGTCTGTTATCTAAACATGGTCTTAAGTTTTGATGCATTTCATGGGGTTCCTGGGTTAGTTGCCTTGTCATTAAAGGACTATATGTTTCTTGCAATCTCTTTTAGAAGCTAAAAATATCAAAATTTTTAAAGGGAAACAAATATAAATATAAGACATTTAAACTCACCTTTTTTTCTACCTTACTTGATGCCTCATATTTAGACAAAGAAAACTATCACTAGGTAATAAACCAAAGCATTTTCAATACGTTGTTTACAGTGGAAAACATCATTTTCAACAAATTTAATATTTTTCATAAAACGGTAATAAATTTTTTTAACCTATATCTTTGGTGTATTGTGGGTTAGCTACCTACTGACTGATGGCCTAGTTTACACCGCAAAGATCTTTGGATTCTTTTAAATGAGTTTTAACTTTAGTAATAATATCAAAATTGGGTATCAAACTTTACTATTTATGAGTTTGCATAGAATGAAAAGTATGCTTGACTTTGACAAATCTGTCATATTTTAAATTTTAATGCGGTGTTGTGCGCCAATTTGTGAAGTTGGCTATGCACGAACGACAACCTTTTTGTTTTCATAAGAGCCTAGAGGAAATAAAGAAAAAACTAATAAAACGCAAACAAAAAGGCGCTTATGAATAGTGGAATAGAGCCCCAGGTACTAAAGTGTAAAAAGCATGTGTTTGTTTAGTTGTTAACATTTAGTACTATAGCGTACATATTATTACCCGACTTCATGCTTTTGATTTTTATTTAATCATTTTTTTTTTAATTTTAAGTTACTTTATTTATTTTAAAGTCGATTTAGTTTTTTTAATGTAAATAATTAATTAAAATTTAACAATGAGGTACTTGCTATTGGTGATTAATTAATATTTTTTAATTAATAAAAAAAATTGAATTAATTTTCTCGTAATTCTTCACTTATTTCTTTACAATATTTATACTACATGTAAGATTTTTGATAATTTATTTTTGATAACAGTTTTGCCGGAGCTCTTCTCATGTTTCTTTTAAAGCATAAACCAAAAAAAAAAGTAAAAAAAATGTAGATCATAAAAATAATATGTCGCTACTAAACCTAACACAAAATTAAAAATTACAATGTTGCAGCATTAATATAGGCTTAGTGTCAAAAATAACCAGTGAGTTTCACAATGAGCAGTTAAGTCGAAAAACATAATTTTAAAATTTTATTGCTGCCGATAAAATGTCATCATTTAATGAAGAAGTAAGGGAGCGCTTCATTTATTTTTGTTCCATGGTATTAAAGCGGGGTTATAATCGACAACCAATAAATACTGACAAAAATAATAAGAGGAAATTTTGCATTTATAGCATACCATGACATACACTTGTTGCCGATCGCGTACTGTAAAGTTTAGTACATGAATAGATATCAAAAATCTAAAAAAGGTAGTTGGGAAGCTCACGATGCTAAATGGGGATTTACTCGAGCGCCATAGAGACCTATTGGGTTGCAAAGCTTAGATGATAAGAAGAAGAAAATGTTATATAATGTATAATTTTCATCGATGGGGAAGCGGCTATAGCTTTTAAAATATTTTAAGAAATGCTATTTCTATTTCGGTTTGTGAAAATCATTTGGATAGCATGGGATTATGCTGGGTGATGCATCGCCGGGCGGGACTTAGGAAATCCCATGTAATTTTTAATGGGGTCAATTATTGGCTTCCCTAATTATTTTAGAGAAAAATTCTATTGAAGTTTATTGAAGAGCATGCAAATCTACGTACATGGTAAGAACTTTAGATTTTTCGGTTAACCCGTTTGCTAGTTAGATGCTAATATATTTTTAAAAATTGTTACATTATTATCGCCTCATATTTAGGAAACAACTCTTCTTATGTTTGTATCGAAGCGAGCTGAGTGTATTATGAACAACAATAAAAATTCCAGTTAGCGTGACATTACGTTGTCATTTTAAAATTTAGAGCTTTATTATTATCAAAAAATTGTACAGTGAAAAGATTAAAGTTGCATTTATACAAACGAATTAAGTTAAGTTAAACTAAACTAGAGTAACAAATTTCAAGAACTTATGACATTTATAATATTTGCATGCTTCAATAAATTATTAATATTATTACAATAATTAATATGTTGGAAATAAACTTAAAATTTAAAAAAATTTCAAATATACCTCCTGACTGCTAGACAATAACCGACTTTCATAAAATTGTTTTCTTACATTGGCTAACTGGAATATGGAAATTTTATTGCATTCTGCAGAATTAGCATTTTTAAATCATTTAACTTAGAGTAATTTTTATCCTTGTATATCATGCTTTTTAAATGGCCCCAGAGGAAGAAGTCATTTGGCGAAATATCAGGAGACCTGGCTGACCAATTTATGGTGTGATGTAGGCAAATAACATTTCCATTAAAATCATTGTGTAAATATTTCCGAACAGCCAGGGTATTATGTGCCGGGCAGCCATTCATTTGCTACCAAATTTCCTGATTTTCCCTGGATACATCATTTAAAACGGGTAAAATTAGTTCTTCGAGTAGTGCCAAATAAAATTCCGCATTCAAATTTTGATTAAGAAAAAATGGTCCAATAATATGATGTCCGAAAATCCCCGCCCAAACATTTACTTTCTGTGGATATTGCGTCCTCGTTTCGACCAATCTGTGTTGGTTTTCTTTGCTCCAGTATTTTTAATTTTGATGATTGGGTTCATTATTTAACGTAAATGTGCACTCATCAGTAAAACAAATATTTCTTAAAAATTCCCTGTCCATGTTTGCCCTTTCCATCATGTCAAAACAAAATTCCTGACGTCGTATTTCATCCCCATCCCTTAGCTCTTGATATCTTTCATATTTGTATAAAATGTATTTATGCCTTTTCAAAATCCGGAGCACTGTTGATTGATCTTTTCCTATGATATCCTGAAGTCTCCTTGTACTCATCTTCCCTTTATTTTCTTCCACGTGCAATAAAATTTTCAAGTCTCTATCATCTTTTACATTTTCTTCTCTTTGATACTCCCCAGCTTCACATCTGCAGTTATTTATCACTGTGCCTTTGGTCTCAAATTTTTTGATAGTTCTATCGACTGTTGATTTTCCGGGTATCGGTCTATTCGGATACTGAGCAGCGAACATGTTTGATACCTTTTGGTAACTATTTCCTTGATAGTACCATTTAATCATCAATACTTTTTCTTCAGTAGTAACTCAAGGTTAATCTTTTTGCGCTACGATTTTTTGATAATAATAAAGCCCTAAATTTCAAAATGACAACGTTATGTCACGCTAACTGGTATGTTTATTGTTGTTCATAAATATGAGGCGGTAATAATGTAACAATTTTTAAAAATATCTTAGCATCTAACTAGCAAACGGGTTAACCGAAAAATCTAAAGTTTTTACCATGTACGTAACCATGCTCTTCAATAAACTTCAATAAAATTTTTCTCTAAAATAATTAGGGAAGCTAATAATTGACCCCATTAAAAATTACATGAGATTTTCTATGTCCCACCCGGCGATGCATCACCCGGTATATTTCTCGTTGTCCTTAAATTATTTTCTTTAATATAAAAAATAGCTACGCTCATAAATTTTTTTCTTTTTGACATCCCACGAAGGCATATGCCTAAATACCAGAGTACCGTGGGTGTCGGGTTATTAGATGTTTAACCCATCGTTCCCCTGTTCCGTCAACGTTGTCCAAGCATTGAAACATGCAGTTATGCATTTCACAGTACCTTTTAGACAACGTGGTAGTGCTACCACGGTCGTTATTTTTCAAATAACTACTATCCAAATATGTCTCCCCGCTGGGAATCGAACCGTCGACCTTTGGCTCCGAAGATCAAAGCTCTGTCCACTGCGCCACGGAGGAGACAAATGTAAAAATTACCTTTTTTTACAACTTTGTAGCACTTCGCTATTTTTACGTCACTCTCGAATTGTCAGATTAGTGGAATATACACTGTTTAGAATGTAATTAACTCACCCTATCCTAATCTGAGGCTTATTTTAATCTACCGCGCTGTATTAAATCCGGAAATCTCCTCTTTGCCTTCTCAACCATCATGTTTTTGCTGAAATCCTTCAAAAGGAAGCACATAACAAAAATGTACCCTTCCTTAAAAAAATATTAATTAAAAAACTTTATCAGCTCATATTATTTCAAGTATGGGTCGTAGAGAAAATTTAGAAAGGCAAAAATGCAACAATTTTTGCTCCACAATTTTTGTGCAAAACTTTCTGACGCCCGTTATTCTAAGAAAAGGGCGAATATTTTTGCAAAAGAATGATCCCAAAATAAAAATTGTCCTTACCAAAGTGTTTCTCTTAAGGTCAAAAGCATTTGGTATACACTGTGTATCTGCCAAATGGAATTAATTCCAAAACAAACTAATGGGGGCATTTTCAAAAAAAAAAAAAAAACGATTAGTTATGTCAATTGAAATGAAAAGTAACAAAAAAAAAATTATAGGTAAGTAGGGCATGTAACGGTGGCCAACTTTTTTATTTTAATTTTAACACCTTGTATACTATTTAATTTGTGTATTCTTCAAAACCTTCCATTTTGCGTACAATAATCTATAACGTAAAAACCAGTTATAAAAAAGCGACAGGTGTCATACAAATAAAACCGCCAATCTACTATTTCTTTCTAAACACGTCGTTTAAATAGTGTGCGAGCAACAATAAGTGAAATAATTTGAAAGTGAGATAGAACCGATGACCGCGTGGCTTTTTTACTACTGATGTTTACTCTACCTATTTTTACTGTTTCGGAATTATAAAATTCTTTTAGATTTATTGCAAAAATTAACAATATAATTATACATGGTGTCCAAGAATATATGGGCAATTTCTCGGATTAATATAGAATACATGAAAATAATGTGACAAATTTATATTTTTTTTCCTAAAGCCCCTCTTTACAGAGATATCTGCCCTTAAAGGATGTCACTGGAAATCGGTTTTTCTTGAATAACTTTTATAGTAATTCGTAAAGATTTGTTTAATATATTAGTAAAACATTAGCATTTGTTTCGTCGCCAGGAGCATAGTAACTCTTACACAATAGTCCTATATAAACCCTGTATAAAAAAAGAGTTAAAATAGCATTTTTAAATAGCCCAAACCGTTAGGTGAGAAAAAAGTATTTCAGTCCGATATCAATAAAGTGAAGCAAAGAAAAACAACTTTTTCGTTAAATAGGGTTGTATTTAATAATTTAGTTTGTCGGTCTGACATAGGCTTTCTCTTATTTTATGCCTTCTTTAGCTTTAATTATTAAAGATTATAGGACCCTTCACATTTCTGCATCATTTTTTTTAATGTCGTAAAAATTAAAAAAAAACTGGTAAGTTATTCGTACCATTTGCACTAGAAAAACCTAATGATCTTAGATGTCCCCAATACACGAAAACTTTTTTTTTTGTCGAAAACGCTTCAATTTATTGACATCGGACAGGAGTACCTTTTTTTAGCTAAGGGTTCAAGCTTCGCAAAAATACTATTTTCATTTCTTTGTTATACAGGATGTAAAAATAATTAACACTAATGTGTTGGTTTAGTTCGCCCCTGGCGAACTAATAAAGGCATATGTTTTATAAGGATACCGTTTTAAAAAGTTTCAACTTGTATTTATAATAAAAAAATATAAATATTTCATTACTCGAAGTACTATAAAAATTATTTAAGAAAAACCGATTTTAGGCGGCGTGCGCTTTTTACGGGTACATAACTCTGCAAAGGGACTTAAGAAAAAAATTAATGGCAACTTGTCACATTATTTTCATATATTCTATATGAATTCGAGAGATTGTCCACATATTCTGGGATACCCTGTATTCATTTTTTAATTGCAAAAATTGCCGCGTCACTTAATATTTAGGTTTAATTTAGGTTTTAATAATAAGACAGTAAGCATAAACTATTCCAATTTTTTTCCTTCCAATTAAATTTAAAAAAATATATTATTAAATGTGTATCATATTATCTCAGATTATGATGTTGTCAAGCAGAGATGGGTCGAATACAGAAAATCGGTATTCGAATACGAATTCAGATACTGGTAAAAATATTTGAATACTTGGAAGAAAAAAGTATTTAAATACTGAAACAAAAATATTCGAATACTAGAAAAAAACCGATGATTAAAAAATTCTGGAGCAAAAAAAATCCTCACCTCATTTTTCCGTATTTTTGTTCCCTGTTGGTATTCCAATCATGACAATTTTGGTATTAGAATACTCGGAATGCCGGTATTCGATTACTCAAAAAAGTATTTGTCAAATATTTTAAAAGTACTCGATTACAGAATCCAGAATACTAACCAAAAAGTATTCTGCGGAATATCGAATACCAAACACACAAATGTATTCGAATACTATTCAAATACATGTAAAATGTATTCAGCAGAATACTGAGTATTCGAATATGACCCAACTCTGTTGCCAAGACGTACGCACGGACGTCGCGCCGCGCCGGTGGTAATCTCGACGCAGAATAACCTACTTTACCTATGCTAGATAAAAGGTCCGAAAATCCGATAGGCCTGTTTGACGAATATTTAGGTACAGAAGTTTTGTTAGGGGAAAATAATGGCGACTTATTGTAGTAAATGCGCAATATAAGTTAAATTAGGAAATTTAAAAAATATTTAATGAACCAGAACTAACCATGACACCCCACCCATACTTTGTCTTCGGTTTTTCGTTGTTTTGTTACTTCATATTACTCGAATATTTTCTACAGAAGACAGAGTATAGGTGGGGGTCATGGTTAGTTCTGGTTAGTTATTATTTTTTTATGCCTTAATTAAACCTGACACTAATACACACTATTATTCAAAATCGGTTCAAATTTTCTCCTGTACAGGTACAAACAGCATAAAAAATATGCGTCGAAAATACCTGCAGCATTACCATGAGCCCTTCGCTAGTGCGAGTTTATCTGTTTTGAAAAATGCATAATTACTTCTGCGTCGAAAATACATCCGTCCCGCAGAGAGCATTTTAAACATCTCCCACAATAACAATAATGTTTTTTTTAATTTGCAAGTTCTATGTTCTGGAAAATTTCTGGAACTAAATAATTTTCTTTGTTTTAATGTTAATTTTTACACCAAATCTGAAAGCATTTATTATTTTTGAAACAGCTAAAGATTGGTATAGGACATGAAACACAAAATATGATTAGAAAATAGTTGGTTTGGGCCACTGTTACACGACTCACCGTGTATATTTTTTGTTGAAAAAATTGCTTGGCTTATAAAAACTGTAAAATAGGTTTGACTGACGCAAGACTTTAATTACCATTAAATCTGTACTAATATTATAAAGAGGTAAAGTTTGTAACTTTGTTTGTTTTTTGTAGGAGCTAATCATCGGAAGTATTGAACCAATCATAAAAATTCTTTTAAAATTTGAAAGCTACACTATTCAGGAGTGTTATAAGCTTATAGGCTATACTTTATTGCAGGGGTGGCCAAAATATAAATACCTAAAAGTAGGAGAAAGGGCGAGCGATAGTTACGAATTGCAGGGGCGGCAAACAATTTTTTTAACCGGGGTATATACGGTCATGCAAACCTGAAACGCACTTGCATGAAAGCAAATGTCAAATGCAGCCTTTAATACACACGATTTAGATGTACCTATCAGTTCTGCGTAAGTTTTGGCAGCTGGTAGTGTGATCAACTTAATTATTCATGCGAAAAGTTTTTTTAAATTTTTTTCAATGTATAAATACTTTTAACTTTCCAAAAGAATGGATATCCTTGGTACATATCTATAAAATCACGCAATACATCTTCCTGGCGCCAAAGAACCATTTTGTTAACTCAAAACCAACAATATAACCCCGTAAACGAGGTCCCTAAACTGAAACGTTAACTGACGTGTCCTACACATGCACAGGTTTGCACGACGCGCGCCACGAAAAATCAAACTCGGACATTGAGTCGCATGCGAAACCAGATGTGGCAGTTTTTTAATATACAAGGTCAAATTTGCGCGCGAGCTTTGGCTTTTGTGACAGATGTGACAGTTTTGCATGACCGTGTATACCCCGGTTTAAACGCCAAAATAAGAAATTGGTAGATCGCACTGGGTGTCGTCACTGAAAAGTCGATCTTGGGCCTAAACTAGTTGGCCACCCCTGCTTTATTGTAATTGAAGTTTAAAGAAAAATATAATTAACGCCCAACGAAGTTGACACGGGTCAGCTAGTTTTAACTAAAATTTCTGTATTTTTTTTCTAAGTTAGTGAGGTGTCGCTTAAGAATTTCTCTGCAATGTTTATAAATGTACCCTACATTTGCTTAGTATGTATTTTGGTAGGCTCAGAAGGCATTCCTTACCGTGTGTGGGCCATTTAGCCATGTTTTTGTTTAATTGTTTGTTCCGGTTATAATCAAATAAATATTAATAAATACCCCTTATAATACATATAACCATATAACGTTTTACTGGGATGTTTAAGTAATGTTATATAAATGATATATCCGAAAGTATTTCCGTCTCTATAAAAAGAACATCTCAAAGCCGCCAAGTTATGTTTTATGCTTCCTGAAATAAAAAATAAGGACAATTTTTGCGTCGCCAGGTATAAAATACTATGATTTAAATAGAAGACCATTGATCACTATCGCTGAATTTATCTGTGTGGGTCGTGGACAAGTCGCTCCAAACGAGATTGCTCCACTTGGCCTAAAAAGAGTTAGTAACAAGAATTAGCGGGCGATTTCAAGGAATAGCGAAAACCATTCGTGGGAATCGACTAAATAAATGCTAACAGAATATGCAGGAAGTTTTACAAAACCTGTTTTTAACGTAACACCTTATTTATTATCGTAGAATTTTTTTTTGCTTTTAATAGTAGGTATAATTTTGTAAGTTTTTTTCTTTGCAGTATCACTAATTATATTCTTAAACAATGAAAACAAATTAACAATAAATTTACTAAGATGCAGTTTTCGCAGGAAGCTTAAGATGTTTTTTGAGTGTTTTATTACAGTGGGTCTACGTAAGTTGGCGTCATAGGAAAAACTTTTTATTATAAATTTTGTAAAAAAGGCATTTCTTATAAAAAGTTCTGCATGGTCCCAAACCCAAAATGAAACTATCAAATTTCAATTTTTGTCAGTAATCTACAAGGTTTGACCAAAAATGTTATTTTTGCTTAAGCGTAAAACACTCCTGTTTTATAGGAAAAGATGTGTAAAATAAAAAAATTAAATTAACTATTTTTTATTTGCAAAAAATACATCGTTATCGGTTATCGCAAACCAAATTTCCTTTTTTATATAATTGAACCAAATTGCCTATCAAGAAGTAATTTTATATTCAAAACATCTTATTTTATAAGAATTTTTAATATTGGCAAAAATACAGGTACTTTACTCTTAATTAAATTTTTTTTGCCAAACATCGTAGACGATAAAATTTGATTAATTTGATGGGTGCATTTTGGGTTTTGGACTATGCAAACTTTTTAAAAGAAGTAACTTTTTTCGTAAAATTAATATTAAAAGTTTCCTATATGACGCCAACTTACGTAGGCACACTGTATATCTTTTCTTTTTAGTTATATCATTTAGATAACTCAAAAACAAAATAACTGTTATTTTAAATATTATAATGGATATATAGATTGATCCACATTTAATTCATTCTGAAAGTAATGCCGCAAAGTACACAAAAAAATGAATAAACCCTTTTGTGAACAATGATTTATTGCAGCAAAAAATATTCAACCCGACGAGTTTCTAGTTCCTTGCCACGTACCACCGGTTTTATGGCAAGACAGAGGCGAAATAAGAGGATGTTTTTAGGTACGTGAGACGTGTTTTAGCTGTGTTTTTTATTTATCTAAAAATAGGAAATCAGGCTCTGTCAGCGCTATGTGCCTTTGAAAAGGTTTGTTTTCAGAATAAAAAAAATGTGGTCCCATCTATACCTATTTATGCTTACCAAATTGACAGCATGTAAGACTATTATTTGACAATAAAGCTTTGCTACATACAAGGGTACATAAAAAGTACCGTAACAAAGCAATATTTTATTTAAAAAAATAGTTGCAGTAAGTCTAGATTACTGTTTAAAATACGTTTTTTTTTAATATTTTGAATGAACTATATTTTTGTGGCCGTATTTTTTTGTTTTTTTGTAAACTTGTATGTAGCAAATGTTTATAGTCAAATATTTTTTCTTATTGTTATGCAGTTTTTAGCGATCAATAAATATATTATTTTTTTAAATAACCATAGCTCATGGTATATATTTTTTAAATGGAAAGATTAAATTAAAAGCTTCTGGAGACATATACATGTTGTTCCATTTAAAATAACAAAGTTGTCTTATATCGAAAATTCGGCCATTTTTTTTTGTGTTAACAAAATCTTACAACCAAATGGCAAGGATATGATAAAAAAAACAAAAAAAAACTAGCATTTTCAATAGTCCGAATATAGTCGGGGACCTGTATTTTTAAAACGAATGTGCTTGACTACATACGCCGCACCGCATTTAAACAAGTTAACAAACATTTGTATATTTGATTTCTTGAAATAATAATTTTAATAAACTTATAAAACAAAAAATAACAAGGTATTCACAAATTTCACATATTATTCACAAAAAGTAACAATAAAATTAATTTTACACTTTTAATTTCCTATTAAATCACTTTTGTTCTATTGTTTGTTTACAACAACTAATCTTTAAAAACAAAGTTTTAATTTTATACGTAATGAATTGAAATAAAAGGTGACGCCCTGTAAACTCATAGCTTGCTTCGGGGAACATCGGCGCTATCCGACCCACGTATGATTTTATTTCCTGGGCATGTTTCAGAACGTACGAAACACGATCGTGCTACGATGCGGGTCTTGTGGAACATTGGTGCCGTTACCTATACTACACTTAAAGTTTGGAAAAAAGGAAACAAAAATAAGTAGAAAAATCTGTTTTATTTAAACAAAAAGATATATACATAAAACAATAAACTTAGCTTGACAAAAATGTTTTATATATTTCTGAGGGCATATAAAGTGCTTTTGAATTTTTTTAAATTAATTTGCCCCACTTTCTTTTATCACCGTAAAATCGGGCTCGGTGCGGTTATGTGTGGCTGGACTTCTATAGGTATACAACTCCATAATGAAATTCAACTTGTGTGATGAACAGTGTTCAATCTATACAATACAACAAGTCTCGCTTTGTTTAGCACACTATTGCTGTTGCTTTAGACCCTCTTCTGTCCATGCATTGGCAAAAATTTCATATGAACCTTTTAAAGTGCACGACGATAGCGGAATGTTATATTTCTACAATGCAAAAATTCGTATATGACGCATACACCGGCCGTGGAATATAGCAGGGCCTTGACATTGGCATTGGCCCACCGCGAGGTTTGAAAGTCCATGGAGACCTACTATAGTGACAAACCGTAATGCAATGAACTATTATCTTTTACTTTGCTTGTATTCTTTTTAATTCTGATCCCTAATTCTAAGATTTGGTTGCTTACAAAAAGTATTTAGAGTTGTTTATAACATTATCATTTTTTGAGAATATATTACTGCTATCCTCTATATTACACAAAATAAAAAATGAATAAATAAGAATTTTATTTCCAAATTTTAATACACAATAGCTTTGTTTTTGTTGGTTTCAATAAAAAAAGTGCTTTGTAAGTTAGTTCTTTATTTAATAAACAAATTATTAATTAAATGTAGCTGCCACAAACATTCAAGTTTTTAATGTTAACTTACACTAATCTAAAACTCCATTCTTATTGCGACGAAGCCCACAGCCAAACATAATTTTAATATCAAACTTGGCTCATTTTTCACATTAATCTTTTTGGTGGAATATCATTACTTTTTGATAAATAAAATTAAACAGGTATTTAGATATAATAATTTTTCTTGCATTTCCGCTGCATAGTTCTCTTTTTTATGCTATAAATAGAATTGCACATTGCCCATTCATTACCTGCTACCTTTTTAACACGCTTCTTGTTTATGCTTAAATTAGCCAAGTCCGGGCGATATATTGATCTGGCGCCGCGCGCCGCCATCGACACACACCCTTGACCGGTTGTATACCGTGTATTACAAGTTTTCTGTATGGGGACACCACTAATTTTTTGACCTAATTTTATTTTTATATTTTTATATAGCAAATATAATAATTTATATATTGGGGTAGTTTCATATATTTGTTTGTATGTAACCGTTTAAACGCTACAATTTAAAAAACTTTTTTGTATGGGTACCCTCTCAATTTCTATTTTTTTTTCCTATAATTTATTTTATAGATATGTTTTTTCGGCCATCGAGTTTAAAAGTCCTTGTATAATAAAAAAAAATCTGCTTATTTGAGTCCTGATTTTAGTTTATCGCAATAATTTTTTTTATAAATTTAAGAAATAAATAAAAAACTAAACAATAACAAATAATAATTTTGTTACTGTAACATTAATTTTACTTCGCCATTTTGTCAAGATAAACAATTATTATATATATTTTTTTAACCTAAAACATTTTTTCTTCAAATGACAATGCGTCTAATAACAAATATTACAATTGTGACAACAAAATTTAATGGAGAAAAAAATGCTGTAAGTTTTAAATTTTAATTTTGGATTTAATTTACCTGTTGACATAGTAGGCCTAAAATAAACGAAGTAGGTATCTTAAAATGCTTTAAAACAGCATCCGTATCGCCAGATAACACTTGTTAATGGAACACGGCTCTTATTTTATATGTATACACGATGTATAGGTATACACAATGATATGGAGATTTTAAAGAATGCCAATCAGAGTTTTATTACAAATTACTTAAATGGTTGTATGTTGAAAAAGTTATAAAAATGTAAAACAAAATAAAAATAGTTTTATTTTTAATGCTTAAATTCAAATATTTTTAATATTGCTCGTTTTAAGGTAGATAAACACAGGTATTACCGCTCAACACAATATCAAAGCCTATGTTTAGTTTTTATGGTTTACTAAATTAAACGGACTTAATACTTATGTATACAGGGTGTAATTTAATTGATGGTTAAAAATACAGGGTATGATTCCTTAGCTTATTTTGGCAAGAAAAGTTTGTATGAACAGATGCCCTAAACGTCTTAACTTTTAAGATACATGCTGTTAAAATTTTCAAAAAACCAAAAATTTCGAAAACACGTATTTTAGTAAAATCTGTTTACTGAATTTATTTAAATAAGTATTTATTATTTTTGTTACATGATTGCTAATTTAAAATTATAAAACCTAATTTTTTAAAGAAAAAGATCCCGCAATGATTTATGGTCTAAGATATACAATTAGGTGATTTTAATTTTTTCCCTAAACTTAACAAGATACTTAAAAAAATAGGAGACAAAAAGTAATTTTATTTGCTTAATATAAAGTAAGCAAAAAAAATGTACATACATTTACACAGTCAGTGGCGTACCGTTTGTTTATTGGAAATATTTCTTCAGTTGCCTTTCGAGACGCCACTAAACTTATATATATATAATTAAGTTAGCGATAAATTACCTCCTTAATGTTATTAATAATATTGCCAAATTAAAACAAAATTGGGTAAATAATAGTTGGGATATAGATCTCAAAAGTTAAGAGTGTAGGACATATGTTTATATTAACTCTTCTTCCTCAAATAAGCTAAGGAATCATACCCTGTATTTTTAGCCATCAATTAACTACTGTTAGTGCCGGATTAGCCATGTAGCAGAAGGCAGCAAATGCAACGGGCCCCGCGCCCTGGGGGCCCGCGCTTGTGCCCAAAAAACGGAAATTAACAAAAATAGATTGAGGTTCTTTTACAATAAGTGGGGAAATAACTTTTTGTCATGAAATTAATCCTTTGCTTGCAGCTGTAGGTTATAAAAAGTGGTAGGAAACTAATTAGGTAAACATGGATGATAAAGTTATTACCGATTACACTAGGCAACACTTAAAATTTCTGGAGGTAATGAAAACGCACACACCTTAGGTATTCTTAAAAAAACTAAAAACACGCTTTTATATGCAACCGAACTAAAAATTAGAAAATAATTGTTCATTACAAAGAGTTTGTATTACAGTAATAAAAGGTCAAACAATGAATCATAATTATATACCTCAAAATAGAATTATAATAAAATTTAAGTTAATAACAGAATAATTCACTTCAGAGTAAAAGCGTGGGGTGCATTTTACCATTTTTTATAACTTTTCCCTCATAGATATTTACAAATGAAATAATTATAATATTTAATATATCATCACCTCACGCTTTTATTCTGAAGTGAATTATTCTGTTATTATCTTAAATTTTTTGAGGTATATATTTATGATTCATCGTTTGACCTTTTATTACTGTAATACAAACTCTTTGTAATGAAAAATTATTTTCTAATTTTTAGTTCGGTTGCATATAAAAGCGTTTTTTTTTGTTTTTTTAAGTTTCTGTCAGCCTTATGCTGACTTGAGAGTACGTCCGAAACTGCACGCATGCGCAAATCGCGCACTAGCTCTTTCTCTGTTACTCTCCTACAGAAAATCTATAAAGGAATTTATTTATCCTGGCGATCCTAATCAGGATAACGGGATACTGTTTGCAGATTATTGCATTGTCATGGGTCCTTGATACGTGTGCAAAGTTTCAAATAGATCGAATCGCTGGAAGTTGGTGAAAATTAAGCATAAAAATTCCGTTACATACATACAACCCAATCTAATAAAAGCGTGTTAAAAAATTATACGAAGCCTTTAATTTTGCCGACTTTCACCTTTCTCTGCGTTTCATTTGACTCCATACACTTCGATAGCGTTGGTCCGTTGCCCGTTTTTCCGTCTTTCGCTAATATGAAAAGGCAGTAATTGTATATTATCATTCTGCAAGTTGGCAATACCAGAAGACTTATACAGGAGGAATCCCCTAATATTGTTTTTGATTCGAACTGTTTGTACAACCCTACCATGTAGAATAATTTTAAAATGATTAAAAATACGAAAATAGTAAAATGGATACTTAATTTGATAAGCCTACTTTAACTGTCAGTGTGGACTCAGTCGTTCGTTCCTACCACAATTACAAAAGTTTATTTTCTTTTGATTTAGCAGTTATATTTACTGTTTTTTTCTTTTAATGGTAGACTATTTACGTCATGATATAGTTTCTTAGTATTTACGTGCTTTTCCGTTAAATAAAAATAAAAAAAAACAGAGAGTTTATTTGTGGGTTTAAATTTTGTGTCAAATCGTAGAGATCAAGTTCAACCTGACTTCCTATTCACGCGGTACAGGCTCGACGACAATACGCATTTTCTCGTTTCGCTCTTGCTCTTAGAAAAAGCAACCTGGGACCGAGTTGGTTCGAATTTAAATTGAACTGGGGCAGATTGAAATTAGAATTGTTTGCTCTAAGTGCCTGTTTCATGAATTTAATAAAATATATTTAAAGTGGAAATATTTCCTTACAGTCGCAATATTTAACAAAAAAAAATTGTTTATGAAGAGTTAAAATCTTTCTAAAAATTTTTAATTTTGTCACTAAAATCTTTCTGATAATTTTTAATTTTGTCATTAAAATCACTATATAGCACTTTCACTCTACACTTATTATGCTTATTTTTATGGTTTTTAAATTAAAGGACAAAAAATGATATAGCAATTTTTAAACGCCTTGTCCTTAACTTTTTGCTTTTTTAAGTTTTCTCCCATTTAAGCAGTTAAGCGACATGATACGCAATGTATATGAAAAGTACCTAACATTGTTAAGCTCAATTAAGAAAAACGAGAACAATGAGCGATTTTAAATGTAGATAACTATATTTCTAAAACTTAAATTATTTAAAACATAATAAGTTCGGATGATTAAGAGATTTAATCTCATGGTTTTTACGATGACGTCGTTTTACTATGGCATAATAATTATTCCAAATATTTAAGCACGCATATTCTTGTCTAACTTTAGATCTACAAAAACACAATATACGTCAAAAAATATTTAAAAAATGCTGTAAGCAAATTCATTTTGCTGACCATGTTCATGACTACGTCACGTCGTCTCGGTAAAACAATGACGTAATCATGAATTTTTAACGTGATCGGGAATCCTGTGCCCCCAAATCGAAAGGCGAATTAATTTTGCTGATCATGTCAGTTTTGAGTGACGACGATTTTGCACTATAAGAAATCCGATCACGTCAAAACATCATGATGATGTCATTGTTTCACGTAGGCGACGTGACGTCGTCATGAACACTAACAGCAACCCAAAACACAAAATATGACAAATATCTTAGTGCCCCAAAAGGTTTTATAAAGTATCCGATATAATCTGAATTGCCCATCTGACATAGGCACCGGAAACATGTTGTCTACCCTTATATTGTCGTGCCAGATCGATGTTTTTAATAACGTTTCTGAGTGTTTAACACAAGCCGGTAGAGATTAGACAAAGAACGCCTCCATTGAAACCTTTCCTAATACGTTGACGCGTGAGTCACGCTTGGTCGGTGCTTTTAAGTGTCTTCTTTCTACGCATTGGCGCATTGACAACAATTTTCCATGGAAGTTTTAAAGTGGCACAACGTGTATATTAAGTGTTATGGGGTTTTTATGTGATTTTGATATAAGCACTTTTTAATTTAAAAATGTAAAACATCCACGAAAGAGGGGATTGTGTTTTTTGAAGCTTTTCCTGCTTAACGGTTCTGTTTAATGTTTATTTCTTTGGACCCCATAATTTTGTTATATAATTTATATATTGTATGGTACATTATTGGATACACGCCAGCCTCCGAAGAATTGGACCGCTTTAGTCCTTGTCCCAAAGGTAATCCTGTTCAAACCTATTGACCTCTATGAACTAGCAGATCGCCTAAAACAAAATAATGAGAAAGTCCCCAAAAAACCCAAAAATCCAAATTAAAAAATACGACCAATCCATGAAGTCCCTCAAGACCGCTGATAAATTACCGTTTCACAAAGAAGAAAAAATGGTCTGATTCTTAGTGTCATTATTATAAAATCTTTTGGAGCTGCTGAAAAAACTAACAGACCTGTGAAACTCATAACTCCAGCCAGCTTACTTTAAACTCTTTCTGCGATTTCCAAGTAGTGCGGTCACGTTTCGTAGAAAGCTACAAAGTTTTTTCAGGACTGGAGAAGTCGAACGGGTGGGGCGTTTCGGTACCCTTGGAGATCTAGAAAAGATTCACTCTAAATTGATGGATTCTTTCTTCTAAAGCTAAGCGCTATGAGTGAAGATTCCTACAAACTGATGTTTTTACGTTTTGAAGTTCGTCAGTGGTGACAGTGACCGGGTATGCGCAATACCAGTTCTTGGTTTGACAGCTACAATTTATGCATGTTCGTTAGTTTATCAATTAAGTAAATTGCTTTAAGTGTTTAGCATATTTATCTGCTAAGAATTTCTGGGAGTTTCGAGCTCGATTATCCAGATTTTCTAGGGACAAAGCCGGAAAAGCTTATGAGCGGAATCGCTTATTTGACGGGAACGAGAGAACTGGCGAATTTACTTAGTATCAAAGCCATAAAAGAAAGACATAGATATAAACTTAGAAACAGATTTAGACATAGACCTGTCAAACTATTAAGATTTGTCGTGATGTTGGTTTAAAAGTAAATGATTTAATGATATGAAGATATGTAAATTATAGTTTAAATCAACTATATTGACGCGTTAATAATTCTTTCGATGTACAGCGGGAGGTTGCAACCCAAATGACACTGCGAAAACTCCCACAATGATTAACTAAAAAAGGCGTCTAAAGCGGCGCCTCTCTCACAAACGAAATATCGATGTGTTGTAAAACACAAAAATGTCCGTCGAAAAATACCCACTGATTTTCAAGCACGATTAGACTAAAACTAACAAATGTTAAATGCAAATAACCGACCGGTCGAGAAAAAAGAATCGGGATGAACGCCAGGGCGGATCACAATGATGCTGAATAGCCAAAATTACAGTGGCGTATACAAAACCTTATCAGAAAATTCAAATTTTTTACTTTTATGTCTTTATTTGTTTATTGGCAGTGATTTTGATGCAACGTAAAAAGATTAGGTTACACAAAACCGCAACGAGCTCGCAGCGTAGCTTAGCCGTGCGCCTTGCTTGTAAAATATAGGTGGAAACGGTGCACTTTAATATTAAACTAACAGTTTTCCAAAACGTTATAAAAAATACTTTTTCTAGTTTCTAGTCTAAAAACATCGCTGCCTAAGTTTATTCGACGAAATAAAGGAAGATTTATATATATATATATATATATATCGCCATACACAACGGCGTCCAAAATTTGCAGCGTCCGGATATACGACGCCGTAAATATTTTGACGCAGTTGTGTATGGCGATGGCGTACCATCGGGCAATATTTTTGCAGTAAAAAGCTCTGTGAGTTGGCCTTGCAGGAATTCCCCACATTGGATAATAAATTTCGTAAAAACGTAATTATAATCAGGGTGACGAATAAAAAAATAAAGGTGCCTAAAAGATTGGGTAAGAGAACTTAAAAGCATATTTAGGAACTTACATAGTCTCAGAAAATATAGACCGGAAAAATGCGTTTAATAAAATCGCAGTTTCTGATTTGTAATTTAATATCGTAACACTTTTTTATGAGGTAGAGGAACTGCAGCATATTTGGGATACTGCAGGTAATTTGGAATACTTCGATATCAAAATAACTATAAGGGGCATATATGTTTTTTTTCTTATAAACATAACATCGTAAGACACACTAAGCCACCAAGCATTTAAAACAGGACGCCATTTTGAGATTCCGGCTACCAGCCCCGACGGAACGGAATACAGATTTGAAAAAACATCAAAAAGTATGCAACCCATGATAATATTTTCTGCAATACGTAAAATATTTAATGTAATTATTCAATCTGAAAAGTGACCTTTTTAATTCCTGATTTAACTTTGATTTTGTAAATATATTTAGAATTGAAAATTTGAAATGCCATTTTAGGATAGGGTGGTATGTTGGTAATTTGGAATACTAAAGGTTGTATGTTTTTTTGGGTAATGATGAATTTGAGATGGTGGTCAAGAATACAAAAAGAAGAAAAATGGCCGCTGCTGAAACATCTAAGTTGCCAAGTTAAAGTGTTAGCAGTATGTTTTTAAAAATGTGCATATAATTTGAAATACACGGAATACTTTATTCCAAATTACTTGCACTTTATCAACTGATATAATTGCTAGTTTGTGGTTTTTTTTTATATATAAGTTCCTAGATTTTGTTCCATTCAATAGTAATACATATTAAAGTTTATTAGTTTTTCAAAATTTTTTCCAAAAACAAACAAAGTGGTATTCCAAATATGCTTCAGTTCCTCTACTAATCGCAGAGTTATATTGTTATTCTGACTCACTTAGTTTTGTATTTGTTATTTTTCATTTATTCCAATTATTAATATTATTTTAAACAATTAATTTTTGTTATTAAGTTTCGATAGTTGATGTACCTTATTGTAGAAACCAATTAGAGAAAAACAACAATATTGCATGGAAGAAATTAAAAAAAAAACAGTAAACTGTAAAAATATGTCAACTTTAGACACGCTAAAAAATATGGAATAAAACTGTTTTCAGTGGAAATACATAAAGTATTGTTTGCATATATCTTTCAATTAAATTACGCCACTGTGGTGCTTTGGTTGCCACGATGTCCAACAGCGATAAAGCGATTTGTGGCGAGAACCACCGGCACAGGTAAAAGAGTCGAAGGTGGTACCAAGTTGTTTTTTTTAAGAAAGAACCAAATCGCCGCGGTTTCGGATATATGTTTAACAAGCTTGAAAGACGATGCGGTTCGCATTTCAGAGGCGTGTAGACATAAGATATACAGGAGAGAAAAAAGACGACGAAACGGATAAAGAATTTTTGGACGGAATATTTTAGCGCCGAGACTGCGGTCACTTAAGGTAGTAATTCGAAAATTAGTCAGTTAGTACCATAATCCTCTGTAAGGTATTTATTTATATTACGAAATATAGTGGTTGTAGCTTGGTCAATCAGGGTAATGCAAATTTTAAAAGAACGACACAATATTGATAATATTTGTTGATTTGATCATTGCTCGATTTTTTTAATAAATATAATTGATTTTCTTCTTTTTTCAGCTTTATCTTATACAGTGAGGTCCTAAAGTCCGTAGTCCCCCTTCTAACTTCTGAACCGTTCCGTATATTTTCATGAAAGATTAAACGATAATATATATGATCAAGGTCTGCATTTAATTACATATCAATGACAGCTCTAAATGTCAAGGTGACAGCTGGGCGCCATTTAAAAATATATATATATTTTTTTGTGAAATAAAGGATCTAGTGATGCCTCATTTTATAGCTTCTAATAATTACTTTATAGGCCCAGAATATACAGGGTGTTACAAATTCGCGAAACACCATTAGGGAACGGTAAAAATACAAGGTTGGTATAATTGGGGCAAAGTTTCGCATTTTTATGCCCAACAATATTCCGTTTTAAAATTTTAAAAATTTGCAGTCGTTCCGGAATTATCCGGAAAATACCGAAATCTTGCGAAACACTTTTTATTTTTCTTTTGGTTTATTTGGAAAGATATTTTAAAACAAACGACACATTAATGTTGCCACTTTTTCTATTTTATAAATTTAAATCCTACGTTTCGTCTTTAAGCCACCATCATTAACTTTGTTTTTTTAATTAGGCAGAATATTTGGTTTAAAACTTAATATATTTTATTTGTAAATCCAAGAATGTATTACACTCTACATTTATGCGACGTTTCGAAGCAAAAACCATTATCCAATATTTTCCCATTAAAAATTGCGTTTTTGTTTTAAACGATTTTGGAAATTGCTATTTGAAGGTAAATCTGAATTCACTTTTTCATAACTAGTCATTATTTTTTGTTTTATTTTTTTATAATTTAACTAACAAGGTACAATAATTAATTGAATTAACATATTATTTAATTTAATAAAATGCCTCTATCAACTTTATCGTAGCTTGTCATAAAAAAATGGATGCGTACTTACCTGCAAAAGGAAATTTCTCCAAACCTTTGGTGAAAAATCGTTAGTCGTAATGACAAGATAATGAATGATAATGGTTTTTAGGTTCGAAACGTCGCATAAATGTAAAGTGTAACATATTGTTAAATTTGGAATTGAAATACGAGTTTATTAAGTTAAAAACTAAATATTTCGCCTATTAAAAAAACAAAAGTTGTGGCTTAAAGACGAAACGTCGGATCAAAAATTAAGTTACATTATTTTAAACAGAAAAAGTGACAACATTATTTGTCGTTTGTTTTAAAATACCCCTTTAAATAAACCGAGAAAAAGATAAAAACTGTTTCGCAAAATTTTGATTTTCTTCAGAATCATTCCAAAACGCCTGCAAAATTTTCAAATTTTTAAAATGGATTTTTTTTTAACTATAAATTTGCCCCAATTTAACCACTAGAACTGTTTAGAAGTTAGATGGGAGCGACGGACTTTAGGACCTCACTGTAAAATATTTAAACTCAAATATTTTAGACACAACAAGTAATAAAAGACCCTGTAACACCTACAGAGAGGCTTTTGTCGTTAAAGACATCTTCAAAACTTGATAACGAAGTAATCTTTTACAGCTTCTTTGCTTCCTAATCTTTGGATTTCTTTCTGTTCATAAATAAGGACCTTAACGGTTCGACACTTTAAAGTATCTTTTATTTTACCCGGTATTTAAATGTAGTAAATATCACTCAAGTTAAGACTTGTTAAATAGCTGTAAAATGTGTTTACAAAAACGACATCATCTGTTTAAATACCTATGTTAAATGGTATTATTTGTTTGGGTGGACTAAAAATTAAAACTTCTTTAGTTTATAAATAAGAATCGATAAAGTAGTTTGGAATATATATTTTAGGAATGCGTAAATTGTTATTTAAACTGAATAATTAAAAGATACAAGGTGTGCAGAAAAATCCTGTAAAAAACCTATTTTAAAATCCATACCAAGGTGGGTAATTACCCTTACACTGAATTTTTTTCTAGTAAAAATATCTAAATTAAGCTATTTATTTAAAAATTATGTGAAATTATTGGGGAGTTATGGGGAAGTATGTGGAAGTATTGGGAGGTATGGGGAAGTATGGGGAAGTATGGAGAAGCATTGGGAAGGGTGAAGAAGTATGGATAAGTATGGGGAAGTATGAGGAAGAATATGGAAGTATTGGGAAGTTTGGGGAAGTATGACGAAGTATGAGGAAGTATATGGAAGTATGGGGAAGTATGACG
Source organism: Listronotus bonariensis (assembly GCA_014170235.1). Classification (NCBI taxonomy): domain Eukaryota; kingdom Metazoa; phylum Arthropoda; class Insecta; order Coleoptera; family Curculionidae; genus Listronotus; species Listronotus bonariensis. Next base: position 110,045 of record JACEGR010000725.1, on the reverse strand, counting down.
AAGTATGAGGAAGTATATGGAAGTATGGGGAAGTATGAAGAAGTATGGATAGGTATGGGAAAGTATATGGATGTATTGGAAAGTATGGGGAAGTATAGAAAAGTATTGGGCAGTATTGGGAAATTATTGGGAATTATGGGAAATTATTGGGGCATTATTGATTAGAAAAATGGAATTAAAATACATAATGTTTGTGTTGTAGATGCTTTTTTTTGTTCCTATTGAAAGAACTGTTTGATATATTTATGTATAATTATGCACGATCCTTTTTTAAAATATTTTATTATTTCCTGTTATATTACAATTATTCTAAGGTAGAGCAAGCAAAAGTCCTTATAAAATAAATAAAGTTGAACTTTAAATAATTTTCACATTTGTTGAAAATATGAAACCCAAACTAGTTCGATTTAATTTCTTCTTTTAATGGCGTCCAGAAATTATTTTACTGGGAACCACATGCCACCATTCTTAAATAAATTATGTTGTATAGGCAGGCCGTGGAAATTAAAAATTACCATTTTAACTTCACAGGCAGTAAAATACCCCGATTTTCTTTAATCATATCAAGCACGCAGATCAAGAGTAGCAACTGAAAAAACTCTTTTTTAAGAAATATCGAAAATGAAAAAGTGAAATAATAGTAGAAAAATATATTTTTTAAATTTAATTAAATACCAAAAAAAAGAAGACACTATTAATAATATTGGCTTTTTATGGGCAGTCTTCCTAAATGCAAAATATTATTTTATAGACCACAAACTGTGTTAAAACCCATAAATCACTCTCCAAAATCCTTGGCAGTACCTTAAAATGTGCCTTAACATAAAATCACAAAGGAGCCGCCAATATTAAATTGGCATTCTATTGACCACTATAGAAGTCAATAGGTATTGTGAATAGTGAATAATAATGCGAAAATGTTGCCAGATTTATTAAAAATAATAAAAATAAAATAACGGTAGATGCGTAAAAAAGGTACAAATAGTTATTTATTGTCCAAGGAAAAAAGCTTTAGATTTTAGCTCAAGGTTGTGTTGTCTTCCGACACGAAGCGAAGGGAAACAATAAATTGAGAGCTTAAATCTAAAAATTTTTCCGTGTATTTTACACTATTTTGTTTTCTGTGATGGAAAAACGACGACTTATTATTAAAAAATATAATATTATAGTCAGAAATTTAACCATGTAAAAATTAAAGTTTGAAACTGGTCAACTGGTGTATTTGAAACGACAATTTTACATTGCATTACTATGGAAACCTTTAAGAAACTTAAATATTTGTCAATGTAGTTTTGTGATTTGACGAATTGAAAATAAAAAGTTTAAACTAAAAGCGATCCTTAAGTAGTTATTAGGAATAATATAAAGTTAAAAAATGTTCCACTGGACTCTAAATATAAGGAAAATGTAAGTTGTGTATAATAAAATATTCTAAAATTATATATACTAACACACTTACGTGTATGTATGTCCGGGAAGAAGTACTCACTTATTTCCCACATATATAGAGTAAGAAGGCTAGTTTTTTAAGTCTGCTTTTCAAATAAATAATCATAATAAAGATCTAAAACTGAAACATATGATTTAACTTCTCTAATTTTATTAAAATTTTTATAATACTTAAAAAATATATGGTGGTATTAGATATTATTTTATTAGGTATATTCTCCCAAATTTGGTTAATAAATTACACCATACATATTTAATACATTACCTACTTTAAGTATGCAGCAAACAAAATTGAACAAATACTTAAAGAAAATTAGTTGGCTTAAAACTAATGGTAATTTTTTTAACAGCTTTTAAATACGTGCAAACTATTGTAAAATTATGCCTTTAAACCTTCCAAAATTCTAATGCAAGTATGATTTTTAACCTGTATACCTTTTATAGATATTAAGAAAAAACTATTTCAACCTAAAATCAACTGGTATTTAAAAAAACATATAATTTTTATAGAATTAATTTTAAACAGATTAAAAATCGCCACTTTTGGGAAAAAATCTGTCTATTTTGTAACGTTTTTGTCGCCTATATCTACATGCGTTAAAATAATTAACCGGGCAAAGACTTTTGAAAATTGTATATAGGTAATGCAAAAATGTACGATTAAATTTAAATCTTGTAATGTAAAATTAAAAAATTATTATCTCCAACAATGTCAATTTGCTTTACTAACAGTTTTTTCACAATGTAGCACAAAAACTTAGCATTAAACTAAAATTAACTTTAATTTTGGCAATAATAATTTAATTATAAAAAGTAGATACTGTATAAAAATAACCTTTTAAGCTGTCATAAATCTAATCTAATGCCTAATTATTATTATCCATTTTCTCCAAGGATGTTTAATGTTTCGTCATACATTGTTGTTCTTGCTTCATGTCGTTTAAACTAAGAATGACAAAAAAATTACGTCATTGACGAAAGTCTGAAATAAATCGCTACTAGGCAATCAAATGTCAATAACTATCAGAATCATTTTTTGATATTTTAGACATCTCAAATATTTTTATAAATTTGTATGTAAAAGTTAAGTAAATAAAAGAATTATAAGTGTTTAGTACCTATGTTTCGAACTAACCGACTATCCAGCTACATATTTTGATGTACTGTGAATCTGAATTTAACCTGCAACTTTGTGAACGGTATTTAATGTAGGTTACAAATATTTTAAAGTCAAAATTAAACGGTCATTTTTCTTTCATTTGGTGTAATGTATGTCACAATATACGACGTGCCCTAATTTCGAATTAAACATCCTCGAAAAGATCTATATTAATAATTGTATAATAATGGACATATACATAGGAAATAACTGTGTGAAATCTTAATTTTTCTACAATGTATTAACTTGGAAAAGTACCATTCCCTACCGGTTGTCAATGAATTTATTAGACAAGCTATAACTCGTAGAGTATACGACATATCAAAATGAGACTTGGTATGGGTAAATGGTATAAAAAGAGGAGAGTTCGCATTTTTTTCATTTTTAAGTCACTTTCGGTTAAACAGGCAATGGCTAAAATATTAATTTGTTTAATACAACACTCTGTATATTTCATCTTTTATGGATTCCTGAGGCAATTATTAATAAGAATGTGTCATTTTGAAAAGTTTTTAGGCCTACTGGATTTTTTAGAGCCATTTTTAATGTTGCATCTGACCATGATTGGGCCCAAATTGATCTAGTGATCCCAGAGAATGCAGATACAAATAAAACAAATTGGTAAATTGACATCTTTGTATTTAACTATTATTTTTTAAATTACAACTTTTTTGGACAAGCAATTTTTGAAAAATAGATTTTTTGAAGAATCTTGCTATACCAATTTATTTGTTTATTTACAAATGGCTCTCAAATATTAAAAAGACGTCAAAACTTTTAAAAATGTCAAATCCCTATTTAGAATTGTCTCAAGAGTTTAACATTAAAAATTTAAAACTGTTAATTTATGGTATTTCTTAAAAGGCAAATAAATTATTTTTTAAAAAGACATTATTTAACCTCCATTTAAAATTTTAGGGTTTGCTGCCATCACCCCTAAAGAATTAATACAATTTATACAGGGTGATTCAAAAATCGATCACGAAACTTAACGGAGTGATTCTACTTGACAAATAAGGGTAGAGCTTCATATAAATGTTTTCCAAAATGTCATTCGTTTTTGAGTAACAACCGTAACAATTTAAATTTTGGTTTTTTCGCCATATTGCATTTATTTTTTAACCAATCAAATTGATATTTGGCACACAAATCGAGCTTTGCAGATTCTAAAATTTTAAGACAAAAGTACTTTTTTTAATGACGCCAGAGGACACTTTACCTAATACTTAAAATTTATTTACATCATAACTTTTTTATTTTGACAGATATCGCAAAGCGCCATTTTATAGACAACTAAAAAAATAAGGTACTCTTTATTAAAGTCGATAAACCTCACCGTTTAGGCACCAATAGACAAAGTTTTCATCAATTTCAATCAAATTACCTATATACATACAGGGTGTCCAGTAACTCAACCGACAAACTTAACCAAACGATTCTACAACAAAAAATAAGAAAAAAACTTTATATAAACATATGTCCTAAACGCCTTAGTTTTTGAACTACGGGTGTTAAATATTTGTGTACCAAATATTAACTGGATTGGTTAAAAAATAAATGCAATATGGCGAAAAAACCAAAATAAAAATTGAACTTTGACGGCTTTGTAACTCGAAAATGAATGACATTTTGATTTTTTTATAAAGTTCTACCGTTAGTTTGTCAAGTAGAATCACCCCTTTAAGTTTCGTGATCGATTTTTGAATCACCCTGTATTAAAACAAAGCGTGCAAAGTGTCCCCTGAAAAAATAAAAGTTACGTGTTTTTGCATTTTTTTTAGATTTGGGTTGGGCTAATATATTTATGGTGGTACCTTTTAAATTGACACCCTGTATATGTTTTGTGTTCTTTTATGCCCTTGAAAAGTATTTTTTAATGTTTTTTAATAATTACATGATTTTATGCAAGATATATTTATTAACAATGGTGAGTTTAAAAAACTAACCAAGTTGTATTGAACCACTTTGTAACAGTAATCCGACAACACCGCTTTATAAATGTGTCCGTAATAAAATCAAGGTGGTATATTACCCGAGATAACTGTAAATCATTCGTTTAAGGGCATTTTTAATATTTTACAACTCGTCCTGATCATAAATAAGCCGATTTTGATTTTTATGACTTTATGATTCTTGCGGCTTGCTCAAGCTAAAACAGGATCAATATTTTTTGATTTGTTTATTTATTGTGCAGCTTTATGGTCATGGTTATAGCTGGTAGAAAATTTGATTAGTACCTTTTTAATTTTTGGTTAGTTGTTTGATTTGCATATTTTCGGTTTGCTTTATTTATGATTCTTAAAGCAAGCCAGATTGTTTGAGTCTTGTTCCACTTGTTCCATTTTTAACATATCTATTGGTTTATTGTATGTTTCAAAAAACTGTCCTAAAAATATTTATTCTTAAGACAAAAATAATTCTTTAAAAATTTACTATTTTAGAATATATGTATTTACGATGCACAGTGTAACAATCTGTGGACAAAAACTTAATTTTTGTTTTTTAGCATGGGTCCCATTTTTTGAAAAATGATACTTAATAATCATATCCCAAAATTATAAATTAGTATGTCCACCTCATTGAAATTTATCGCATTTAAGTAAAGAGAAATTGGAGGCAGTATATTAACAGTCATATCAGTTAGGATTTTGCCTATATTGCAAACATTTTTACAATAAAAAACTTTGTTTTTATAAGTCTTATATAATGGAGGCGACAAATACATGTAATATTTTTTACAATAACATCTTGAGGATGTAATTAGTGGATGTCCATCAATATGTTCTCTTTATTGAAAGAAATTATATTTTGGTTTTGGCAAATTTACTAAGCTGTAAAGCAAGGTATAAGAAAGTTATTTGCAATTTTTTGCTGTTTCGTAGCAAATTTAATGTAGATTAAAGCTATATCATACATAGAATTGCAATTAATTGCAACACTTCTAAAAACAGATATTTTTACTCTGCAAAAGGTACGTTACCTAGTTTTGAATCTTGGATTTCGGCAATAGGCCAAGAAAAAAAGTTGTAATAGGGTTAATTTATTAATGCTTTTTAACATTTACAATCTTGATGATTCAAGAGTTATTAGTACAACCCGTTATTTATAAAAATTATTTACAGATTTTAGTATATAATAAATAAACCTGAAGCCTAATTATTAATTTACACTCTCCCATCTTTTTGTGTTTTATCCTACAAAAGTAACAAATATCAGGTAAAAGTTTTTAAACAAATTTTCAAATTTTAAATATCTCTTAAGATATACAGGGTAGAACAAAAAGTACGATTGTAGATTGTCAAAAAACTTAACAAAGCTACCAAATTTCATAAGTCTATTTCTATTACTTTTGGATATATGTATGAATAATTGTTTCCAACAGTTCCATAAGCTCGCTGCATTGTGCGACGTAAACTGAAAGGATAACTTACGTAGTTGCGCTTTTCATACAATTTTGAACAAAGCATTTTAATTTTAATAAAAAAATAATTTTATTTTAAACTATTACACTTCATATGGACCTGGAAAATTGCAAAAAATAAATTTAAAATGAAGGGCTACTGTTCTTCGTGACTGTTGACGTCTTTTTGTTAAATGTTAAGGATATGGCTTTTCCAGCGTCAATATTTCTATAAAAACATGTTTATAACGAAGTTATTAAATAAAATTATAAATGAAAATGTAAATAAATTTAATGCAAGAACAGGTAAATAACCAAGTTAGACAATATTTGTATAAAGACTTTTATTATCACAAAATTAATTTTATAATCGAATTGGGCAATTAAAAGAGAACATATTTAAAGTCGAACTAACTACTTTTTTTACACCTTTATTTAAACCGTATAATCATCCTATTTTTCTATGCAAGGTATCAAAAAATATATACATATATACACAATATATTATGTGGTGGTGCGTCGCCAAGCGGAACATAAGGAATCCCATGTTAAGTTTAAGAGGGTTAATTATTCGCTTCCCCTGTATATTTCACAAAATGTAAGATAACTTTTGAAAAGACCAATATGATAAACGCTTGTGCCAAGTTTCAAAAAATTTTAATAAACGAATCTTGAATGAGCAATTAAAAGTAATTGCGAAATTACCAAATTTTAGGTATTACTTAATTATGGATACTTTTTCGTCAATTGAAAAATACTTTTTTTTAAATACTGACTATCACTAATTTATTGACACTTTTTTTTCATGTCAGTGATAACATTCATTTTACAGGTGTGCGTTTGGTTTTACCCGAATTGAAAAGTTTGTATTTTTACAATTACATTAAATTGAATAATCTAATATTTGCTTACTAAATTTTTTGAAACTTAGCACGAGGGTCTGTCATTTTGGCCTTCTTTAAAAATTGTCCTACATTTTCTTGCAAAATGTACAGGAGAGCCACATAATTTACCCCCTAAAAATTACATATTCTGCCTCGACGACGCACCACCGGTATTTATGACAGTTTTAAACGTGCTTAATTACTCAAATTTTGTTTGGTATATAGCAGGACGTGTACCAGTGGTGTAGTGACGGTTTTTTAAAAATGATATTTATAAATTAAGAGTCATTTAAACATTTTTTTTTACAATATGTCTATACTACTTATTTTTCCACGACCGTTATAAAATTGCTGTTTCTTTTTAAGCGGTAACATAAAGATAAAATACTTTATTTGAGTACACTTCAAAAGAATTAAAAATCGACTTTTTTTTAAAGTTTGAAGTTTTTACTGTTTTGGTATAATTTCTACAAAAAGTAAGTACATACAATTTTCTAAACATTCTTAAATATGCATAGTTATAAAGAGGATGGTTGTCTCTTAAAAAATAAGAGGGCCATGATTTGTTGCTCTAATTTAATGGCCAACATTAAAATAACGATATTATTAGGTATAAATAAATAAAAACTACCATTATGTGCATCAAAATGGTAATTTGGGTAATTTTTATACAGTTGTAGACTAAATATAGTATGCAACACAAAAAAGGTTTTTTTTACTAATAAGTTTTTAAACTTGCCTGACGGCTCGTTCTGTCCAACTTCTTCGTTGTAAAAAAGTGTCACTTTATGCACTGGTTACATCAATTACTTAATTGCCCTGGAAGAGGTGGGTGCGTCCAACAAGCTAACCATTGCCTGGGTACCAGGACACGAAGGCCACGAAGGCAATGAAGAAGCCGATAAATTGGCAAAGGAGGGGGCTGGTAGGACAATGGTAGGTCCTGAGCCCTACTGTGGTATTCCATCATGCCAGGTAAGGTCATCCATTAGATCATGGATTATGAGGGAATCACAAGACTGGTGGAGGAGAACACCAGGACAGCGTCAGGCGAAAGTGTTCATCAAGGCTTACTCGCCAGAATTTACAAAAGACCTTCTGAATTATAACCGGAAGGCAGTAAGAATAATAGTGGGTCAACTGACAGGTCATTGCAGACTGAATAAACACATGGAAACTATGGGCCTGGCAGAAGAAAACCTATGTAGGTTCTGCCAGGAGGAGGAAGAAACCGCAGAACACGTATGGTGCTACTGCGAAGCCCTTTGTCGTCTGCGGTTTGCAAGGCTGGGTGAAGAAAACCTAAAGCGGCAAGATATACCAAGGGGCCAGTTTCAAGCTTGTGGAGTCTGGATTAAACAGACCGGCTTGGATAGCGTGCTCTAACCTATGGACGGAGGACACACAATAAACCTGAGCAGGTTGCAGTGTTAGAGGATATGCAATCCACCTCCTAATCTAATCTAATCGAAAAAAATTCATCGGTCGCGCCTGCTATTACCTGCCTTTACAAACTTTTTTATTATGTAAAAATTTGTAAAGAATTTCTTGCGTCTTAACGAACCTTTATAATATTTTGACATACCTACTTAAACGAACAACAATGTTACGGTAAAATGTTATCCATAAAAGAAATAAAGTTAAGTAAACAACTAAACTGAGTCATTCGAGGGCCACTGAAATTAAGTAGTCCATTTCATAGCGGCTCCCAAACCTTTTATCACATGAGATAAGTATTTCGTTATGAAGCGGTTTTTCAATCAAAGAGAACTCGGCATTTCCGGACCTTACGTTGACCACACATGCTTAACTTACAGAGAGTTTTAGTAAAACAGTAAAAATTGGTTGGTTATAGGCAAAGTTGGATGTTGAAACTAAAATAAACACAAAATTAAATAATTTACATATGAATTACCACAAGCAAAATGTTCATAAAAGTGACATACAGCGCGTGCAACAAATTTTCTGAAAATACAATCGCACTTGGAAAACTACCTATAAAGATTTTCTATTTCTATTTTCTATTTTTCTATTCAAAAAAACCCACTTATAATAAATTAAAAGAGTTCAATCAACATTGCAAAGTATAATACAGCTTTATACAAGACCATTTAATGTCATCAGGAACAACCACCATATGGGCTTATTTTTGGCACTTGCAAATGACTTAAATTATTTTCAACAATTTATAAATAAAATAACCTAGTTCGGAGTAAGCCTGTATTGGCCCAATAAGAACTTTTTAACTCTTTTAGAAACAACTCTTACCTAACGCCACTTTTCGTCTAATAATTTTGATTCCGTAATAATTATTTCCTATGTATATATAAAAATGTTTACAGAAGAAATTTTAACCCTGGTTTGTATTTGCTAACTTTGAAAATTATTTTAAATATGTTTTGATATTAAAGTGTAACGTATTGTTTGAAATTTTCTTTTTGTAAATTAAAATACGAGATATAAATGCCATTGTATACTGGCTGTTCACAATATTTTAATACTGTGGTCATTTGAGATACAATTAAGATTACATATTAATTAAATCTACAATTGTTAAAAACAAAATTACACATTTTTGGGGGTGCAACATAAGTGTCTCTAGGATACTTTTACGACTAATATAATATAATATAATATAATATAATATAATATAATATAATATAATATAATATAATATAATATAATATAATATAATATAATATAATATAATATAATATAATATAATATAATATAATATAATATAATATAATGTAATATAATATAATATTAAATAATATAATAAAATATATACCAAAATCTACTGAGTGTCCAGGTAAATTGGCTTCATATGGAAAACGTTTTAATTATTAATTTAACAAAAAAAAGTTATTCTTTATTAAAAGTTCTACATGATCCAAAAAGAAAAAGGTGATTTTTTTTTTAAAGCGTACATTAATATGACAGCTTTAAAATATCAACAAAGAAATCTGAGAAGAGCAGCACATCCGTTTGCTTTAAAAACCAGTTTAAATCTGCATTTGCCAAAACTTTGTTGTTATACTGCAATTTATTTAATAATTCAGTAAATATTAAGTTATACCTACAGAAAACTGGATATTGTGTTTAATTGACGTTTTCCCACAGGATTTTTAAGGTAAAAATTTTGCCCCCTGATGAAAATGTCTTTTCATCACTAGTATCTGAGGACTCATTTCAATACATTTAGATACATTACATACACACCCTCAGGGTGCCATATAATCCACACTTAATATTAAATTTCCTTTTTTTAATACACATATTTTTTAAATTTCCCATCGCATTTTTTTAATAGTACCGGCATGTAAACATTTCGTATTGGATGACTCAAGTACATCCTTTGTTGTTGCTTTACTGGCGGATATACGTATTCCCTTTAGTTTTTATACTAGACCTCAACAACAAAATGAGAGGCCACATTACCACCTTCTCTTCTACTAGTCAACAGTAACTTAGCAAAATTATCCCCAAAATCTTCTTATCTCTAAAGATCCATTAGTGGCTATTGAAATCGTAATCGTATCGTAAATTTTCTTAAGTTTTTAAGTATTTTCTAGTTTGATTGAGATATGAAATAACACTTTTACGGGGCTTTTAATCAATATTTGCTAACTATTCTCTTATTCAATTGTGTTGCAACAATAGAAAGCATTTTCTAACACTGCTTAAAAAGCAGCCAAAAAAACTATATAACCGTTTTCAATGATTAATTTTGCTTTTATTTCCCGCTGTATGGATAATACAGGGTGTCCGCTAATTAAGGGTACACAGAATCCCTATCACAAAATAATAATATTTAACCACACATACCTATATCCGAAAGTCGATAATAAGGAAGATACAAGATGTCGAAGTGAAAAAAAAATAATTAATTTTTTCGATAATGTTTGATACGTTTTGAATATTTTAATAAAACTCGGCATCTAGGTTTTTTTAACATGAGGTATACCAATGGAATATTAATTTTAATGTGTAAACCAGAGGGGCTGCCTGCACTTTTTAATTTTTTTTTTTAACGTCCTAACTTTTTGTACTACACTGTATGTACCATCTAAGTAATGCAGTAAACTTCCCCATGGCTTCTACACAAAAAAGGTATACTTTGTGAAAATAGCTCTGAGGAACCATATTCAAGATATTTAAATTTAATTGGTTTAGTGTTACCAAAAAATGACTTTAAAAACACCGTATTAAACATTACTACTTACAACTGCCTCATGATAAACGAATATTTTAATGTTTTCTTCCATATGCTTTTTGTTTGCACTGAACCGCTTAAATGCAAATATCTTAAAAACGGTTGCTCGGAGCCATTCCCACAAAGCATAGGGGAGTTTATTGATTTATTTAGATGGACCATACAAAGTAACATAAAAAGTTAAGTCGTTTTAGAGAAATTTAAAAAGTGTAGCTAGCTTACACATCTAGCTTACAAATAAAAAATATTTAATAGCTTCTTAAAGACCGAGCCTCACTGAAATATTCATATCAAAAATTATCAAAAAAATATATTTAATTTTTTCACGTTAAATCTAAATATTTTGGCATAAGGAATCTCTTCTTTTTTTGTGTACCAACAATTAGCAGACACCCTGTATGTGTAAAGTTCAATATAGTTCATGGTTGTCAATAAAACTTTTGCACTGACCCTAAATTTTCCCGACCTGAACCCTATTGATTTCTTTCTTTGTTCGTCTCTGGGTGGCCGTCTCTATCGTTCTTCAGCATGTAAGTGCTACTCTCGTTAACCAGTGTATGACACAGGTTATTTTCAAGGTACACACTTTTGCTTAAGATATGCGATATCACTTTCACGGGACTTTCAATCAATCTTTTCAATTCTTCTCTTGTTTAGGTATGTTGCAATAATAGAAAACAGTTTCCTACACTTCCTTAAAAGTACTAAACTTTATTTACCCTTTTGCAATGATCAGTTCTGCTTTTTCCCCCTGTACGGATAATATGTGTAAAGCTCAATATAGTTCGTGGTTAATTGTTAATAAAGCTTATGCATTGACCCTTAATTGTCCCGACCTGAACCCTATTGACTTCTTTCTTTGTTCGTCTCTGGGTGGCCGTCTCTATCGTTCTTCAGCGTGTGAGTGCCACTCTCGTTAACCAGTGTGTGACACAGGTTAATCTCAGACAGGGTGGCCGCCAGTCAACCGATCGGTTGGTCGATATTTTCAGCCGCGGCGCGACGCGGGCGCCACCACACACACCGGATAACATCAAAAAGGATAATTGGATCGAGTTTAAGAATGTTCAGACGGAGGAATTTCGGATGTGATGAGGGATAACGAATAACAATGTTGAATTAATTTAGACAAGTGTTTTAAATTTTTCGGGTTGGGTTTTGTTAGAATAGAATATTTTTAATCAATGGGAGTCATGGGTGCCCTTACAAGCGCAGAGTGCTAAATAAGGAGGTTTGATGATTAAGAAACTCGTCTTAATAATTTTATTCTGAAATGGTATTTTTTATCTTTGGAAGGCCAGCAAAGACTCTAAGCTAAAGTATTAATATATTGTGTGTCCCTTATGTGAAAAGAGTTCGGTCTCCTTCAGCTTGTCCCTAAACTAAGGAGAAGAATATAAAGAGTAATTCTTTATATAGGGCGTTACAACTCTATTTATACTCGAAATAACTTCGTCCCTGTACAAGATACAAAAATAAACTTAAATAAAAAATTGTTTAATTGAAAATGCAATTTTCATTGTAAAGTAGGTTTTTAGGCAGAAAACCCTGTATTTTCAACAAACTTTGATTCGGTAATAAATTCTAAATCAAAAATGTACAACACATTAGGCGTAATTTCTTACTGGCTTTTTAGATATCAGCAGCAAGCTGATATAATCATGATCGGTTAAAAGTAAAAAAATAAAATATTATTTTGGTTTTAATCATGCTTAAATAATTTTGTCATTGTCAGAATGACAAATATTATAATAACATGTAATTAATTACCTTTTATTGTAAAAACCACTAATTGGTATGTCAGCAATTTAGTTTATTTTTGACACATATTTACTAAATTGCACTAAAACACAGCAATTTGTCAAATATGGCTGGTTTTAAGGTTAAGTAATAAGTAAATATATATTTAAAAAAACTGAATAGGTTATATATTAGTAGCTCTTACAATGGAAGAAAATTAATGACATGTTATAATATTATTTGTTACTCTAAAAGTGACAAAAATATTTAAAAATAATTTACACCGAAATGGTTTTTCTCTCTTCACTTTCAACCATTCATGAGTATATTAGCATACTGTTGAAATTTTAAAAACTGGCAATAACTGGTGTGTAGTGAGTTTTACATTTTTGATATAGAATTTAATACATAGTCAAAATTCGTTCCATTTAAAAAAATCTACTTGACAGGAAAAAAGTCTAATTTGAGACACCTTGTATATTAACTGATACTGGTAAGAAAAAGAGTGTATTTAAATAAACATCTTTTAATTTAGGATTATTTGTCTATCTTGTACAGTGGCGAAGTGATTTAGTATATAAATAGAGTTGGCACACCCTGTATGCGTAAGTAGTATTCCAAAAGGCTGCTATTTGGAATATACAGAGAGTCCTAACTCTATTTATCCACCCAATAACTTCGCCACTTTACATGATATAAAAAGAAACTTAAAAAAATGTTTGTTTAAAAACACTCTTTTTATTGACAGTAGATTTTTTTAATGAACACAATTAAATGCTAAATAAATGTATGTTATTTTGCGTCTGTCATTTAACGCCATGTTAGCCAACTAAGAATACATTATAACTCAAATTTAAATTTTAGCTTTTAAGCCAAATAATAATGATCAGTTTGACATATCGGTGACTTTTGACAAAGCATCGTAAGCAAGTTAAGTCAAATTTTACAGAAAACGATTTTTTTCTCATTGGGTTATTTTTAAAACAAAGTTTGTTATTTTTTGTATTTACATTAGTGCAATGCTTTATGGCCATACAAAGGTCGGTAATATGTTAATGTAGCGCCAACATTTAAAAAAATTATCCATGGTAGTTTCCAAGATCTTTTAATACTCACCGTGTATAACCCCTACTTTGATGTGGGTCCCATATGTTTTAAGATGAAATAATTTAAAAATCCTGGGTACGCCATTAGAATGCCATGTTTCAATAATAGTTTAAATTAAATGTTTAACATTAATTCGTGTAAAAACTTGCTAAAAAGTTGGCAACACGAGGTTCCAATTTCCCGTTACGTAGGGGGACATAAGCCCATATGAGACTTTATAGTTATACAAATTTTATCTGCATTTAAATCCGTTGAATATGCCAGAAAAAAATCTTATCTAGTAATATAATTTAAAAATAACAGACACATCCTGTATTTTTTATACCTAAATAAATCACTAAACAAAACCGAAAACATGCCAAAACTAATCTATCAAAAAATAAGGTACACGTCAAGTGAGCGGCATTTTTCTGATGTGAAATCCACTCCTCTCCGTCTGGGGACCTTGAGTTTGGTGCTCCGGTGTGGTTATATTTTCACAAAATATTACCGCACAAAGGGGACATATTTCACACTTATTGGCATAGGAATGTTGGTCATTTCAGTGGGGGCAAAGGCCCATGGTCCGCAAGATATCTGATGAGACGGCTGCGATTCCATAAGCGGGGTTGTTTTTATTCAATAGCATTGGATGCTTTTAAAGTATGTGTGTAGGCGATGAATCTGTTTCTGGTTAAATGAAAAATAGAAATATTAACAATAAAAGTTTTTAAAAATGTGTTATATATACAGGGTGTCTCACGATGAACTACGGCGATGATTTCTCTAAAGAAAGATGCTGGAGAATTTGGGAAAACACGACTAAAATTTTTTAAACATTCTGGCAGTTCAAGTTGTATTAAAGGTTTATATTAGCTTCCTTATTTTAAACGTTAACCCCTGCATATTATTACCTTTTTAGATTTTACGTAAAATTTCAAACGTTTTTTCTTTTTACCAAATTTCGATATTAACAAAAATACAGGTACTTCACTTTACTTCACACAATTTTTGGTCAAACCTCAAAGGTGACTAAAACAATTTAATATCTGATGGTTGCCTTTTAGGTTTTGATCCACGCGGAACTTTTACAAAGAATAACTTTTTTCACGTAAAGGAAGACCGTATTTAGTGTACTGTATTATTATTTTGAAAATTTACTGTTAAAAATTTATTCTAAAAGTTGACAAAAACCTTAAAAGTGTTTTTTTTTTAAAGGAAACCCCTTTTTTAAGGGTTTGTTCTAATAAGCATTAAAAGTAAGGTTATTGATACCTCATTTTGCTGATCACGAACCTTAAAGAAGTATTTGTAGGCACCAATGTTTCGTTTTTAAGATATTGATCCTTTAACTTAAAAAGAAAAATTTACCATATTTGCACTATATTCCCCTTTATTTTTGCAAACATTTTTTCATTTTAAGGCAGATTAAGAGAATATTGCATTTTCACCTTCTAAACACCCATTTTTTCTTCACTTCATCCCCTTTTTTTATAAAACTGCAAAGCTTTACTTTTAATTACTTCAGTCGCAGTGGCCATGGCAATTTAGCGGTATTACTCAAAAATTGTGTGTAAAAACAAAGGGAAATATGGTGAAGTTAGGTTAGTTTTCTATTAAAGTTTGATGTTAATTATCTTAAGATCCAATTATTGACAATTTAATATTTATTTATTTTCAATTAATGTTAAGTACGGCTAAACTACTTTTTGACGTCAAAATGATAGTTGCAACAATCAAGATGGCAGATGGAAGCCATCTTGGGAAAACATTTTTATTTAAAGGGGGCCTTGTGGTACATCGTTTTAGAGCTCCTGGTGAGTACTTTATAGTCTTAATAAAGATAATACCTTTACCTACTACAAAATGGCGGTACTTTAAAAATCACCTAAATACCTCATATGGATGGCCATATTTCCAAATCTAAAGTTAGATCTATAATATGTGGTATTTTTAAAAGCTTTTAAATAGGCATCTTTTCAGTGGTGACAGTGATAATAATAAACGGGGTAGAACAAAAAGTACTTATTTTTTAATAAAGCACCCTGTATATTTAATTATCGTTAAAAAGATCTTTTAAAGGGGTTTAAAAAAATGCCATATTAAGTAGATTTCACTTTATTTGTTAAGGAAATATGGCAATTTAAATCAAAAATTTAGGTAATAATTACCGCCATTTTGTACTCGGTGAAGATACTGACTTTATATTCTAGGATTATAAAGTACTTGTAAAAAAGCTTTAAAATCTTACCAAGGGGCGAAAGCGCCAATTTGTTAATTTTACAGGAAACCGTTTTAAAGAAAATGGGTACTATTTGGAATACGATTATTTTTTAAATAGTTTAGTAATTATGTTCTTGTTTATGGTGTTACGTAGGTCAATTTACGTGCTTACTAAATACATGTGTAAAATTTAAATACTTATAAGTTATTACAGGTAAAATGGACCCAAATGGACGTTTGCCCTTTCGTTAGATTTTTTAATGCTATTTTGGATGTTCGCTTGTTCTATTATACTAATATTCAAATTAAATAAAACATGTAGCCGCTCTTTAGGTGGAAGCTGAGAAGGTATAAAGATGTCGCCGGCCAAAGACATAGCTATTGATACTGAGCTATGGGCCGAATCGCCCACGCTTTGCCCGTGGTTCGTTTCAAAAAAATGTAAATGCATTTTTCTAAGGTTTTTTGAATTTGCTATTGTTTGCAGCAGCATAGTAAAAACAATCGTGTTGCGGTTCTGACCGCCGCGCCGTAACCATCTAAAAAGGTATACTTCACGAAGGCCACGATCATTTAATTGACGAAGGTACCTTGCTACACAAGTCGAAATTTTGTTTGCACCTTGTTTAGCTATAGTTTTGTCCCACAGAAAGCACATACACTCTTTATTACCTATGTTGTAAAGGTAGTGGCGTAGTAATTCGCTTGGCGACTTGCGGAACTGCGGAAGCCACAATGTTAGGATAAGTTTTTGATAGTTCTTTGACTTTTCCTTGTTTTTTGTCGTACTGTATCCTTTTCATCTTTATGTTAAAAAAAAAAAACATTCTTAAGCTCCTTTTTCTTTCCTGCGTCGCCTTGTATGTAGGACATGCACAGAGTACACTAGTCCTTCTTAGGACGGTGAAATGAGAGATTAAGAGATCGAAATATTCTTCGATAAGTATGGTAACATAATATCTTTATTTTTCAGCTTTTTCTTCTTTATACAAATCATACATCTTTTTTACCGTTAGGTCTGGATGTAGATATTCCCTGCTAGTTGATTTTCTACAAAAATGCGATTCTATTCGTGGAAATTTTTGTATATGATCAAATGCCAAGTCTCTAAGTTGTTTATCCAGCTCTTCTAGTTCTTTACTTCGTCCTCCACGCTTATCCAAAGCTACTGTTTCTTCTTCAGTCAGTTTGTTCTCAAGGTCTTTTTCGAATTGCCCAAAGTATTTAGAAACATAATTTTGCATACACGCGTTGTACTACGCATTTGAGAGTCAATATTTTAATGTTCTTTTTCTGCGTAAAATCTGAGCTGTTGTTCTCTTTATTTTGATCTCTTCTAGTTGTACATGTCTTACCAGAAACTCTTTTTTAGCTATAAACTCTTTTTTATTATAAAAGCATCATGCCCAACAGAAAAATGTAGGCATAACAGCCAATATGACTATTGTGAGATCTGACAATTAGGCAAAACTCCATTTTGTGCATGTTCGCCCCTTAGTCCGATCCTATAACGTATTTAGTGTCGCTTACGCCTATAGACAATTTTGATGTTTACGGGAAACTGCTATAGATAGACGTTTGCCAGTTTGCTAGATCATAGATACCTTTAAATCTGATCACTTGATGGACTTAACTCCAAAACGAAAAAATGTCGCTTTCGCCCCTTTGTCTTATCAGGATATGACGCAAGACCCCCATTTCCATTTAATTTGTTCTCCTAAGATGGCGCACATCCGCCATCTTGATTGTTACAACTTGCAACTATCATTTTTACAACAAAAAGTAATGTATATCCTCCCATTAGTCATATCCAAATTTTATACGAAAAAATTAAGGGTACAAAAGTTAGCATGGGGAGAACTATTTTTCTTTACTGTATAACTTAAATTTTATAGATGATTAATTAAAATCGGTTTTAACTTATTTAGACTAGCGTACCCAATTATATTTTCTATTGGTATCTGATGTCAAACCTTGAGCTTTTTCGTGGTATTTAAACCCGGCTTCTAAAAATTCAGATTTGTTTCCTTGAAACATCTTTTAAAATAATCAGATATCTGATTAATTTAAAGGTATGTTCAATTATTTCTTTTCACCCGGTTTTAATAACATCAGTTTAAAAAAATCTGAAATAACTTTAAACTTAGGAAAATACTTTAAGCCATTTTTAATGTAAAATATTATTTTAAAATTATTTAAGTTTATTTATTTGTTAACATGTGTAATTATAAATTGTATAGAAGGTAGCAATGTTTTTGAAAAATAATTTTAGGACAGCTAATTTTTTGATGGGTTTTCGACTTCCTCACCTGGATAGACCCTGGGCTATCTGGCTGGCGGTAGTGGTTGCGTTTATTAGTTTGCATCCTACCTGTACAGGTAATAATCCAAGGTTTTAAATATTTTTAAAAATCTAATTTTTAAAATCTTGTCTTCAGATAGGTGTACGAAACATATTTTTTTGTTGCAAGACACTATTGTCATTGCTAATTATAAAGCTGGGCGCCAACGCAACGGTTACCGCCAGCCAGACAGCCCAGAATCTACTCAAAAGAAAAGGGGGAACAACCTATCAAAGAATTATCCAACCTAAAATTTTTGTGTGCCCTACGTTGCTACCTCCCGGCATATAAGTGATCAAAAAACTGTAAAAATAAAGTCAGCTTATTGATTTTTGTATTCAGTTCATAAATAATTAAACTCTCTGTACTGACGTAATTTTAAAATTTAGGGAAAGTTAAGAATAACAAGATTTAAAAATTTAAAAGTTCAAAAGAAAAAGTAAAGACGACTGGGAGCAGCATCTTTAAAATCCTAATTTCTCCAGATATAAAGATGCGATAAAAGTAAAAAATTGGAGCTTCTTTAAATAAACCTTAAAGGGATGCATAAGACTGATTCTTTGGAAGATAACTTAAAATTTTAGATAGCAAAAGCAGCTATACTAGAAGGGCCGCAAACAGTTGCGGACTGGATTTTTTAAATATCACAAAAAATAATCCTGCTTTTTTTTAAGTTTGTTTATAAAATTTGTAGCATACTCTGTTTATTTATTTTTTTCAATTATACACTCCTGGATTAAAAAATAACCGGACAAACAAAATTTTGTTCAAATTTAATATTTAATAACTTTTTGTTTCTTTTTTAAATTATACTTTTTGCTCTATCCTGTATATCTTAAAAGAAAACAAAAATCTGATTACTAATTTGGAAACTAAAAACCAACTTTACAAACTGACGTTTTTATTAATTTTTTATCTCAAAAAAAAAATAAGGAAAATGTAAAATTATAACAACCGAAACACAAATTTCATTGTCTTATTTAAAAATGTGTGTTTTCTTTTAGCATAATACTGTTATAAAGAAAAGAAGGAAATGGTAAAAAAGATGGGGTTTTAAAATCCAATTTACTGATAAAAAATTGTGACGTTAAATTATTCCACAGGGTGATCGAAAATTTGGGTCAAAATACAACATTGGGCTCTTCCTTGTATAATCATATTCCTTGTAAACTTTTTGTAGCCTGATAATAAATAATAATCTTGATGAAAGGCGCTACAACTGGAGCAAAAGATAATTAAAATCTGTCACAAAAAAAAAAAAAACAAAAAGGTATTTATATTTAGATTGAATTTAAACAAAATTTTGTTTGTCCGTTTTTTTTTTGTCCAAGAGTGTATACTGTTTATTTTATTTTAATTTGTAATCAGCGGCACCATGAACCCCGGTATATTAAAATTGATTAAAATTCAAGTTTCCTTAACTTTGAAAATAATTACCACCTTGTTAGATTATTAAAACAAAAATTTTAGATTCGTCAAAGATACAAAGTGTACGCCATAAAAAAATAATAATATTTAAATATAATATAATTAATTGAACTGTCAGTTAGTTAAAAATTATACTTTTTCTCACCTACCTCTAGCACGCAATTCTACCTGAGAGTCAAACACAGCACTATACCTCAGCATGCCCATTCTTTATATTATTATAAACTACGTCATACACACTCCGGTGGTCCTTAACAGCGTTTTAGACTCTGTCTCACCTTTTTGGACTCTTTCTTACTTAAAAGTCGTAAAGCGGTACCGCATCCGCACCTCGTTATCGCCATGTTGGACGGGGCCCCATGGTGTAAATGACAGTTGACAGCTTAATTTTATCATTTACCTACCTACCAACGAAAAATGGTATAATTTTATGACCATAGGCGGAGACAGCACTTTTATTATATCTTTTACAAAGACATTTGTTAACTTAGGTTTTGACATAAGATAAAAAAGACATTCTCTTGTTGAGACTCATACAAAACACAAAATTTAAAATTAACCTTAACTTAAATAAAACAAAAGCTTACAAAGCCATAAATTCCCGATTTTTGTTAACCCACTGCTCTCTTTTAAAGTAGGCTAATAATTGCAGATATTTTTTATGTATACAGTATGTCCACAAATAGACTTTACAATAGGAAAAATGGACCAAAAATTTAAATGTTCAAAAAAGTTGCGTATGGCAACTGCTTTTACTCTTTAGAAAAATAAGATTTACGTTGAAAAATTTGTTTTGTTTTGCACAGGGGCTCCAAAAACTTCAAAAATGTGGAAATCCACCACAAACTACAAAACTACCTTTATTTTTACTAATTTATAAAAATCTCAAAGAAAAACGGTTTTTAGAATAAAATAAGGATTTGATATCTGAAATTTAACATAAATTAAAATAAAAAATTGGTATCATATTATTTTAATCATATTTTACACCTTTTTTACGTTATTTACCTGGTTTTCCATTTTTGTATTTAAATATATTTGACAAACTTTGACATTAATTATTTTATTGTATTAAAACTAGTAAATTACGTATTAAAGGTGAAAAAAAAGGTTTAAAAGATATGACCCTAAAAACAAAATTTTGTTTATTTTATTAATCCCAAAAACCTTTTTTGTTTAATATTTGGTAAATTATTAAATATAAAAGTAGTTTTGTCTTGGCCCAATTTCAGATTTTTGTAGTTTTTGGACCCCTGTACAAAACAAAACAAATCTCTTAACGTAAATCTTTTTTTTAACAAGCAAAAGCAGTTGCTATACACAACTTTCTTAAATATTTAAATTTTTGATCGATTTGTCCTATTGTAAGTCTATCCATGGACATACTGTAGATAAAACTTTTATTTATGTAATGTGCAGATCTACGCATACAGATGTGGGAACCAATTCGCCGACCATAGCAAATTAAAAGCATGGTAAATATTCGAGGTGGGTCCGACGAAAGACGGAAGCGGTGGGCCGGCAACCCCTGATCTTGCTCTGCTCAAATTGGTGTGCTCGTTGCAACGGTGAATTTTGGGAGAGTACATAGTAGATTGGTGAGAGGGGGGATTAAACGTAAGAATTTTCTAAGTACGGCTGTTTGGTTTCCATACTGATTGAATAATTTTGCACCCAAAGGGGGTTCTTTTCTTTGTATTTGTTGCTAAAATATGCAATTAAAATCTTTTTTACCTTTAACATTGGGTCCGGAGTCCAGAGTTACCTGGTTTTAAGATACAGAGTGTTAAATTTGTATAAATTTGTAAAAAAATCTTTAAATATCTTAAATATCCCTTTCCTAATTTACAAAAAGATTGCAACCCAAAATTTGGAAAACTTTTTATTAAAAACTATTCCACATCTTTCGAGGCGCGTCCAAGAAATCAGTTTAACATGTTATATTATTAACCAAGTTTAGTTTTAAAGTTTTATTATATATATATATATATATATATATATATATATATATATATATATATATATATATATATATATATATTTTCCTAAGTGAGTTTTTATTGTTTATTAAAATTAATGCTTTTATCCAATTTTTCGTCAAATTTTAAAATAAAAAAAAATCAGTTCTTTTTAAAAATGATATTGTTACAAATTTAATATATAAAAAAACCTTCTCTATTAATGCAAAGTTATAAATACAAACAACTCTTTCAATAATGACAGCCTATCCAAAAGGCCTCAGCTGCCATGACTAAAAGATATGTCGCGTTCCTGTACACGCGTGAAACTTTTCATAAAATTTATTGTCCTGCTTATGAATATCGCATATTCACAGTCACGTTTGTAAAACATCAATGGGCCTTAGATCTGTACAGTGCGGACGTTGACGAATCAAGTACAATATGTCAGATCGTGGAATGTAAAAGACAATTGAATTTTTAAAAATATCGTCGCTCTGATGTGGATTGATTTGTCAGAGCTGTCAGTTTGAAACAAAAACGATTTTTTATGGTTTGCAGGTGGTATCTTGGGCGGTCTTTTTAAGAGAAAATTTTTGTCCAGAGGTTTCTTGCTTATGGTACTGTTAAAGTCTTTTGTAAATGATGCTGAAACTCCCCGTCTCGGTAAAAATTAAATCACAATTCCTGATATACAGTGTGTTTTAAATATCAAGAACACAAAAACTTTTTTCGGAAGGAAAACATGACTTTTCTCGGGTTCGACGCAGGTTATCGTTGCCTAATACATTCCATGTATCCACCAGTAATTAATAAAATGTCTTGTTATTTTTTTAATAGACGGTTTACTTTCTATTAGTTATTTATTATTATTTATTCATAACTGGTGAATTTTATACGGTATGAATGTATAAAATAGAAGAAAAAAATGGGTCTGCAAATTATTCCTTTAGATACAGAGTGTTAAACTTTTAAAAAAGTTGTTTTTTTATAAATGTTATAAATACCATCTACCCAAGATTGTTATAATTTAGCAATGGTATTTATAGTATAATGGGTTAATTTAACACTAACCTAATTAAATTTTATATATCCAGTGACGTCTCGATGGCACCTGAACAAGTATTTCTAAAAAAGGATCGTCACTGTCTTGTGTAAGATGGTTATATTTTCTTTAGATTATGCAAGTAAAAATATACTTTTTGATTTTATAATTTCTTTTTAGCAATTATGTAACAACAATTATAAGTATTTTATTAAATCACATTTATACCAAGACAAGTATTTGAAAAGGTACTTTTAAAAATTTAAACTTTTTATAAAATTTAATACCATGGACCTTAGAAAAAAAAGAATTGCGGACTCTTGTTAACTAATACCAAAGACAATTGTAGGTTTACTATAGACACCCAGAACAATGCTAAATTTTTGGTCATCAGCTTGGACGCTCGCTTCGTGGAATTTACGAAGCGGGTATCCATCGAGTTTACACGTAAACAGTACGTATAATTTGCCGCTTTATAAATTTAGCAAGCCAGCATCCAAACTGATGACCAAAAATTTATCATTGTTCTGGGAGTCTATAGTGAAACTACCAGTGTCTTTGCTAATACCTTTTTTTTATTTGGATAGAAAACTACCATATCAGTTTGGTACTACATTCCACAAACACGCTAAAAATAAGAGAAAACTACTCTTAAATATTTACACACATCATGCTATATTATTCCAAATAATATCTCGGTTTCAAAGTTCAAAAACCAAAATCTGTTTGGCCACCCACAAAAAAAAAAATTGCGGACTCTTGTTAACTAATACCAAAGACAATTGTAGTTTTACTATAGACACCCAGAACAATGCTAAATTTTTGGTCATCAGCTTGGACGCTCTCTTCGTGGAATTTATGAAGCGGGTATCCATCGAGTTCACACGTAAACAGTACGTATAATTTGCCGCTTTATAAATTCAGCAAGCCAGCATCCAAACTGATGACCAAAAATTTAGCATTGTTCTGGGTGTCTATAGTGAAACTATAAGTGTCTTTGCTAATACCTTTTTTTTTATTTGGATAGAAAACTACCATATCAGTTTGGTACTACATTCCACAAACACGCTAAAAATAAGAGAAAACTACTCTTAAATATTTACACACATCATGCTATATTGTTCCAAATAATATCTCGGTTTCAAAGTTCAAAAACCAAAATCTGTTTGGCCACCCACAAAAAGAATTGCGAACTCTTGTTAACTAATACCAAAGACAATTGTAGTTTTACTATAGACACCCAGAACAATGCTAAATTTTTGGTCATCAGTTTGGACGCTCGCTTCGTGGAATTTATGAAGCGGGTGTCCATCGAGTTTACACGTAAACAGTACGTATAATTTGCCGCTTTATAAATTTAGCAAGCCAGCGTCCAAACTGATGACCAATCATTGTTCTGGGAGTCTATAGTGAAACTACCAGTGTCTTTGCTAATACCTTTTTTTTATTTGGATAAAAAAACTACCATATCAGTTTGGTACTACATTCCATAAACATGCTAAAAATAAGAGAAAAGTACTGTTAAATATTTACACACACCATGCAATATTGTTCCAAATAATATCTCGGTTTCAAAGTTCAAAAACTAAATCTGTTTGGCCACCCACAAAAAGATTTACCCCTGAAAACATTTACACCCCTAATAAACTTGAAAACACTTTCGAAATCCCGTTTTTCACGCCAATAAAACACCTTTTTAAAATTAACTTTTGTGTCCATTAAACCAAGTTTTAAAACCGATTTGTTCCAAGGGCTTATTGAGGCACATTCTAATCAACCATTCATGGTATTTTAGATACAAAGTACATAATCATAATGTGAGGTTTTTACAGGGGTTGGACATATTTACAACCATACCTATTACCTTAACATTACCACTGGTTGTGATGCAGGGTCAATAATAAAAACGGTTTCTTCACGGTTTTTAAAATACTTTACAGCACTTATTTGGCAGGTAATATAAACATCACACGGATTTGTCACGGGTTATTTTGGAGGACCTTTTCGCAATTGTCTCTTGCCGTTCAGGAAGCTTAAAAGCATTGAGTTTGGTAATTGAAATAGCTATATTGTCAGCTATACATACCGGGAGTCAACGAATCTATTGGACAAGTCATAACTTCTACAGTATTAGGTTTATCAAAATGAAATTACGTTTCTTTTCTTTACCTTGCAAAGGTAAATTATTTTATTCTTTAGTTATATTATAATTAAAACTTTGTTATTGTACTTTTTTGACACCACCTAAGATCATTAGTTTAGTTTTTGGTCAATCATGGCCTACTAGATTTAATTTAATAAAATGACCCTAAAAATCAAGTAGTATCAAGTAGGCCCAAAAACTTAAATTATAACATTATTGTTAAGAATTGTCTAAAAAATACAAAAAGGTTAAAATACACCAGGTGTTACATATAGCTGCATATATTTGAAATTTAAAAGTGTTATTATTATTTTTTAAATATTATACGTAGTACAAAAGAGTCTGTTTTTTTATTTATTAAGGAATAGTAGAAAATATGTCCTTTGCTGAGCTTCTGCTCGGAGAAATTGGCCAATATACTTCTTTTATATAGCAGCTTTCAACGGAGCAACACAGATTTTAATTCTTGGGCATTTTTTCGTATAAAAATAAAATATACTTAGATAGATGAATCATACGTAGATAATTTCAAGGAATAATTGATGTTTTTTATTTTCTTTTAAAAATATTATTATGTGCTTTTTCAACTCTATCAAATAAGGATCATTTTTTAAATATTAATTATTTTCTTATGTTTATTTTCGAATTTAACAAGAAAAATTACCGGAGATGTCCAGGCCCTTGCTTTCTAAACTTTAACCCTAAATTATTTTGGACAAATTACGATCTACAATTTACCTAAGTCGAAAGGTTTCTGGTTTACAAGATGTGTTACAGGATGTCGAATTTTCCATGTATTTTTTTTACTTGGACACCCTGTATCTCGCAAACGATCAGATTTTCAACTAAGACAAATTGGGATTAATCATTGTATTTTGGCGTTGGAAAATTGTAGTATAAATTTGTACAGACCTTTTAGAGAACCCAGAGTGGCCTAAATTAGGCGTAAAGGAATGCGAAGAAAATAAGATAAATAACACTAATAAAAAATTTAATGTGAAATAAAATATTTACCCTCAAATATCTTAAAAACTGTTGCTGGCAGCAATATTTATCAAGTATACTCTTTATCTACAAAATATGAAAGAATAAAAATTATATACTATAATCATAATGTATCGAGGCAAAAAAAGTAATGACACTTTGAACAAAAGCAAAGTAATGTAGTTGCCTCCTTATAAATTTAACAGCAAAGATATGAGTAGCTTTCTATTTCTTTTTTAAACCCTTTCCTGTACCATATTTTGTAAAAAGAATTCACTAATAAATGCAATATTTAAAACAACTAAACTAAAATAAAAGCGTTGACACCCTGTATCTCGTAAACGATCAGCTTTTCGACTAAGGTAAATGATGTAAGTATGGTAGCATTTTGCACAAACCTTTTAGAGTATTGTATATATTGTATGTATATATTGTATATTCATAATAATCTCTTTGCATCATTTACTTGGAAACTTGACCAACTCAAATTGAAAAATTAGTAGTGATTCTGATCCTTATATATCTTAAAATCTTTGTTAGCTTGTTTTCTGTAAACTATAATTAAAATTTATTCTTTTTTTAAATATTCAGGCAAATTACATTTACCTTTATATTTAGGTACGTTTTTATCTATATTATTATTTTGCTTATAATAAAATAGTATATTACATTACAAGTGTGTAAAATGACTAATTTCACACGAGTGGGAATATTGTAGCACGAGGCGTTAGCCGAGTGCGACAAACCCACGAGTGTAGGAAAGTCATTTTCACACGAGTACTGTACAATATTTTTCTGCGACCACAAATTATTCACCAAAAACTAAATTTTAAGTTTGTTTGTCTTCACAGAAAAAATAAAAAACAATTGAGAACTTTGCAACACTAGGGTAATTTTTACTTTGTAACACTAGTGTGATATGTACTTCTCCTCACTGCTATATTATACTGTTTTGACAATATTTTTACATCGAAAATCACCTACCTAGAAGCATTATATAACTTTTATCATTTTGGAATTTAAAAACGCCCTCACTTAATAAAAATTGAATGGTTTGGTTAGGTAATAGTTTAATACGGTTTTCTGCTATTTTCAGAGTTTTATAAAAATTATTGATACTTACGTATTTTAGACACTCCTCTAAATAAAACGTAAGTGGCGCATATCCAAAATATTCCGTTTTTTAAGAAATATCAGTAAACAAACTTACGTGAAAAGGGGTGCTGGGTCAAGATCGTTTAATAGGTATGGTTGCCTCATTACGTCACATATGTACCGCACTGCTGGTTCCTTATTGGCGCCAACATAGCAAACAAGGATGCTATGAGGGCGAAAGAGCGCGATATACAATATTTAAAAATCAGCTAGAATACTCAATAATTTATTAATAGGAAATAAAGAAGTTACGGTAACAACTGGAATTAACAGTATTTAAAAGTATTTCTTTATTATTGACAAAAAACACAAACTACACTGTTAAAAACTTCATTAAATAATGAGCAAAATACATATGTGACGTATGGTCCGCCATGTTGAAACGCTTACGAGGCAACCTTACCTATTAAACGATCTTGGTGCTGGGTGGGGTAAAATTGGTAAAACGAGTTAATAAAACTGAACATCACATATAAAATTAAGTAAAAATTACATTTTTTCTGCATATTTTTAAGAAAAAAATAGCCTAAAGTCCTAAAAGTAAGAAAAAAACGCCAACTAAACGTCAGTTATACCATGCAAAATATGGAAAGCATTTGGCAACCTCGGAAGGGTCTGATTCTATTTATGAATGGATAAAAGAAAGTGGATTCATAAAGTGTGTATTAGCCTCAGGTTTAATTAAGGGATTAAAAAGAAGATTTTTACTAGTTGTTTGAGTACACGAAGACAGAGAGAAAGGAATTTGATCTATAGGAGTTTTTCTCTGGCGCTTTAAGTCGAACGGTCAAGCGGCAAGGTTGCCTCTATAAAGTACGTGCTCATAGGTAGAAGATACTGTGCCACTGAGCGACCAGTCAATGAAAGTTGTTTTTGTGGTTATGTCTATTTTTGTTTATGTTTTTATTTTTTCGGAAATTTTATTATTACTCTTTTTAATATTAGAAGAAAGCTTATAATGTTTAGTAACTTAACGTTTATAAGATGATTTTCGCTAATTTGGGTTCTACTGTTTAAGGTAAGTAAACAGTTTTTTTACTGTCACTACAATAAATATGTCACTTGCAAAACCAATAGCAGTTTTTAGAATGACATCATAATATATATCACACGAGTGTTGTAAAGTACTTTGCAACACTAATGCTGTAAAGTACTTTGCAACACTAGTGTGATATAACGCATTTTCTATGCATGAAACCAGTGTGCTATTTGCTATTTTCACAAGTGGTCGTAGGAAAAAATAATTTTTGCACAATTAATGCTTTTATCTTAAAAAATATATATATTTTTAACTACAATTTAAGGAACAAAGTCAGAGTCTCAAATTTGTCAAATATAATATATTAAA
The DNA here is from genome assembly GCA_014170235.1 of Listronotus bonariensis. Lineage (NCBI taxonomy): Eukaryota > Metazoa > Arthropoda > Insecta > Coleoptera > Curculionidae > Listronotus > Listronotus bonariensis. The sequence continues at coordinate 81,485 of JACEGR010000725.1, read as the reverse complement.
AGGTGACATGTTTCGTCGTCTCCGGCATCATCAGACCTAAAAAATTTTGAACTTTCATTATCGGTATTTATTTATTCACACAACGTTATGGGCAGTACTATCTCTGTCCGTTCTTAAGTGTAAACCGTTTACACTTGAGAAAGGTACTGCCCGAAACGTTGTGTAAATAAAGAAAATGAAGAAAATGGAAGTATTCTTTTACTAGTGAATCATTGTCTACCACATTCAGACAGATCATATTTCTTGTTAAAAGTTTTTTTTATCTATAATGACTTATTATTCATATAATTTTGTATCGTTTTGTTCTTTCGTAAACCATATCTGTGGTCCGTCAGTAGGCAAACTAAATACTACAAAATTTTCGATTTGGATGTTAATCCCATTCATAAATACAAAATCTACGTGGTTTAGCAAAACAAACACTTCATCTTCCGCCTAATTATTTGTTATCTTTTCCTTGTTAATCTTCAAAAACACTCCACCCCTGCAAGCCTGTAAAAATCCGGCCATTATACCTGAATTTAACCACCTTTTCGAAAAGGTGCACCACAATTGCACGTGCGGTAGGTCCACATCTGAATGAGCGAACACTGACACCATTTGAATGAAAGACCTTCATATATCGCTGAATAGAGTCGTCAAAAATGTGAACAATACAGCCCCATAGTAAATATTTCGATCTTTTTGAAACTTTTGAGAGGCTCGTCTGGGAACATCAAAGTGACGCCACCGCTAATTTTCACAATGAAAAGCTGTTTAGAGTTTTGATTCTTTTTTCGATTTCGAGATTTTAAGCTATTTGGTGCACCCCAGGTGAGCCGTTGTAATTTTCATGCGGCAAATGTTGCTTGTGTATAAAAGTGTCAGTGTTTCCGGGGGACGTTTTCGATTTTATGGGGGTGTTACCTGTGTTAAATTTGATTTTTCGGGTGGTAAAAACATAAATAACGGTGATAAAATAACACTTTTTTGCTTTACGGAAGTATTATTGTACAAAAGCGTTAAGGTTTCTTTAATTTTGAGTTAAAAGAAATAGTTTGTTTAGATAAATGACTGAGTAGTACTGGTGTTTATTATTTATTTAATTAACCATGTTTATTAGAAAGGGTAACCTAAAAATAGCCTAACTCTTATTTATTTATTTTTTTATTTAAACAAAGATAGTACCTAAAAAGGAATATAGACTTGAGTATATTTGTAAAATTATTTTAGGATTTAAATGTTTGGCAGAAAGTAAGAAAAGTTAGAAATATATTATTCTTTAGGGGTCATATCCAGTTAGAAGACGAAACACGCAGCTATCTTTTTATTTTTTTTTAAAGCTTCTGTAGCCAATGTCCTGGTGCACTTCTAAAAAAGACGTTTTGCAGTGTCCATTTTATTTCTGGCCTGTATTATCTCTAATAGAATGTATCTAGTTTCAAAAATGTATAATTTATAAACTGATCAAAGGAATAAGCAAAAAGAATTAACAAAATGCCGGCTTCTCAAACAGAAAAATAGATTTCAGGTTTTAAATTTAAACATTTAATTATTTATACAAAAAAATATTTATCGCAAACAAAAAAGCCTTTATTTAATTACTAAAAATTATTTCTAAAAAGCTTTTGTCAAATTTTGGAAGCGATCAATTTAGTAGTTGTCGAGAAATCGTGGTCACCGCCTTCAAAAACACTGTTTTAAGAAAAACGCGTTTTATTAAATTTTAGGATACTTATAGACTTTGCTTAAAAAAATACAAATACGCGCCTCTCTGCGAAACTATAACTTATATTATATTTTTTATAAATTTCTAGTGGATATAACCCCATAACTGTTGTATTTCTTACGATACATTTTAATAGTTATTTTCTTAACAAGTGCGCAAAGTGATACTTCTCCGCACGCGACTGTCAAGCAGTCAAGTGCGGAAAAGTAACTTTGCACAAGCGTTAGGAACAAAATTTTTCCTATGAGCGTCAGATAATACCAATATTAAAGCAATAATTACTTTTTAAATTATGTTTAATCTGATAGAGCAACTACAACATATTTATAAAAGGAAATTATTTGTTGATAACATTTACAACAAAAGAACAGTTATTAGCATATTGTAAATTAATTGCAGAACCTGTAATTTCATTTAGCGGGTGGCTTATGGAAGCGCTTATTGTACGGCTTGATGAAGGTTGACTTAGCTCAGGAGGGGAGTTGTTCATGGTCAATATTTTATTCGACATATCCTTTTTCTGATTTGTGGATTCATCAATGTAGCTCTCAGCTACAGCCGTTAATTTCCAGCCCCCAAGTCGCTTGACATTGATAATTCCATTTCCAAAAAATCCGCTAACATAGTCGCAGAGGATCGACGAAAACTATGCCCAGTGTACTCTTCTGGATTTTTTAATTTTAGGTATGCAGCAATTTCTGAAGGCATTTTACCTATTGAATTTATTCCCACACATTGCGTACTGCATGCTCCTTGTCTATACTGGAGAAAAAAGCGTCTGTGTGGGATATGTGGTTTTCGCAAATTTGCATATTTACGGTACAATTGCATATAAAGTCCGTTATTTGTTTCATCGGACACTACAAAGATTCTAGAAGTGTTATTTTTACGGTCAGGAATTTTCACCCACCACTATCAAATTTTCATTATCCTGTATGTCATCAATCATTATTTTTGTAAGTTCATCTCTCCTACAGGCACCGGCTAATCCAAAAATTGTAGCACCTTTAATTAGAAGGTAAATATTATCAGGTGCTCCTTTTATGAATCTTGAAACTTCTTTTTGCTGAAAATTTTTGATTTTTTTGGTCGGTATCCCACGTTCTGGTGTTTAAGTAGTGATGTTAGCTTGAAATATGAACTTAAAGGAAGGTTTATTTTCACTTTGAGGACACGTTTTAACATAGAGTACTTACTCCATAAAGTATTAGGTTTATATGTTTTTATATGAAAAGTGGACTTTTCCGCACGCTCGTAGGAAAATATAATATACAGTGCATTCCAATTAAAACGAGCCACCCTAAATAATTCCGTTCTTTGTACACTTATAATAAAAATCCTAAAACATGTGAATTTTTATTTTTAAAGGGACATATTTTTGCGTCAAACTTTACTTTACTCCTCTCACCAACACAAACGTCAAAAAGTTGAAATGAGAAGGGGGTCAAGTGATACCTTAGATTAAATGATTTCAAATTCTCTCTTTAATAGACTGTAGATTTTCAAAATCGGTTTAGTAGTTTCTGAAAAAATTATCCCAAAGAAGGGGTCCTTAGCAAGTGGCTTAACCTTATAATTTTTTTATTATTTAAAATATCAAAATAAAATTGGGTACGTAGCTATATGACATAAATATGCATTATTTCATAAATTCAGAAATTTTACATTATTTCCGGTTTAGCCGGAAACGACCTAAACTTTCTTATTTTAAATGAGATACCATGTAAATTTTTACTTATTTAAATAGAAAATGACATTCTGAGTAGAATGACACTCAATTTTATCGAATTTCTAAATATTTTATTTTTTAATTTTTAATCTAGAGTGTTATGAATGCAAATGTAATGTCATTATACTCAAAACGTCACTTAATATTCAATTAAGTATAAATATACCTGTCTTATTTAAAATAAGAAAGGTAAGGTCTTTTCCGGCTGAAACGAAAATAATAGAAGATAACTGAATTTATGAAACAACGCACATTTATGTAATATACCTATATACTAAATTTTATTTTGATTTTTTAAGCAATAAAAAGGTGAGCCACTTGCTAGGGACCCAGGAATTAATAGTGTAATACCAGAAACTACCGAACCGATTATAAAAACTAAAGACCATTAAAAAGATAATTTAAAACCCTTTAAGATCCCTCGAACCTCTTTCCATTTAGACTTTTTAACGTTTGTGTCGATAAGGGGAGGGGATAAGTCTGATAAAGTAAATTTTTACACCAAAAATGAAAAATGACGTGTTTAAGGATTTTAAGTGTATAAATACCCGAATTATTTATTGTTCGAACACAACTGGTTTTTTTATATTATATTTTAATAAAAATGGAATAGCTGCATGCACGTAGGTAAACAGGGAAAACAGGGGAGTTTTGTATTTCGTGCAATTTTTTTGCACAAAATAAAAGGACTCTGTTTTCACTAGTTTTTTGATAAACTCCCACAGCAAAAATTGTAATATAATGGTTTAAAGTAGTGTACCAGAGTTGGTAAGAATATTTGGAGTTGTAGGAAAGCTATGATAAAAATAGTTTTTTTCTTAAATCTTTTAGATTTTAATTAAGATATACCCACAGTGCTCTTACGAGCTTTCTTAAGGACTATTTTTATGGGATAGATAGACACATAAGCTACATTTTCGTGCAAAAATTTCGTAAAAAATATTTACGAGTCATCCTTCCTGAGATATCTAATTTTGTACAAAATTTTATTGAACATCGTATAGTGCGCCGACCACAAAAGAAAGGTAAAAACAAAAATGTTTAGTTATATGGTCTTTCTTTCCCCACCCATCTTCGTACCCTCCTAATCACGAGCCGCCCATGTATTAAATCATATTTTGTCTAATAACTTTTACGTGTCCACAGTCACAACCACCACAATTTAAAGGTTAATTAACATAACAAATTATACACGCGATACTATAGATAAAGATCTCCTAAACTATTTTTCTGAGACAAATATGTTTATAGCCAGTTATAGCAGTATTAAATTATTTTTATTACCTGACGCATAAGTTCAAAATGTGTTGCACAGGTGCTGTATTTAAACAAATTCTGTCATGTCATTAGCCTTAACACATATACTTAGAGTGCGAATTCTCAAGTTAATATTTTGTTAACATAAGTCAGGAGGTTCTATTAAACTTTTCCTACGACCACTTGTGAAAATAACAAATAGCACACTGGTTTCATGCATAGAAAATGCGTTATATCACACTAGTGTTGCAAAGTACTTTACAGCACTAGTGTTGCAAAGTACTTTACAACACTCGTGTGATATATATTATGATGTCATTCTAAAAACTGCTATTGGTTTTGCAAGTGACATATTTATTGTAGTGACGGAATATTTTGGATATGCACTACTTACATTTTATTTAGAAGAGTGTCTACAATATGTAAGTATCGATAATTTTTAAAAAACCCTTATAATAGCAGAAAACCGTATTAAACAATTACCGTTATTACCTAACAAAACCATACAATTTTTATTAAATGAGGGCCTTTTTAAATTCCAAAATGAGAAAAGTTATATAATGCTTCTAGGTAGGTGATTTTCGATGTAAAAATATGAGGAAAAGTACATATCACACTAGTGTTGCAAAGTAAATATCACCCTAGTGTTGCAAAGTTCTCAATTGTTTTTTATTTTTTCTGAACAGACAAACATTATTTTTGTTTTTTTTGGTGAATAATTTGTGGTCGTAGGAAAAATAGTGTACAGTACTCGTGTGAAAATGACTTTCTTACACTCGTGGGTTTGTCGCACTCGGCTAACGCCTCGTGTTACAATATTCCCACTCGTGTGAAATTAGTCATTTTCCACACTTGTAATGTAATATACTATATATGTATAGTATCTATATCGGTAATTTACCTAAAAATATCTACAATTAGAATTGTTCTCTTAAAACCCAATCACCGGGTAATACCTTTTACCAAAAATTTTAAATTTACGTAAAATACAATAGGTTTGGGTTGTAAAGATGGGTGGACCATGTTTACTAGGGTGGGTTGAAAAAATCTGAATTTGATTTGTGACACTGAAAAACTGTTTCCTAGCGAATGATCGGCAACGATGAGCTGCAAATATTAGGAGGAAGATTCGCCCCATTACAGTTTTGCATATTTTTGCCAATCCCATTTACAAAAATTCATATCTCACCATTCGTTAATCATAGAACAAAACACTCTAATAAGGTTTGTGTGTATGTAGATAATTAAATGCTTTGCAAAAAAGGGCTCCTATACTTTTTATTAAATTTAACTATTAAAAAGATATTCAAAATAAAAGATTGAAGAGTTTTCAGAAAAATAAGTTTTTTGTTTTGAATTTTGTAACTACCTAACAAAAAATATTTATTGACAATTAGGTTTCTACTATTTTTACTGAAAATTAAACGCTTTACCAAAAAGGTGTTTTGACTTTTTGATAAATCTAACCATTAAAAAGATATTTAGGGTCAAAAATTAAATAATTATAACAAAAACAACTTTTTTGTTTTAAATTTTGTACGTATTTAAAAAGTATAAGATACATTGTATAGCGTTTATTTCCGGATAGAAATAGTAGAAACTCAATTGTTAAATTGTGTATTAGATACCTAGAGTGAGAAGTGAGCTAATATTTACCGAGCATTTTTACATAATGTGAGAGGTAAATAATAGCTTTCTCACCCGAGGTAGACAATTTTTTTCACTGCTAACATTAATATATTAAGGATTTTAATTTTAACATTAGTAAGTCTCTGAAATTTGGCATATGTCCAATTTTAATATGAGAATTGTTCTCAATAATATCCTAGGATTGTTTTATTATTATTATTTACTTAGAGAAGGAAATATTAATTTTCGTTAGGATAATGCAGTAAAAACGAGCAATTTTTTAGGTTAGCAGTAAAAAAATATTTTTTCAGTAGGTTACAAAATTCAAAACAAAAAGTATTTTTTTCTTTAATTTTGACCTAGCTCTGACCTTTCTTAGATTCTATAAGAAACATTATAAAACTTAAAAAAAAAACGCTTTATTACAGTAAGTTATTTAAGTTTTAATATGTTTCTTATAGAATCTGAGGAAGGTCAGAGCTAAACGTCATAAATAAAGAATGTAGAAGATCAAAAATCACGTTTTCTTTTATCGTCGAACCTATAACCCAAGAAATCTGTAAAAAATAAATTTAAGGTCCAAGAATCCAGAAATAAATAAATTTTACTTTTTATATGCCTAAAATATCAAGTAAAGTTAAAATGCATGTAAGTAGTAACACAAAAAGTAATAATTTATTTTACAATGAGTTAAAAGTTTTCTAACTCTTTTAAGCTCATTAAATAAGTAGTACAAAAATATTTACATCCCTTTTTTTTATTTTTCAAAAAAACATTTTCGTAATTTTAAATCTCATTGTATATTATAAAGTGAATATTTCTTACGCTTTTTCTTTTACCTAATTATTATTATTATTTTTTTATTTCTAACATTAACCTTAGTCAACCATAACCAATAGCAAATAAGAAAAACGCTTTTGAATACTTTGTACGCGTTTAAATTAAGTGGTCTCAAACATATATTTTTCTATATTTTTTTATTTTTTAAAGTAATATTCTTGCGATTTTAAATCACCCCTATATCCTACGCCAAATTTTAATATAGTTTTTAGCATTTTAAATAAAGGAAACATTTTTATGAAAAATAACTTTTTTTTCGAAATATTAAAATTTAAATTTTTACAGGTATAGTTAAATCTATCCGTGGACACACTGTATACAGGGTGTCTCATGGTCGATGGTATATTAGACGTTTGCGGAAAACGGGTGATTAGAATTTTTTGAAAATTTGGCAACGTCGGTAATGACTTGTGATCTAACGATCTAAAATATGCATTGCCGCTTATACCAAACAGTAGCATCCACTTTTTCAAGGCGCGCTTGTGGTTGCTTCGGTTGTATCGGCAGTATCGATCACCGGAGTAAAGCAGTGAAGAGCGCGCCCATAACTTGGATGGGTGACGAGGTCGTTGTCGGTTTTGTGCAACGGCACGTGGTGTTCTGCTCGGGCGTAATCGACCAAAGCAGCAACCATCCAAGTTATGGAATAAATGGTGTATGAATGAGAAGGAGTAGTGGTCAGGGCACAATAAGCCCTAAGGCTGCAGTGCACCACCAATGGGAGGCGACAGTCGAAACCTGACCCCGAAAGGGTGGTAAAAAAACATCAACTTTAAAATTTTAAGTGAAACACCCTTTATATTTTGGTATTTTTGGATCCGCCATTACTTTCTGAATATGTTTGCCTAATATTGTCCTACCTATCTCTAACGGTTTTTGAGTAAATAATGATTTTCCTTATTTTTGTTCAAAACATGTCTCTAAATAAAAAGCTTTTATTACTCTATCTGCATTCGCAGACACTTAAGATTTACGGTGTAGCATCTTAATGTCTTCTTGATTGATTTTGTATGGAGGAGATTGTTTTGAATTTTACAGGGTTGCTTAAAATAAATAAAAGTCTCTTCAATTGATATATATGTTCCTATACCTAAATGTTATGGTTCCGGAGATAAAAGCAAGTTTCTTTAAAAATCAAAATTTAACATAACAAGGCTTTATCCAAGATAGCCATAGAATGTCATGACCCACCAATTGTCAAATAATCATATTAATATTTTTAATCATGACATTTTATGGCCATTTTAGATAAATACTTATTATGCTAAATTTTGATTTTTAAAAAGAAATTTGTTTTTATCTCCGTAAACCATAGCATTTAGGTATAAGAAACGAATATACAATTTTAAAAAGATTTTAATGGTCCTTCAGATTTTTTGATACATATACAGGGTCTTCCATTAAAAAAATGAATTTTTAGCATTTTTATATCTAGAGGTAAAATCTCGAATTTTAAGCGACCCTATAAAATTCAAAACAAATTTCTCCATGCAAAATCAATGTAGAGGAGATTGAGATGCTACATCGTAAATTTCAAGTGTCTACGAATGCAGATAGAGTAATAAAAGCTTTTATTAAGAGACATGTTTTGAACAGATGTATGGAAAATAATTATTTACTTGAAAACCGTTGTAGATAGGTTTAGGATAATATTAGGCAAACATATTCACAATGTTGTTATTTAAAATTTCAAATTTGATGCTACTTTTTGGTATAAGCGGCAATGCTGCATCGTTAAAAATATTTTAGATCGTTAAATCACAAGTCATTACCGACATAGCCAAATTTTCAGAAAAATCTCGTTTTTCGTAAACGCCTAATGTACCATCGACCGTGAGACACCCTGTATGTATAGTGTTTTTCCTGTCGTGGTTGAATAGGTTATCTTTTAATTACATTACAAAATCATTTTGATAAGGGTAAAATGCATCTCCGAGCAACAGTTTTCAGATTAATTAATTTGGCAGTTGATGGTTTTTAATATTGATATACTATAACAAAAAAGTTTAAAATTGCTTAAAATATTAAAAAGCGAGCGAGTAAAGGACTCACAACACGATAGAGCTGAAAGTATTATGCAACTTTTATTTAAAACTTTTTTTTCTAAAACGCTTATACTCTGTTCACTATAAATTGAGAAAAGTACCAGAACAAGAAATTTATTTTATTGGTTTAAAATATCAGTAACCCTAGTAACCAGGGCCGTATTAACTGTTTGAGGCGCCCTAGGCTAGAATTCCCGGAGCGCCTATTTTCCACCAAAAAAAGTCTTTTCTTCCGTAGCCCGAAATGAAATTAAAAAAAAAACTTATTCACCTTTTCCCGCCCATTTCATTCCAAAGCACCTTATCACCATTACCACAGAAAAATTAGTTACCAGAAATCCCCACCCGACCTAAACTTTTTAAAAACTCCCCTGTCTAGCTCCTGTTACTCCCCTGTCTGGCGTCTATTTTTCATGGCGCCCTAGGCTGTAGCCTAGTCAGCCTAATGGTTAATACGGCACTGATAGTAACCACAATAAAAAAATATTTTATTGGTTTAAAACTACAGTAACCGGAGTAACTTACTAGGTATTCATTATCAATTTATAGTGGCCAAAGTATAGGTCACCAGATATTTTATCGCCACGTTACTTTGTTAAAACCCTGTATAAAAAGCTTTCTGCTGTTTACCACCCATGTTTAAAGGCGTTCTTGATTTCCAAAAACCTTCAGTTTGTTGTTACGCCACTGGCCACTGGCAGATAAAAAGGTGTTTAAATCATTTCACAGGGGTTGGAAAATGACCGAGTATTTATGCAGTAGCGGCAAAATATTAACTCAAAGGTAAATTTGGTCCATTGTGTTTCAGCTCGCTTTCTTTCTCTCCGGATTAGAAAGACTTGTGACAACTGGATTTATTGTACAAATGACGTGTAATCTCCTAAGGGTCCATTGGCGGGTAAAAAGTGACTATTTTTATATTAAATAATTTCTTGCGATTTTTTCACAAATTCTTATTTATTGTCAAATTTACGTACTTAAATATTTCTCATCTTCCTATACAGCGTGTTATTTAATAAGTGTCCGATATTTCAGAGAGTGATTTTCAAGTATTTTTAAGGTAAAAGTTCCTATGAACGTGTGTCAAGATGCTCGCTTTCAAGATCAGGGTGTCAAGCTTTATTTTTATTTATGTTTTTCTGCATAATCAATGCCGATTTCGAACGAAAATTGGTACCTGGGGTTTTTGACATAGAAATTTGAATTTGTTCTTAATTTAGCTCTTCTTAGAGGGCGCTAGATACATGTATATTCTCACTTTCAAGCTCATGACTTTTGTACAACCCTGTATTACATTTTGTTAAAGAAATGGATTCCTTAGTCATTTACGTAAAAGGTACTCTTATTAGATGACGCTAGATACGTTTTCGAAATATTTTAGTTTAAAATTATCGATGCATACGCTTAGTAATAATATGCTAAGTAAAGACCGGCTACTTGATAAAACCGTCATTTTCGGCGGTCTTTACTTAGCATATTTATTACTAAGCGTATGCATCGATTATTTTAAACTAAAATATTTCGAAAACGGTTGCTCCTAGCGTCATTTAATAAGAGTACCTTTTTTACGTAAAATGACTAAGGAATCCATTTCTTTTAACAAAAATGTAAATACAGGGTTGTACAAAAAGTCATGAGCCTTTGAAAGTGAGAATATACATGTATCTAGCGCCCTCTACAAGTAAGAGCTAAATTAAGAACAAATTCAAATTTCTCATGTCAAAAACCCCAGGTACCAATTTTCGTTCGGAAATCGGCATTATTTAGGAAATTATGCAGAAAAAACATAAATAAAAATAAAACTTTGACACCCTGTATCTTGAAAGCAAAGCATCTTAAACCACACGTTCATAGGAACTTTTTACCTTAAAAATACTTGAAAAATCACTCTCTGAAATATCGGACACTTATTAAATAACACCCTGTATATTGAAGAAGAGTGGGTGGGTTGCAACAAATTCGTTTAAAATCTGATTTAAAAAAATTAACTCGATTTTCATTTTTGACTGCTGGTTTTTAATGGTAAATTTGTCCATACAAGTTTCCCCCTTAGCAAAATTAATATATTTTTTATATCTCGTACCACTGAAAAAAATCTGATAATTGAATTTTATAGTCCCTGGGCCAGTAATAAAATTAACTTTATATAATAACCCTTTTAAAACCTTTTTAGGGGGTTCCTTTGACGAGCCTATCACAAACATTCATACCGCCATATATGGAAATGGTGCTTTAACCCAGCCTGTCATTGTCAAATGTTTCAAATGCCGGACTGGGCAAACGCTATTTTTTGACGGGAAACTTTACAACCATGTTTTAAACATTGTACCAAAAACGTTAGGGTTACAATCACGAAACCATAAGACTGATGGACATGTTTTGGGTTTCCGGATTGAGCAGGTTTCGTAACTGTAACCCTTACGATTTTTCAGCACGATGTTTAAAAGTTGCATGTCAATCATGGTGGTAAATTTGTCCTACAAAAAAGTCACGTTTGCCCAGTCCGACACCTGAAACATTTGATATTGATAGGCTGGGTTAGAGCGCCGCTTCCATATACATATGGCGGTATGAATATTAGTGGTAGACTCGTCAGAAGGAACCCTCCTAAAATGGTGTTAACAGTTTTATTATCATGAAGTCAAATTAATTACTGGCCCAAGGACTATTAGGTTTTAGACCACACGAAAATACCTTTCATAAAATTAATAATAAAAAAGTTTTTAATATGTTGCGAACTTAAGTAGACACACCTGTATATGTCTATATATATATATATATATATATATATATATATATATATATATATATATATATATATATATATATATATTTTATTCAGAAAAATAGTTGTTTTTACTTAAATAAATTGTTTTTACTTGAATAAAGCCAATTTAAAAAAATGGAATTTTAATACATGATTTTCTTATTTTTTAATGGTTGTATGTAACATTTTGAATTCAATGACACCTCACGTATTATATTTTAATACTTTTACTTTTATTTACCTATTTATTTTTTTTAATTTTAATTGTGTGCTATGCAGAGTCGTATGTAGGTGGGGGCAAGGAGGACAATTTGGTCCCTTTCCCCAGAAGTCCTTTAATATAGATTGTTCTGTGGAAGTGTCGCGTGAGGCCTAATTTTTTTAAATAAATCATTTCTTCTGTTTCGTTTTGCCGGTGAAGACCGTTTTTTTTTGCTCTTCAATTCCTTTATGTTTTTGTAATATTTGTTGCTTCCTCAAAATCATTTTTGGCGTACTCTAATAGAGCGTCTTCCTATCCTAGTATTTTTAATGTTTTACTTAAATTAGTGTTTAAAGCTGGGTTTCCACGGGCCAGTTTTTGAAGTTGATATGGGCCACAAAAAGAGATTGTTGTGTGGTCTACTGTCGCCAGCTTGTAGTTCCGTTTACAACAATGCTAAAATTTTACTCCTTTTTACACGGACATTTTTACAACCACAATTAATTTTCTATCGCGGTCAGTCGACAATCCCGTCCACTGACTACAAAACAAATGCAGCGGTTGGACGAACTACTTTTTGTGGTCGGATCGGCTACTGTCAAACCACTTTTTGTGGCCCATCTATGGCCCCTGGAAACACAGCCTATTAAAATATAGGATTCCAAACACAATATTAACTTATAATAATTATTAATGCTGTTACGCCACTGTTCTTCAAACTGACCAAACCTAGCCCGGAAAAAAGACAAAAATTTCAACAAATAGAGGTGTTAGTCGGCGGCAGATCGTCCATACGAGATAACTTACCAACTACAGTACCCCTCACCTGGGGGTTGAGGCTTATGCTTCATCCCTCTACAGGGTGTCAAAATCAGCAGGGGTCTAGCGGCAAAACAAATGAGCTTCAGGATTTATGTATACAGGATGCGACACGAATAAGAGGCCACAATTAGACACAATGGCGGTGTGTGGCTTGCAAAAGGTGTTTTAAATAGTTAATTTTTGAATGGGTCTGTTAAGAGCCGCTATTTCCGGATTAATACTTGGATTTACTTTTAGATTTTTAATAATCTTTTGTAAGCTTAAACTTTAGAAGAATAAGATTTTGCATACAAGTCAAAATAGCCTCTTCTGATTTAAGCAAGCAAAATAATTAAATCAAAAGGCAGAAAAACGTTTTTATTTTATTTTCAAACATTTTAATCTCGATCGACAAATAAAGGCAGGGTAATTTAGATATTTCTTTTACAACGCAGTAATGGTGGTTGAATGCACACAATAAAAAAATTAAATAACTAAATTATTGTTTAAAATTAGGGAATAAACAAACAACTTAAATCTTTGGGACAGCACAACTTTATCAAGAGTTGTCAAGTAGGATTTTTTAACTGAACACCCTATAAATTTTAACAAATTTTAATTTGTCAATTATCGGTGGATTTTTAGGTATCACCAGCATATTGACATAATGATTAACGGTAAAAGGTGAAGAAAGAAAATAAGATATTGGTTCTAATTATTTTTAAATAATTCTGTCAGTGCCAGAGTGACAAATAATATTATAACATGTAATTAATTACTTTTTATTGTTAAAACTACTCATAGGTACGTGGGCGATTTAGTTGCCTTAAAAACAGAAATTCGTTAATTTAGAATATGTATCTAAAATAAACTAATGAACTGACCTATCAATTGGTATATCTTACAATCAAAAGTAGTTAATTATATGGTATCATATTATAATTCTGGTCAACATGTACCTTTTGGGTAAAATTTGTGTATATTCTCCGAAAATTACGATCGCGATGTCATTCGATTTGGAATAATGCGTAGAAAGTTTAAGAAAAAGTCCCGAAGGGGGCCGATAAAAATTGCAAAAGTTATAAACAATAAATAAAAAAAGTAGGGGTTTGGTGTTTTTGAATATCTCAAAAACTATAAAAGATATTTAAAATTTAAAAAAGATTTAAAAGAGGAAGAAATTTCCTAAAAATGCCTGTCTTCTGGAACTGTATCTTGAATATTTTTAATTTTTAAAGAGCCCCGAAAATATCGCTAAAAGCGGGCAGTCTGACTTTTGCGCGATGTCCGTACCTAGGACACGGCAACAAAAAAATCATTTTGTCATATAAAATATGAAAATTAAAGATTAAAAATTAAACTAAATAATTATTATTAAACTAAAACCTAGAGATTTTTTACGTTGTTGAATTATTCTTAAGAGGTAAAGAAATAGATTCCCGTTAAAAAAAATAAAAATGTTAATTTTCTACTTTTTATTAACAATCAAAGACTGTAAAAACAACAGATTTGTGTTTTTTACAGTATTTGATTGTTAACAAAAAAGTAAAAAATTAAAATTTTAATTTTTTTCAACAGGTATCTATTTCCATACCTCCTAAGAATAACTCAACAACGTGAAAAAATCTCAAGTTTGTAGTTTATTAATAATCGGGTTTTTATGTTAACATACAATTTAAAAAAAAGTTGTTAATTAACTAATGGATAAATAATGGAAAAATGAGGATAAACATTTTTGACTGGCGAATAATTATTTATTCATGTATCCTTATTGTGCCATTTTTTTTTATTCTTTAATTTTCATATTTGATATGACAAACCGATTTTTTTGTTGCCGTGCCTAAGGGACGGACCTCGCGCGGAAGTCGGACTGCCCGCTTTTAGCGTTATTTTCGGGATTGTAAAATTATAAATATTCTAGATCCAGTTCCGGGAGCAAGGACTATTGTTGGAAAATTTTTTCCTTGGGACAGAAGATATGTTCTTTAGTTCGGCGGATTCATTTAATGGATGGTAATTATTTGGGTACACGCCAAAGAACAAAATTAAGCATAAACACTATTCTTGAGCTATTAACTTTTGTGTCAAAACAACATATTTTCAATATAACACTGATTTTTATAACCAAACTTTTGGCATGGCTATGGGTTCACCTTTATCACCTTCATTAAGTAATATTTTTATGGAAAACTTTGAATCAAATTTTGAAGAAAATTATCAATATAAATCTTTAGTTTGGTGGAGATATATAGATTTTTTCTATATACCAACATGACGAACACTGTTTAAAGAATTTTTAACACACATTAATACACAAGAACCAACTATTAAGTTTACTTTAGAAAAAGAAAACAACTTACAACTACCATTTCTTGACATTTTAATAAAAAAAGATTTAAATAATTTTGAAACAAAAATCTACAGAAAGCCTACACACCCTAATAGATACGTAAATTTTAACTCAAATCACCCAATAATGGTTAAAAAGGGAGTTGTAAAAAGTCTATTTGATAGAATTAAAGTCATTTGTTCTAATCAAAATATAAATATTAAAAAATATTATTTAAAAGATACTCTAATTCAAAATAATTATCTTCTTGATTTTATAAATAATTGTTTCCTTACATTTAAAACTCCAATTATAAGACAAAATCAAAATAGACCTATTATAAAATTATTTTTACCATACATTCCCGGGCTATCAAATAATATTCAACAAAAAGGACATAAATTTAATATTCGCACAATCTTTAAAATACAAAAAAATATCAGATCTCGATTAACAAAAACAAAACCATACAACTTTAATGAAAATAAAAAAATGTTATTTATAAAATACCTTGCGAATGCAATAAGTTATTATATTATTATTATTAAAGACATTAAATAAAGACAATTGTGTAGCATCAATTTTAGTTAATTTACACTTGGTTGCCTTTGCTTAATACTGAAGTATCTTCAGGAAGACTAAAAAAATAAATAACTATTCACCTTTTTGTAATAAAAACAATAAATACACCAGCAACCAGTTATCTATGTCACTATGACACTATAACCAAACAAATATTTGGCATTTAATGTCAAAGGTTTCTCAGAATATCATAAAAAAGATAAAAATTTTAAAATTTAAAACTTTAATAATAGTTAATTTTTGGTTTTAATATTTTTATTCAATTTATCTTGACAACGGTGGCAGACTTGCCATCGAACCGTCGATTTTTAGTTATCTTTTTACTTGTTTAAATTTTTTTGTTTTTTTGGTACTTTTAATTTAATTTTTAGCGTGTATCCAAACGATTCCCATCCATTAGAGTTGGGACTCCTTGTGTAAATTTAAAAATAATTAATGTTTTTTATTTAAAAAAAATGAGAAGAGAAAAATCAAATAAAAATGAAAAAATTAAAATCCAAGATATGGCCGTCACCACAATACAGCGGATAACATTGTTTTTCCACAGCTACCTAAATACTGGTATCAAATAAAATAGCTTGATTTATTGAATAAAGGTAACTAAAAAAAAACAAGATTGTGTCCGGTATAACCAGAACTAGCCAGAACTTAATATAATGAGAAGAATTAACTAACAAAAAAACTAAAAACTTAAAAATAAATTATATAAAAGAAATGTTTAATGGTTTTTTTGTACTAAAAGCTAAAAATAATTTGGTAAGTCCTAGCTACCAGATCGCACTAATCTTTTTATCTACCTGGGGTATTAATTGATCAGACAAATAATAAACTCGTTGGGCACTTGAAGCTTCAATTATAATATTTACCCTGGATCTGGACGCTACGCCCAAGGTTTTTATTATTTGTCTGATCAATACCCCAGACTGATGAGAAGATTGGTGCAATCTGGTAGCTTGGACTTACCTAATTATTTTTTTATCTTTTTGTTGAATAAAATCGTTTAAAATATCTTTATTTTAATAAAAATTTTATAATAGTCGGTTTCGCCAAATAATTTTTGCACGCTCACTGAACAATGGTCTCCGCTTTATTTTGGTTACCAAGAAATCTAGTATTCTACAATTTTTCTGAAAAGAAATGTGATACACTGGGAAATATAATATCGAGCGGCAAATGATTAAAGAATAAAGAAATTATCCACTACAGTAATGAGCACTTGTTGCAAATTCCCGCACAAAACAATGACAGGTGTTTTAAGACCGTAGACATTATGCCATAGTAGATAAAAAATTCGCTTATTAAACATTTGTTTTGTGAATTGCACTTTGAAAAGTATTTTTATCTTAATAAAAGTTCTTTAACCTCGCACTATATATTTTTCTGAATGCCTGGTGTGACTTTTCTTAAAAATAGTTTCCCATTGTACATACATATACTAGGAATTTATTTAGGTTTGTGAAATTATAAGGTTATAGTACTGGAAGTGCAGCAAGATGCACATTTTTATTGTACAGGAAGTTCTATGACTTGTTCTAGTCTAAAAGAACTACAAATTTAATTTTCTTTATTTTTTTTGGTTTTTAATATATAACGATACGGAAAGTGCTTATTATTTATGTTATAAATGTCCAATTTTTATGTTATAAAAAAACAAATCACCCTGTAAAAATTTAAAAAATAAAATAATTTTTTTAATAAGTATGTATATTGTATATGTATGAGTTTTAGTAAAATACGACATAATAAAATTTTGGAGGTTTATAATTTACGACCTATAGTCGCGTTAATAAGGCCATTTCTTTAAAAGTCCTCAGAAGCTTTGGTTTTATTATTATTTTTAAACTTTTTGTTTCTTAATATTGTTTAAAATTAAAAACCTCTAAAAAGACCTTATTTTTTTCAGTATAAATAATATTTATACATTGTGTCCAGTAACTTTACTGACAAACTCTAACAAAAAGTTAACAAAAAATTTTTTTATAAACATAGAGCCTAAACATCCTATTTTTGGAACTTCAGGGTGTCAATATATAAGAACAATAATAGTTTTTTTTTCGTTTTACGTTAGTACGAATTAAAATATATGTAAAAAAATAAGTGTGATAAGCATTAAAGAATAGTTTTAAACGTAAATGAAAAACAATGATGTTCACCAGTGCCGTGCGTGAGGTATTTAAAGCAAACTTTCTTGAGAAAAAAAACAGTACCTACGGCATCGTCACTGTATTTTCCTTAAATAAGAAACACATTGTTTAATTCCTGTTTAGTTTTGAACAAATGTATTTTCCCATTTATTTTATTTACTTTACTCTTTTCACAAACCATTTTAGGGTATAGTTATTTAATATTGATAATATCTTACTTTATAGTAAATAATGTCACCTTCTTTATATTCTTTAAAAGTTAAGAAATAATCAATTCCTCAGTGTTTTAGTTTTTAAATTTATATAATGATTGGTAGAGCAAACTAAGTTCTCCTACCAAACACTAAAATACTGTAGAATTACCGATTTGACCATGCAGAGATATAGTGGGTATATTTTTATGCGAAAACCCCACATCGAATAAACAAATCAAGAGACCAAATTTGTTTCAAACTTAACAGGAATCCATTTTTTTTCTTTGGGGAAATGCAGTAACGTACAATATTTTTCTTAAAACATATTTGCTGTAGATCCATCACAGAAAACACTGACGAAAAATTATTTTATTATGTAAGTCAAAAAATATCCTTTTGATGCATAAAAGACGTGTCACAAACTTATTAAAAATGTCTATATAAGTAAAAAAGTTATTATAAAACAACTGTTCTTTTTCTTAAATTTTAATATCCTAAGTTTCATTAGAAGGACGTTCAGGACATTTGTTTACAGGAAGTTTTTTTCTTATTTTTTTATTTGGAAATCACCCTTAAAGATGGTAAGTGAAGTTACTTGACACCCTGTATAAATAACATTTATATTTCCTAAAAATTTCAAATAATTATCTTGCTCCTCTAAGAGGTTTTTGATTTTTATATAAAATAAAGATCAATGATACATCGCGCAATTTCCATTCCACTTTCCAAAGAAAATTTAGAAAAAGAATTAAACACTATAAAAACATCGCTCAAAACAATGGTTATCCACCACCCTTAATAAATTCTATAATTAATAAGAAACGTAAACAACTCACCCTCAACCAAATTTACCCAAAAATACCTGAAAAACAAAACCAACCATTTAAAACCCTAACTTATTTTGGCCAAATATCACAAAAAATTTTGAACACCCTGTCTAAACAAAACCAGAAAATAGCACATAAACCATCAAATCGATTATCAAACATGATATTTAATGTGAAAGATAAACAAAATAAATTTAAAAAATCAGGAGTTTATAAGCTTACTTGTGAAGAGTGTAATAGCTGTTACATTGGACAAACGGGAAGAAATTTCGAAACTAGGTTTAAAGAACATAACTCATGTTATAGGTTAGGGAAAACAACATCAAATTTCGCAAACCATTTTCTGGAAACCGGACACAAATTTCCAGAAATCAATACCCTAAAAATATTACATGTAGAACAAAAAGGGCGAAGATATATTAGAAAATATTGAAATCTATAAACATAAAAAACAGAATGTACATCTGCTTAACACACAGATTGACCTAGGAAATCTACCCCTTGTAAAACTTTTATAAAATATAGCAATAAAATCTTTAAATTTTACAACTGTACCATATTGATTTTAAAACTTTTTTAAAAAAATATGTTTTTTATTAGGTATTACTGTTTATATATAAGTAACATAATTTTAGTTTGTCAGTACGTTTGAAAATGTAGTTGTACTACGAAACAGCTGTCACGGCTAAATATTCAATTAAAGTGACTATGAACAAAGTATATATCTTGTTTTATTTTATTAATTAAAAAATATATATTTTTTCATTTATTAATAATGCATTTTGTGGGTACGGAAACGTATGGAAAATATGTAGATTTCCGTTCGATCGGGGAAAAACATTTTTTCATTCTTTCAACTGAAGTTTCTTTTAATTGTTGTTTTGTTAATTAGCAGTAGCCAAATTAATTTTATTTTAAATTTACTTTTTACCAACCTAATTACTTTATTATTAAAGTACTTAATAATACACATCAATATTTCTTTGCTTATTTTAAACATTTTCGCAGCATAATTTTGTTGGCATAATAATACATGTATGACATGATTTAGCGCATACTTAGGAAGGTAAAAGACCCACTTTATGATAAAATACTGCCCTATCATCAGGTCATTTGCAACAAAGGCCTTTTTCAACACTTCGCGATATTGACTAGGTTTACATCTTGTACCATAAATTTAAATGACTTATATTGTGTACTACTATAAAAACTATTTTCTTTAACAAATATAATGTACAGGGTATTCCATTTAAAAGGAAAAGTTGTATATTTTTTGACTTTCCCCATATATTTAAAGAAATTCAAGATAGCCAATCGATGTAGTTTAGTTAGAAAATTTAAAAATTGTTAAAAAAAAAACAATTTCTCGAAAAACAAAAGACTTACGCCATAATTATTGTATTTTCTAAATAGAAAAACAATGTTTTTAATTATATTTTTGAAATCTATGGGAAATTCTAAGTGTTTTTTATTAAGGGTACGACATGTTTATCTTTTACTCTTCTTGAGCTATTAAGGCTTTAAAAGTCACATTTTTGGCTTATTTAGTTGGATATCTCATTATAAAATACAGGTAATGCAGTTGATTACCTGATACTTCAAAGTTTTTTTATTTCTTTGAAAATTATCAATGTATCTTCTTTTTGCTCCACTGGCATTTTCTCCACACTTGTAATACAGCGTTATTATCTGTAGTTTTTCATCTAACGAATAATTAATTTTAAAGAACTAGTGTATTAAAATCTTCCAATAGGTAAAAATTTTAATTACTTTGAAGTATTAGGTAATCATCGGTATTACCTTAATTGTGTATTAATATATTTAATTTAATAACATTAGCCGAAAATATGAAGCTTTAAGCGTCAATAACTTTAATAAAAAATACTAAGAATTAAGCAAAGAATTCAAAAATATAATTATAAATATGGTGTTCCATTTAAAAGATGCAACATTGATGGCGTAATTCTTTTGTTTTTCATACAATTGTTTTTTTAATATGATTTTCAAAATACATCGATTGGCTATCTTAAATTTATTAAAATATATCGGGAAAGTCAAAAAATATCCCATTTTTCCTCTTAAATTGAATACCCTGTACTTATTGCTTAAAGTCCACGAGTCTTTGGCCTATAACTGAAAAGACCAGGATTCGACCCCAAGCCAAGGAGATAGTTTTAGGTAGTACCTATTAAAATAACATTCGTAATGACACTACTGAGTTGTCTAAAAGGTGTTGTGAAATGCAATAGATGACTATATGTTTCAGTAATAGAACATCTAAATACCCCGCAACTTACGGTACTTTGTTAAAGGGTTATTCATTTTAAAGTAAACATGGCCTGATTCTTGAATTTCCCTGTACTTTTTAAAAAACGATTACCTATAGCCATTTTTTTTTAAATTTGTTTCCATCGGACGAGTTGTATGCGAAGGCCGATTTAATGGATATGAGACAGCTGTTTTGTAGAGAGTTGGCACTGAGTCAGATTAAGAAAAAATCCCTTCAACATGGTATTCAGCACACGAAACAAAGAAATTTGACTTTTAGTGCCGAGGACTTACAAAACGGTTGGACAGAGATGTCACACTTTTTGGGTACTCGTGTATTTAATTTTCTCCCTTTGGAAATAAGAAAATTAACCTCATGTTCGCTGTATAAAAAAGATGAATGATTTTCATTCTAAGTTCATCTGGGAAAGGTATTAGGCGATTAATTGATTAAAAAAATAACTAAATTAGATTAGGAATGCTTCTGTTAGGTATTAGTATAGGTATAGTTGAAATTTGTACTGTAGTATTATTTTATGTTGTATTTTTGTAAACATTATATTGTGTGCGCCCTGCGAACAAGGTTTTCCTTTGCAGGGTTTACTGTTTATTTATGTTCATTAATTCTTTGAAACTGTATTTGTATAATTGTTAAAATTTATATTCATAAATAAACATTATTATTATTATATTATACCTTTTTCGTAGAATTTAATAATCTAATAAAAAAAAGGAAAACCAAAGAGTTACAACTACTAATAACGTAGTTTTTAAATGGAATACCCCGTATACTTTAATATCAATGGATAGATATTTTCACGAGGAATTTGGTAATATAGGGGTTACTGGGGTTACAGTCTGTGGTTCTGATGCAATTTTTTAAAACTGAATGAAACCAAAGAAAAGCTTTACTTAAAAAATCTGGCTGTCACAGGTCGCAGGTGCTAATTTATCAAAGTCAAGATTTTCAAAAATACGTTAATTACTTTTAGGGTTAGTATATAATAAGTATAATTTGACGCCGTTCTGTTACTAAAAACCTCATTATAAAACTACCCCAAAAAGTAATAAACGTATTTTTAAATTTCTGGACTTTGACAAATAGGCACCTGTAATCTGTGGCAGTTAGGTTTTTCAGGTAGAACTATGCTTATAGTGTCATACTGCTTTTAAACAATTGAATTAGAACTGCAGAAAATAAACCCAGCAACTCCTATACTCGTGCTGTAACTCTTTGTTTTTGATGTTGAATGTGTTCGTCCGAGCAGAGTGAACTCTAAGGAAGTCAGTTTTGGTGAGTCGCAGTCAATGACGAAAGCAGCCCAGGATCAGCTTTAAAATTGTATGCGATCGACGTGAGACAATCTTTTCGGTCCCCACCGTCAATGGTGAAACAAGCTCTAGAATCAGGCTCTGCTCTCATGCTCTCTCGAGCATCATGGGTTTGCTGTGTACCCAATTGTCTATTCACTCAGCACCCCTTACCTTCCAAGTGGGGAATGGTAGTTTACGGACTTTCGGTCTGGTCCCTACTGTACTGAGCAGTCTACTGTTAATTGATTGCTCGTATACTTTCTCATTGCAATTTCTCGTGTTTCGTCCTGGCTGAGACTCAATAGTAGGGTGTGGGGTAGAAACCTATCTACCCAAACTCTAGGCACGACTAACTTTCCGGAGTCACGATGTTATAGTCATAAGAGTTTTCACCCCAAGCGCACCACGAAGGCCCATGGGCGGAAGAACCACGGATAACTCGATGGTGGCTGACGAACCTGCTTAACGTGCACGGGATGCCCCTCACTCTCTTCTCTAGGGTCACTTTTGAGTTTGATTGCTTTTTGAACCGAAAAGAGTTAAATGTGGAGTGAGGCCCAAATACGAGAGGGCGGAGCGGGCATTTTTTGAGCAACTTTTATTTATTTATTATTTCCATATTTTAACGAAGTTTTTTATATTTTATTAATATTATTTAATCGGTGAACACATACTAAAAACCACTAGTAACTACCTTTTTCTTTCACGCTATGCTACCTCTAGTAGGTATATGATCTAAGTCAAAAAGCTTATACAACTCCAAATACGGACAAGACTTAATTGACGGTACAATAATATAGCCGATTAATGAAATATACGTGCCTTTAAAGACTGAGGTTTTCTCTTGATTTTCTTAAAGTTCCAACATCAGATTCTAAATTGGTTTCAATGAAGTAATCGGCGAATATATATTAAAAAGTACATGTACGTGTACGTGCCTTTAAAATTTAAGTTTTCTTAATTTTCCTAGTATCCCACTATCAGATCCTGACTTGGTTTTAATAAGAGCCGCGCAAAAGAAAATTTTCTTAAAAAGAAAAATAGTTTAAAAATCGAACATTTGCGGGTGTTCCAGTTTGTTTACTTCTTTCTATTCCGCCAAATAAGATATGGTATATTTTGTGTTATTATTTTATTGTGTTATTATTTTAGGCTCTAAAAATATTTAAAAGTCAAAAGGGCGTTTTGGATAGGTCAGGTTAGTTTAATATTACTATTTCGATTATTGAAATGTGTAAATTTTACAAGTGTGCTTGGTGACGAAATCTGCTACGCTCATTGAAGCAACTAAAGTCGCGGTCCAAATTATGCTCACAGCGCTCATAGCGTACTAACCCCTGGTCCGATTCGTGCTTTTCACGCTTACCTTTAGCGTTGTGGAAGCTATGACGTCACATGTGACGTCACACCCTAAAGCTGACAGTACTCACGGGTCAGATCGTTAGCATCGGCATCGTAAGCATCGACGTTTTTTGGCGCCATTTATTTGAATCGATCTGTTGTCTCCGTGATTTCAAGCGTCCAAAATAAAATGTATCTATTATCACTTTACTCGATTGCGAAAAATGCTGGAAATACAAGCATTTTTCCATCTTTATCAGATGCGCTCACTTAAATCGGACCGCACGTTCAGTCTATACGTTGTAAACGCTGTGAGCACAATTCGGATCGCGGCCTAAGACTACCCTAAAATTAAAAAAAACATTTTTTATTGTCGACCGCAACACCAAATAACTTTTGTAAAATTAAACTGATTTTTAAAAATATTAGATAGGATCGACTGTATCCGGTAGAAACATACTAAATGACTGAGCATATTAACCCCAGTAGGACGAAGAATCCGTGTCGTAGGAAGCTCATGATTAATCTAAAGCTCTTTTTCAAATAAGAAAAAAATCATTCTCATTTCAAATTCCATACCTAAACCCGAGCATGCACTAAAATGCGCCCGATTTCCATATTGGCAACATGGCGACCAAATCAGATACATTTGCTAATGCGCCCAACATTCGAAATGCGACATCGAGTCGACTTTCTTTTGTTTGTGAGTACAGCGACATCTTTGATTTAGTGGGCGGAGATAGGGGCGAGATAGGCAGTTGATTTAAATTGTTTTAAGCTGTAAGAGGCAAATATTACGACTGGCTGATTAATAAGCCCACGGTGTTTAAAGAAGGAAAAAACAGTTATTATTTATACAGGTTGCGTATTAAGTGAAGATAGTCAAAACATATTTTTTAATTTTTTATTATTAATAAAATCAAATGACTTGGCAATTGAAATTATAAAATTTTTACGTTCATAGAAAAAAATAGTACGCAACACATGCACGTGTCATTTTATACACTTGTAATACAGAGTTATTTTTAAGTTAATACTTTTCTTTTAACACTGTATAAAAAAAAACAAGAAAATAAGAAAAATTTTCAGATAAAATTATGTTTGAAAATGCTTCGTTTTCGAGATACAGAGTAATAAAGTTTTAAGAAAGAAATGGCTTTTTAATCACAACTTATTACAAACAAGTTTAAATTGTAGATATGTAAGTTTTTGACCTTTTTTTAATACATATTAGACGAATTTTACATACAAAACACAATATCAGATTTAACCGATTTTGCCGTGGATCAAAATGGTGTGTATTAATCATACTAAAAAATAACAGGAGACCAAATTAACTTCAACGTAAATGATCATTTCAAAAATAATGTTGATTTAAAGAAAAAGTAGTGAAAAAAGTGGCGTATTATTATTTTCTTCAAAAAATTCAATACAAATCTTGTTTAAATCCCCCATTAATTTAATATTTGTTTGGGGCGCCAAAAATCTCGTCCATTTTAATGCATCCAAAACACAATCAAAGTATTTTTCCCCTTCTGATTTATACACTTTATATGTGTCCAAAATCCGACCACCCTTGGAATATTGTTCTCAAAGGCTTCCCTCTCTTGCCCATTGTCGGGCTGTGGGGTATCTATCGCTTTTTTATAGGTACTTTCATGGCTTCTGCTCTGAAAAATTGTCTAGTATAGTTCCTCCACTCACGGTTCCCAAAAGAGAAACTTGTGGTGCCGCACGTATGCTTCCCTATACGGTCCAACTGGATAGGCCCCGAACTGCCCACTTTGTTCTTTTATCCCTAAAGTTTCTAGAATGTGGAACCTGCTCCCCGCGGAGGTCTTTCCTTCCCCCAAATCTTCAAGTATTTAAGTCCCGTGTCAACAAACTTCCTCTTACCTCGCTTAACACACCCACGGTACGTTAGTATTTGGGCTTTTACCCTTCCTGGTTTGTCCAAAGATATCAAAAAAAACTGGTAAAAATTGTTTTAAACACTTTTACAGCAAAAATATAATATATGGTCAAAAAAAGTGTACCAAATTTTGTGATAATATCTGGAGCGATAGAAAAGTTATGACAAAAAAGGCATAGTTTTTCTTAAAGTTAACGCCCTGTATCTTGGAAACGAAGCATTTTTGACATTTTTTTTTGCATTCCATACAGTGTCAAAAGAAAAATAAAAACTTAAAAAATAAAACCGTAAGAATTATATTATTAAAGTTAAACTGCACGAAGCATTACTTATTTTTTAACCACTTTACATTGTTTTGCTTGGTTTAATAAACTTTGCTTTATATTTTATGGAACTAATGTAGTATAGATGGGATTTATTTCATTCTAAAAGCAATACCGCCAAGTACACAAAAAATGATAAAGTAAACAAACATTTTCAAAGGCACATAGCGCTGACAGAGCCTGATTTCGTATTTTTTAGATAAATAAAAAAAAACACGTGTCACGTACCTAAAAAACATCCTCTTATTTCGCCTCTGTCTTGCCATAAAAACGGTGGCACGTGGCAAGGAACTAGAAACTCGTCGGGTTGAATATTTTTTTCTGCAATAAATCATTGTTCACAAAAGGGCTTAGTTACTTTATCATTTTTTGTGTACTTTGCGGTGTTACTTTCAAAATAAATTAAATGTGGACCCATCTGTAATATCCAGTATTTAGGGTTGATTTTTTAGGAATTACTGAACCGATTTTAAAAACCAAAAACTCTAAAAGAAAGTTCCTATTTAAAACTCTTATATGATGTCTTACTTGATCCCCTTTCTCATTTGAACTAAATTTGTGCTGGAGGGGATAACTTTGAAGAAGTAAATTTTAACACAAGAAATTGTCCCCCCAAAAGGAATAGATAGATATCGTCGTGTTTTAGGATGTTTGTTATAAATGTACAAATAACGGAATAATCCGGGGTCGTTCATTTTATTTGGAATGCACTGTATATTTTTTATAACCCAATTAATTTGTATCTCATAGTTAAGAGATTCAGGACATAGGTGTATTAAAACTTTTTTCATAAAAGTCTCACAAAAAAAAAAAAGTTCACACACAAAAATCAGACATATGTATTCCTATATATTTTTCGACGCTGAATCCAATTCCCAGCTCAGAAATGCGTTTTTTTAATCCTTTATAACTCTTATTTTTAAATATATTTTATTTCTGTAAGGACATTTCTACAGCAACTTTTTATGCAGATTGCAGATATAATTTTAGTTTTTTTCTAGGGTTGTGCATTTTTAATTTATTTATCGATTTTTTGAAATTTTAAATAGAATAACCTGTTTATTTTTCACTGTTAAAATGGTTAAAAAATAGCCTTTTCAAAAATGTGTCACACTTTATATTTTTTTGCTGCAGTTTCTGAGATATTGCATATTTTGTCATTTATGACTGATATTGTTTTACTTTAAACAATCTTGTTATAACTTTTGTTTTTTATGAACTGCAATGACGGAAAGCATTTTTAATAATAATTTAATAACGCAAATAAGGCTAAAAATAATCCTATTTTATTAGAATTTTAAATTATTTTTTAAATATTTTGCCCTAGAAACACTTTAATCAGGTTTTCTTAATATGTAATATTTTATATAAAAACAACAGTTATTTTTTTATATATACAGGTAAGTAAAGATGGTCATGAAAAACAAACATAAGCTAAATTTAACCCTTTTAGCTAAAAGCTGGCATTTGTTTATTTTCCATGGTTATCTTTAATTTACTAAAATATAAAAATAATAGTTCTTGTTATATTAAATATTAACGTTTTAATAAAACCTAATTAAAAAGTTCCTGGTGCCAAATATTAACCAAATAATTTAAAATACCAAGAAATAAGATTATTTTTTACCCCTATTTGCGTTAATAGATTATTAATAATAATTAATAGTTTAAAAAACTAAAAACACGCTTTTATATGCAACCGAACTAAAAATTAGAAAATAATTTTTCATTAAAAAAATATTGTCATTTCATAGTAAAAAGCGTGGGGTGCATTTTACTATTTTTTCATAACTTTTCCATCATAGATATTTGCAAATATAATAATTATAACATTTAACATATTTATCACCCCACGCTTTTTACTATGAAATGACAATATTTTTTTTAATGAAAAATTATTTTCTAATTTTTAGTTCGGTTGCATATAAAAGCGTGTTTTTTTAGTTTTTTAAACTATTAATTATTTTTCATTTTTTAGTTTCTGCTACTCTTGACAAAATGGCGAAAAAATTTTTTAATGAACAAGAGTGGCAAATTTTAAAATTTTTCCAACAGATTGCAACTCACTAAAAATTTCTTCTTCATTAAGTAGCAAAGTTTGAAATTTTGCCAACAGATGGCAATCCAGGCAATGTTTGGACCGTTGCCAATATATTGCAACCCACTAAAAAATTTCTTCTTCATTTAATAGCAAAGTTTGAAATGTTGCCAACAGGTGGCAACCTAGGTGTTGTTTTTATATTTTTATAATATAAAGGAAAATTTTTTTTTCCTGGCGATCCAAAAAAGAATGTAAATTTTTATTAATTGCACATTATGTATTATGTATACATTACACATAATGTAATTTTTATTATTTAATCCTTGAACTAATGGTGCAACTAACCCTATATTTTTATTTTTCATAAAAATTAAACACTCATGGTGCAACTAACCAAATTGTGTAAAAACTAAAAAATTTCTTCTTCATTTAATAGCAAAGTTTGAAATGTTGCCAACAGATGGCGTCCTAGGTGTTGTTTTTATAATATAATGGAATTTTTTTCCTGGCGATTCAAAAAAGATAACGGGATACTGTTTTTAAATTATTGCATCTTCATCGGTCCTTGACACGTGTGCAAAGTTTCAAAGAAATCGAATAGCTGGAAGTTGGTTAAAATTAGGCTCAAAGATTCCGTTACATAGATAGATAGATAGATAGATAGATAGTTACAACCCAAGTTAATAAAAGCGTGTTAAAAATGGTTTCCCGTCATTGCAGTCAATAAAAACAAAAGCTATAACTAAATTGTTTAAAGTAATACATAATTACTTTTTTCATGGCCTACCATCTCACCAATATCAGTGTAAATGACAAAATATGCAATATCTCAGAAACGGCTGAGAAGAAATATAACGTGTAACACATTTTTAAAACGGTAATTTTTTAACCATTTTAATAGTGAAAAAATATACAGGATGTTCCATTTAAAATTACCAAAAGTAAATAAATAAATTAAATATCTGCCACCCTAAAACAAAACTAAAATCATATCTGCAATCTGCATAAAAATTTGCTGAAGAAATGTTTTTACAGAATTCAAAAATAAAGAAGTTATTAAGGATAAAAAAACACAAGAAATTAAGAAACACGCTGTAGCGAGTAAACGACGCAAGTTAGCGAATTTCACTAGTAAATTTGAGTTAAAATTTGAGCCTCGCGAATGGGGATCATTTTTTTTGTAAAACACACAGAAACAAGAGTTTCCTATTAAAAGCACAGAATTTGGCCCACCCTGTACATGAAAATATTATTATTATGATTACAGACGTGTAGGACCATTTCAGGACTCGGAATCGGATTCAGCGGCGAAAAATACATGGGAATACATATGTCTGACTCTTGTGTATGACCATTAATTGTTTTTTTATGGGACTGTATTATCTATGGATTAACAGCAATAAGGATGATAAACGCAACTGGTGGCAGAAATCCGGAAAAGTAAAAAGAAAACTAACCATATTATTTACGTTTGTCGCCTCTTAATTCATACTTTCACGTTCACAAAGGGCATAAACCAAAAAGCTTGCGACCACTGACCGTCTTATCGGGTTCTCACCATCTGAGAACGTCTTAAGCTGCCAACGAAAGGAATGTGCCCAACGTTAATATTTCACTCGGGGAATAATATTGCACCGGGCGGCAATTTACAAACATACACCAACGAATGTACTACCTCGGTAGTAAATCAGAAGTGACAACAAGGAGAAATAAAGACGTTTTTCTGTTTGTGTAACACTATATGTATACAGTTGTGACGTTTAGAACTTGAAGCCTCTGATTTTATGAGCTAAACAAGCAACACATACACCCTTATTAAGATACATACTTATTAAATTTATTTTACTATAGCTAACACTATTTAAAAATAGGTTTGTTATGAAGTCCCCATTAATTTTAAAAAGGTTTAATAATAATAATAATAATAATAATAAGTAAATATAAGAAGTTTCTACCGAATCCCAGTCCAGGAAACCAATAGGCTAGCATTAAAGCAATAAACTATTACAATTAAATAATTTCCGAAGCCAAAGACATCTTCGATAAAA
This sequence comes from Listronotus bonariensis, assembly GCA_014170235.1. Taxonomy (NCBI): domain Eukaryota; kingdom Metazoa; phylum Arthropoda; class Insecta; order Coleoptera; family Curculionidae; genus Listronotus; species Listronotus bonariensis. Next base: position 51,184 of record JACEGR010000725.1, on the reverse strand, counting down.
ATCGAATAAAAACAAAGTTCTTCTGTACTCAAATGGCATTAACTCTTTCTGGTCGTTTGCGAAAAACATAAGTAGGAATTTTTGTATCAGTTCTTTTTCACCACTAACTTTGGAAGATGAAATTATTTCTACTGCTAAAGGAAAGGCATAACTATTTAACCCTTGACCCTCCCGTAAATCATTCAATTCCAGCTATTGCCCTAGTTCCTCATTAAATGCCCAATACTATTTTTAAGGTGAAACACATTAAGGGTATCCTTTCTCCCCTTAACACCAAAAAATCGTTCGGGCTGGATGGCATACCAGCGGTCATTTAAAAAGGTGTTCTCCAGAACGACAACGGTATTTTTCCGGAGAGAAGCTGCACGTGTTCAACCTATTCCCAAGAAAGAGTCGAAACCTCTCTTGACTATAGATCAATTTCACTTCACTCAATTCCTTAAAAAGTAATGAAGAAATTTAATAATTTAGGCAGTATTAATTTCACCACAAAAGATCTACAGCAGATCTTCTTTTCTTGGTATCACACTGCTGGAATAAGTCTCTTGAGTTTCTAGGTGAGACCCAGATCGTTGCTCTTGATATATCCAAAGCTATTGACCAGTACTGGTATGCCGCGCTCCTTAATAACCCTTAATAACTCCTATAGTCTTTTAACTAAAGTCTGTATTTGGCTCTCTAGTTATCTTTCTGATCGACGTATATCAGTTATTGTAGATGGCCACTCTTCAAGCTTTCACCAAGTACTGGAGTACCTCAGAGCCCAGTACTGAAACCAACATAGTTTCTTCTTCACATCAACGACCTTCTCTTGTGCACAACCAGTTCCACTCATCGTTTTGCCGACGATAGTACCCTTCATTTCAGTTTTTAGGTTCATAAACCAATCTCTAAACGTGATTTGGAAAGCAAATGCTTTTGGATTAGGGAGCCAAAATTTCGTCCATTTTAATGCATCCAAAAGAATCATCAAATACTCATCCCTTATTTATGAGCGTCCAAGTTTGGCAGAGCAGACACCTTTTACCTTGTGAGCGTCAAATTCGAAAATAACTTAAACTGGAATAAGCACATTGTATTTACGAGTATAGCCACGGCAGCTTTAAGAAAACTTGGATTCCTCTTTTGAGCCAAAAAGTATTTTTCGCCTTCTAATGTATACACTTTGTATCTGTCCCAAATCCGACCTCCCTTGAAATATTGTTCTCATAACTGGGGCACGCCTTCTCCCACAACCTTTAGAGAGGAGCCACGTTAATTATCCTTCACTTACAAAAAGGCTTTCCTTTCTTGCCGGGGGGATATTTATCGCCCTTTCGGGGTCATCCCACCCAGGCCCGACGACCCTAAATGGTGCACTGCAGCCTGAAGGCTTATTGTACCTTGACCCCTACTCCTTCCCATTCACACACCATTCATTCCATAACTTGGATGGTTGTTGCTCGGTCCGTTCGTCACCCCCGAGTAGAACACCTCGTGCCGTTGCCCAAAACCCGCCCGTCACCCATCCAAGTTATGGGCGCGCACTTCACTGCTTAACTCCGGAGATCGACGCTTGCCGAGACAACCGGAGCAGCCACAAGGTACTTCCATGGCTTCTACTTTAAAGAATTGTTCGGTATAATTTCTCCACTCACGGTTCCTAATAGAGAAACTCGTGGTGCCGCACGGTTGCATTCATATACGGCCCAACTGAACAGGCCCCGAACTTTCCACTTTGTTTGTTTTTTATCCCTAGAGTTTCTAGAATGGGTAACCTGCTGCCCGGGGAGGTCTTGCATTCCCCCAGAATCTTCAAGTATTTAAATCCCGTCTCAACAAATTCCCTCTTACCTCACTTACGGTACGTTAGTATTTAGTCTTTTAGCCTTAGTGGATTGTCCAAAGATAAAAAAAATATATATATTGAGCCGCTATATAACATCGCGGAATACCAAAGATAATAATCGAAAAGAATAGGGAATTAATCTCTAATCCAAAAAGTGATTATTAAAAAATATGGAAACACGTCAACTTTTTTTTAGGGTGGCACATTTTTCACATCTATAGCGCCATTAGATCAATTATAAGCTGAGTTCAAAAATGCATCAAACAAAATGGAAAGCATTTAAGCACATTTTGTGATTAAACACCATCGCAAAAAAATTAATAATTACTTGAGACAATTGTTTACTTGCTAATATTAATGAATTTACTTTTTATGAATATTATTGTTTTGGGTAATAAATGTTTAAGTATTCTCGTTTAATCGGGGTGTTTATATACATACCATTAAAAAAATATATATATATTGATTTAATCCACGCCAACTATGTTTGCTTTTTGTTACTTTTACTGTTTGCAACAATGCAAAATGTTAAGTGTTATACAGGGTGTCCAAAATTACGCGTCAGTATTTTTGTGGTCGATCCTACATAAAAAATTAATGCAACAAACTTCTATAAATTTTTTTCTAAAACTCAAAATTAACGAAGATACAGGATGTTTAAAAAATCTTGATGATTTTAAAATTTTTAAAATTTTAGAGGAAAAAATAACAAAGAAGTTTGTTGCATTAATTTTTCCTGCAGAGTCGCCCACAGAAATCCTGACGTATATTGTTGTAACCGCAAGAAATGATGCATTTTTCTTAAATATCTAACTACAGGGTCTCCCATTTTAAAGAATGCACATTTGGGTTAGATCTTAAAACATTTATTTTTATTTAAAGCACGCCACTAGATTCTACGTAAAAGTTATAAAACTTTTTGTATTTAAAGATTGTTTCTATCTTTATAAATAATGTCAAATGTAAAATCACCCTGTATCTTCTAAACAATCTTAACCTAAAGCAACCAAGCTAGTGTGGATCTGTTGCGCCATTAACAAAATACCAAAAAAAAACGAAAGATCTGTCTTGGTTTGTTTGTATACCGAACCGTTTAGCACATACCCAATAATCCCAACCAAAAAAAAAAAAATAAACACCTTGTACAAATAACGGAATTATACCGGGTGGCTTGTTTTAATTAAAATACACTGTGTATATTTTTTCAATATCTGGCGAGTATCTTGAAAAGACATGAATGCGTCACAATATTAAGTTAACTTAGTTTTTAAGGATAATTTACGTCTAAATGGTTTCATGAGAGCACCCTTTTAAAAGGACTTACATCAGTCCCTTGGAAAATTTGCTAAAATAATGAGTAGCTATCAAAAGTTTAAAATTATATTTAAAAAATATATGTAACTAAAGCAACCTCTCGCGGCACAGAATCAACGTAAATTATTATTAAAATGATGGAGCGAAATGGACTTAGTCGATGCTTTTATTATGAGTCATATCGGGTTTTGCTTAAGCAAACAATTTAAAAAACAACCCCTAAAAGCTTAATATGTTTTTAAGTAGTTCCTTTAGTTGTAACTTAAATAAATTCAGATATTTTTAAAATATTTAGAGGAGTCCTTCTATGCATCAAAGGACATTTTTTGGCATGCAGGAAAAAAATTACCAGTGTCGTCCATAAGTTTTAAATTTTTATTTAAGAAAAATGATACGTCACTGCAATTTTCATAAACTAGTTTTTTTTTAATTCCCATTAGTTTAAAACACATTTGAACTTTTGAGTTTTTTTATTTGATTGGCGGTTTTCTCGTAAATAAGTTGAAACTATTTCTCGGCATGGTCGAATCCCTATCTATTTATTTTAAAAATAAATAATAAAGGTAATTTTTTACTGCACAATTTCATAAAAGCGATACAAAGGACAATGCCGAAAAATAGTAATTATTTATCTACGCGAAAACCGTACATCAAATGAAAAAAAGTAAAGGAATTATATTTGTTCCAAACCAAATGGAAATTTTAAAAAATAATTTTATTTGAATAAAATGCAGTAGTGTACTATTTTTTTAAGTAAAAAATATTAACTTTCATCTTCCCATGGACGACACCAGCAATTTTTTTCCTTGTATACCACAAAATGACCTCCCTAAATGTTTCAAAAACATGTGAATCAGTACGAAAAAATTGAAAAAAGTTTTTTTCTAATTTTTAACTCCCCGCAATTCAAAAACTAAGACGTTTAGAAGATATGTTAATATAAAGATTTTTTCCGATTTTTTAAAATCACCCATTAAAGTTTGTTAGTTGAGTTATTGGAGAGCCTGTATATTTATTTATTTAAAAAATATTCGCTTTTGGTTTTTTCCAACTTTAGTACATTTATTAACGAATTAATATTCAATGGTGTTTACTATACTCCATAATTTCTTTAAGATGCCCAAAATACGTTAGTGCATCAACCTAAAAAGTCTCAAAATACGGAAGAAGAATAGGCTGCGGTTACATTGGATAAGAATTCGTACGAAAATTTGTTCTAATGAATTCTTACAAATCAATTCTTACGAATTTAAGATGAGTATGTGGTTACACTGAATCAATTTATTAACGGTACGACCATAATATGAATATGAAGTATATATCAGAGTTGTATATTTTGAAACTTCATTAGTGAAATATTTTCTACTCAAAAAGAATAGAAGCAAAAGGGTTGAAAACTATTTTTTTATCTAGAAATAAAAAAGGATAGTTTGGAAGGTCATTTAAAGAACTAAGGGTCTAAAATTAGTAAATATCACTTTTTTTAAATGTTAAAAACGGCAGAAAACCCTATTCGGCACTTTTACCAAATATAAAAACAAATTTGTTTTATAAAATAATTCTTAAATAAATATTAAAACATAAATATTTACCTCCTACTTTCATTTCAACTGCTATTTCTTTCCATAATTTCTTGTTTAACTCTCTGTTATGATATTGTTTGCTTTTTTGATCCCATAAATATCTTTTTTTGTGTACCAAAGTTATTAGTATATCGCAATCCATCATGTTCTCCTTAAAACCTCAAAATATAATTATATAACCTATTAAAAGAACAAAATATTTTGGTCGTATTTAAATCACGTACGAACTCGTACGAATTCGTAACAATTGATCGTAAGCAATATAACCACAAGCATGTTAACAAATCAATTTGTTCGCTTCGGAGGATTTCTTACGAGTTCGTACGAATTTGTGCGAACAATTTTTCATACGAATTCTTATCCAATGTAACCGCCGCCTAAGCTAGGAAAAAATAAACATCAGAGTTTCTTTATGAGAAGGGGTTTAGACATAAGCAAGACCGGGGATAGCTTTTGTCAGGGACGTGAGGGTGTGAGAATTACGATTTCGGTTGGCAGTTCTGTTCAAAGTTGGTAGCATTATCAGCTGATGACAGAGTCGTGCCTTGTCGAAGCTTTGTTTGGTAAAAACTGTAGAAATTTGCCATTTTTATTTTGGTTGTATATTTTGCAAGGATTTTCAGTTGTTAATGTTTTTGGTTAGTTTAGAGACTTCACATATTATTGGTTCGGACTCGTTTTATATTAGAGATTTTGATAGTGTTTAGTCGAATAATATTCAGTCATTCGTGTTTTTATATACATATGATACAGATGAGTGTCCGCTAATTAATGGTACACAGAAAAACCACAGATTTCTTATGCGAAAATACCCATTTATGATTAAAACAAACATACCTATATCCAACAGTTAATGAAGGAAGATACTGGGTGTTAAAGAGATATAAATATTTTTTATTCATGCATTTCGAATATTTTTGATATGTTTTAAACATTTTAATAAAACTCGGTATCCAGGAGTATATCAGCTATTTATATCTGCGCAGTTGTAATTATAGCTAATACGATGTTATTGAAGGTACATACATACTTTCGGGTGCACTGAACAACTAAAACGTGAATATACCTGTTAAACGGTTGTCAAGACCGATTCTTACTAAGTATACCTTTTTTGTGCAGAAAGCATAGAGAAGCTTACTAGTTTACATACACACACCCCCGTATCTTCCTTATTATAAACTTTTGAATATTAGGTATGTTTGGTTAAATCTTAATATTTTGGCATAAGGAATCTGTGGTTTTTCTGTGTACCATTCATTAGAGGACACCCTGTATACAAAGTTTTTAAAATGGTTTTTGACTTACGGAACCATGGAAAATGTTTTACTCTGCCAGGTACCTCATCGTCCTGTCGTCGCTTTGATTATTTTTAATTTTTAACACGCTTTTATTAACTTGGGTAGTAACTATCTATCAATCTGGCTATGTAACGGAATCTTTGAGCCTAATTTTAACCAACTTCCAGCTATTCGATTTCTTTGAAACTTTGCACACGTATTAAGGACCCATGACAATGCAATAATCTGCAAACAGTATCCCGTTATCTTTTTTTGGATCGCCAGGAAAAAAATTCCATTATATTATAAAAACAACACCTAGGCTGCCATCTGTTGGCAACATTTCAAACTTTGCTATTAAATGAAGAAGAAATTTTTTAGTTTTTACACAATTTGGTTAGTTGCACCATTGGTGTTCAATTTTTATGAACAATAAAAATTAATAAGTTCTTTTACACAATTGGGTTAGTTGCACCATTGGTGTTCAATTTTTATGAACAATAACAGTTAATAAATGCCGTTAACACGCTTTTATTAACTTGGGTTGTAACTATCTGGCTATGTAATGGAATCTTTGAGCCTAATTTTAACCAACTTCCAGCTATTCGATTTCTTTGAAACTTTGCACACGTATTAAGGAAACATGACAATGCAATAATCTGCAAACAGTATCCCGTTATCTTTTTTGGATCGCCAGGAAAAAAATTCCATTATATTATAAAAACAACACCTAGGTTGCCATCTGTTGGCAACATTTCAAACTTTGCTATTAAATGAAGAAGAAATTTTTTAGTGGGTTGCAATATATTGGCAACGGTCCAAACATTGCCTGGATTGCCATCTGTTGGCAAAATTTCAAACTTTGCTACTTAATGAAGAAGAAATTTTTTAGTGAGTTGCAATCTGTTGGAAAAATTTTAAAATTTGCCACTCTTGTTCATTAAAAAATTTTTTCGCCATTTTGTCAAGAGTAGCAGAAACTAAAAAATGAAAAATAATTAATAGTTTAAAAAAACTAAAAAACACGCTTTTATATGCAACCGAACTAAAAATTAGAAAATAATTTTTCATTAAAAAAATATTGTCATTTCATAGTAAAAAGCGTGGGGTGATAAATATATTAAATGTTATAATTATTATATTTGCAAATATCTATGATGGAAAAGTTATGAAAAAATAGTAAAATGCACCCCACGCTTTTTACTATGAAATGACAATATTTTTTTAATGAAAAATTTACAACATACAGTTCATTTTTGTTTTCTCCTTAATTCTACGCCACTGATCTGCTTAAAATCAAACATGGCCGAAAATGGCCCGACTTGACGTCACAGCCGCGCTAGCCAATATGGCGAATGTTGTGACCTTATCTCATCAATCGACTGTGATAAACATATTTAGACAAAAACTGAATAAATTAGGTTTGCCGATGGAAACATAACCATTATCTTGGTAAGCCCAGGGCACTTCTACACATACCTAAACAAATCGGAAAGCCAAACAAGTAAAATAAAGAATCTTTTGCGTGTAAATAAACGGTTTTAAAACGGCCTGTCACCAACTCGACATAATTGTCGCATATACGTATATTTAAAAGATTTAATGATGCCATTACTCGAATTATTTGTTTATGTTATTTTGCTAATTGGCGTAAGTAATGCCAGATTGTTTTTAAATCCCGCATCAGATTTAACGTTATTTGCGTATATACCGGATGATGAAAAACTTTTTTACGAAAGCACTTTGTTTCCTTTTTACGCAATAACACATCTCAATAACAATAGCACCGAGTTAAAAACTGAAGATTCCTCTTTTAATAGCGAATGATACTTTTATCAAAAATTCGCCAATCCATTGAAATATTAAGATTACTGATGATTTTAGGTAACGGAAAATAATCATTTGGAGTAAGATCCGGCGTCCGAGGAGGTCAGCTTAAACAAAACATTGTGCGGAAAATAAACGCCATTCCGCTAACAACTTGTCGCCAAGTCTTTAAATATATGCAACTCCGGATTCAAGAATGTCAGCAACGTGAGAGACGTCACTTGGACAACCTACTTTTTAAGCCAAACAAAGTTTTTATTATTTGTAATATTTGTTTTATTGGATATTAAAACTGACAGTTAAGGTCCACTCTGTATAAACAAGGCTCCGGAAATTTTTTGTTCTCAAGATGCAGGGTGATAAGTTTTCAAAAAACTGCAAAATTTTGTAAAACGTACATTATTAAAAGTTGTTGGATTGAATATCAACTTTATTAAAATAGGTATTTATTGTTGTTGTTAAATAATTGCTAATAAGAAATAATTAAATCAAGTTTTAAAACAAAAGGTTCCGGCAATGATCTTAAAATTTGCAATAAATAAAATTTTTCCCTCTGGAAGTTAACACGATTAAAAAAATAAAGTCATACCAAATTTGTATTTGCTAAAAATCCCAAAAACTGTCCTATTTGGTTTTTTTATCTTTAATATCAAGCAAGTTATAAGTGCTTAGCAAAAGTGAACAAAATTAAAAACACTTTAAGGCACTCCGCACATGGGTTTCGACAGTATGTACGTATATATTCGTGTTTGAAGCGGCGAAAACCGTACAGAGACGAGCATACGTTTAATGGTAAATTTTTACGGTATTCTCAGGCAATAAAATCATCGACATCGGAGTGCGCCGATGTTCCCACAACCCGACCGCGACGGGGCAAAAACTACCCCTTTGGATTATCCAACCGGGTGAAAGAGTGCCATACTAAAGCTCTCTAAAACAAGTTCCCCAAAGCCTGAATCGTACCAAACATTATTTATTAGACAAAAAAATTAATATTTTCTTACCTGACAGGTTGACTTGTTTTCATTTCAAGCTCTTTCTATGTACTCTTTTTAAAAATATTCTTTTAAAGTTTAAATATAAAGTACAGAACGTTTTTTACATCCACCAATCTTATATTAAACAAATCAATCTTTGGTACAAAAATTTCTTGACCTAACACTAATTTTTCCGTGTAAAAATCAAAGACAATCACAATATGAATTACAAGCTGTACGCGGACTGCTGAGATCGGACACGCCAATATGCCTATGTGCTGTCGATGTCTGTAAAAATCGCGTTCTCGTCGCTGTTCTACCGATACATGTGCGGAGAGCCTACATCTCCAAAACGAATTAAGTTCGCCATGATTTCTTTTCACTACTGTTACTTGTTGTTACTAAAATCAAAATCGAGATTGTGAAATCAATTTTGTTCTATCTCTTTAAATTTTCACTATTTCCTACAAGGTGCAAGGTCAACGAGAGCGCATCACCCTGTTTGTTAGACTGTATTAAAAAAATCGTCATTTTTTGGAAAATTTATTGAAAATATTGTTAAAGGTAATAAAAAAATATCTTAATAATAAAAGGTCTACTTTCTATAATTTCGATTATTTTTTATTGTCTTTTATTTTTGCGTCAAAGCTGCCCAACTATCAAAGTGAAAAAATCACCTACACATAAATTGTTAGGAAATTACCAACATAGATTTTTAAAGGAAATTTTATTGCTGTTCAAAAAGGTCTTATAACGTGTTATGTAGAGCATTAAATTCCCTTTAACTATCTGTGTTGTTGTAAGGCATCTTTTATAAATAATAAAATCAGTCTCTTATTCTAAAACACCCTGTATAAACCCACTCTTTCCTTTTATAAAAGTCGTATAACGCTAAAAGCACGTAAGATTTTTATAAATAGCTCGCAACATATTTTTTAACAAAAACATTAACAATCTGGGCTCCATTTTAAGACTAATGTAAACAATATTTTGCTGAGATTTAAAACAAAGCTCGCCGCAAATTATTTATATAATACAACTATTGTTGAAACTTTTTTGTCGGTCTTTAATAAAATAACTTTGTAACAATCCCAAAATAGAATTATATGCTGTAATAAATATTTTATGTAGGACAAGGGGATGTGATTTAAGTTACAGTAAAATATATACAGGGTGTCCACGTGGGGGATGGGGGTATCTACAAATATCACGTCATTTTTCTTCCGGTAATAACCGGGAAAATGTAACGGTGCCTTTTTATATATAGAAATATCACATGGATTGGGGAATGGGGATGGTAATAAACACCTTACGTAAGTAATGGACTTCTCCTTATGCCAAAATACTAACTGGGCATACACACGGTGAGACCTTCGTACCTAACAAAGAGGGGAGAGTGTGAGTAAGACTGATAATATTATTTGCATAAGAACCCGCCGTCAGTTCGTCGCACATACTCGTAAGCTTCCTTTCAATTGAGGTAGGCTCGAAGACCTGACTGACCGTGTGTATGCCTATTTAAAATTAATCCAAGCATACCTACATATATTTAAGATTGGATAATAAATAAGATAAAGATTGTCAAAGTAAGAAAAACATATTTTCATAATTTTTGATACGACTAAATTTTTTTAGTGTAAGTCGATATTTAGGGGTTTTTTGCATAAACCGTTTAAATACGATATTATTGTTAATGTGTAAACTAGAAATTGCTGCTTACAATTTTTTGCATTTATCTTAAATATTGCAATTTTTTGGTGCTATTATTATTGTACAAGGTATTTTATTTAAGAGGAAAAACGGCGTATATTTTAATCTTCTTCGAATTTTCTGAAACATCTAATACAGCCAATCTATATATTGTAGCTCCGAGTACCTGAAAATCTTAACACAAAAACCATTGTATAAAAACAAGAGACTTACAACATAAATGTTGCGTTTTTTAAATGGCATACCCAATTTATTATTACATTTTTGGATTCTATGGTCAACTCTAAATGTTTTTTTAATGGTACTATATTAGGTTTGTTACAGCAGAATGTTAAAAACATGTTAGCAGCAATTGTAAAACGCAAAAATTGTTACAAACATTAGTTAGAAATGTTGTCAACAGTTTTTGCTGGAACGAAAAATAAACAAGGCGTGCATATTGCTTATACGTCAATACAAGGTTATGTTAAAAATTTGTCAGTAATGTTTAAAGAAAGTTTGCAAACTTTTTAAACAGTTTCCAATATTTTAAAACTTCTGCTGGAACAACAAACAATTGTATAATGTTACAAACATGGCACTGCTGGAACGACAAATTTGACGTGCGCAGAATCCAAACGGTTAAAAAACATTTCTGACAGCCTACTGGAACAAACCTAATATGTCTTTAACTGTTTTTAAGTTATTGACGTTTAAACAGTAATATTATTAGTCTTTGTTGTTCCTTTACCCATTTAATGAAATAATATGGGGTCAATTGGGGTAATTGTGGACGAAACTCACTGTTCTGAATTGTTTAAAGAATTTTGCGGACCTTCGAGCAATATTTTATAAATAAAAATAACTTATCATATAGCTTATTGTATCTTCTTTAATATATTATGGTAGGTTTTTGTAATTACAAATCCGTTTAGGGCAAAAAAATATTTAGAACAAAGGTTGTCTGTCTTCATTTACCCCTATCCTTAAGGGGTATTCGTAACACGTTTTAGTTTAAATATCACGGTATCAGTAAAATTTCAGGGGCAAACGTAACCTAACGACAGTAACTGCATATAGTACCTATTAATTAAAATATTTTTGTGGTAAAATGTATTTCCATTTAACCCAAAAAATGTTTTTCTAGTATTAGTTTGAATTAAATGGTAAACTCTACGACAAATTTACAATTACCCCCTGTTTATATTTATCCAAAGTTACCCTAACCCGAAATTAATTTAAAAACAGGCAAACATTTATGGCGTAAGTCGTTAGTTTTCATGCAATTGTTGTTAAGTTACGATTTTTAAATTTCGACTGGGTATCTTGTATTTCTTAAAAAATATGAAAAACGTTGAAAGAAAATATGCTGTTTTTTTTAAATAAAATACCCCGTACCATCTATGTGAAACAGTAAACTCTCCAAAGCTTTGCACAGAAAAGTGATATACCTTGTTAAAATAGCTTTGAGTAGCCGTTTTCGAGATAAGTTGTTTAGTGTAATCAAAAAGTATTTGGGGAATTACGTTAAATCATTGGTATATGATGTGACAATTGTAGTTATAGCTAATATGTTACAATTAAAGGTATTTTTGGTCGCACTAAACAACTTAAACCCAGATATCTCGAAAAAGTTCTTCAAAACATTGCTCGCAAATTTTGTGTAAAAAATAATAGGATATACTGTTTTATCTAGATAGTACATACGGGGTAGCACAAAAAGGTGGCAATGTTTAAAAGAAATTCAAAGAAAAATAGATAGCGCCCTCTAGTTAACACATAATAACTAATATCGGATTACAAAAGTTAATGTGAAAAAAGTCCTAAATACCGAATATTGCAATATTTAAAACGCATATTTACTTTGACATCCCGTATTTTTCTTATTATTAACTTTTGAATTTAGGTATGTTTGATTAAATCTTAAGTATTTTGTCACAAGAAGTCTATGAGTTCTTTGTGTACTCTAAATTAGTGGACATTTTTAAAATAAAAACAAAACATTACTTTTTCAAAATTGCGAATTGTTAATTTTTTTTCAGATGTATCAAAAATATATCAAGATAAAATGGCATAGAATACCGGGTACAACGAAATTCCTATCCAGCAATTTATTTTCTTCAGTGCAACTATATAGTTTCCAAAATATAGGGACGTTATATTGTATAATCGGATTCTAATTTTGGATATAATAGCATCTGTGTATTACTTCTGGTTTAACCGGAAGTGATATAAACTTTGATATTTTAAATGGAACCCCTGTATATTTTTAGAATTTGAAAAAATTTCTACAGGTCATTTATTCCAAACTTAGATATATTCATTACCTAACTCTTTTGGTTTTGGAGAAAATGGCGTTTGAAAATGTCCAAAGGACAGCACATTATGCAGTTTTATGGGAAAACAAATGGACATCGCAAAAATTTGAAATGCTTAAAATAGTTCTTTTAAAAGACTCTTCCTTTAGAGACCATTATAATACTACTTCCTGTTTAACCCGATATACTGTAAAATTTAAACTTCTATGATAAACCTGATAATTTTAAAGGAACATACTGTATATGTCCTAAGATTTATATCCTTTAAGGTATTCCTGATATAAAACCTATAATATACCCATAGCCTATCCTTTTTAGTTTTAGAGGAAACGGTGTTTGAAAAGTCCAGACGACGACAAAATATCCATAAAACTCTCTATTGTGAGATCGTTTAGACCTTTTTAAACTCTCTAAAACTAAAAAGTTAGGTTATGGGTATATTATAGGTTTTATATCAGGAATAGCTTAAAGGATATAAATCTTAGGAAATATACAGGGGTTCCATTAAAATTATCAGGGTAATCATAGTTTAAATTTTACAGCACTCCCGGTGAAACCGGAAGTAATGCACAGATGCTATTTTATCTAAAATTGGCGATAACACAATATAATGTCCCTAAATCTGAAAAATCTGTACGGTTGAAATGAAGAAAATAAATTGCTGGATAGTAATTTCGTTGTCGCCCGGTATACAATTAAATGATCTACAACTTTTTGTATTTAACCGTATCTTCCTTTTTTCATAGTTTCAAAAATATCATTTCATTTCTTCGGTTACACTATATAATTCTTAGGTTTTTCGATAGCATTATTTTCTCTAATGGAGGTCAAAACATATTAAGCAGTTAAGCACCCTCGTATTTTGGTTTATTCATTAAAATATCCTAAAATATATAATGAAAGAAATAAGAGTAGGTAAATGAAAAATATAATACGCACATGACCCTGGCTAATAGTCTAGACAAAGGAGTATCAAGTTTAAAACATAAAATCTATATTTAGTTTCTTTGTGATACACATCATTTCCGAATATTATACAGGATGTGTTTGGGAAGAATACCCAACTAAATCCTATAAAATATTTTATTAGCACAAAAAGTAGAAATTAGGATCACTAGGGTTGGTTATGTAGAAGGTGCATGTCATTAAATATGTGTGTCTACAGTGCTTTTTCTTAATTTTACCCCCAACCCCTGCCCTCTTGGATTTTTGAACGAATCAGTTATAAAATCAACAAACTTCGGTTAATAAAAATAATCTGGTAATTCTAAGATTGTTAATAGGTGACATTGAAGATATGTTCTACATAAAATCATGAAATTAACAAACATATTTGACATTTAATGTCAAAAGTTTTCAGCGCCCGCACTCTGTAACTCGATAGAGAAGAATATTCCTTTCTATGCAATGTAAGTCATTTTTATGAAATTTCTTTTCTATCGAGTTACAGAGTACGGAGTACAGAATTTCCTTAACAAAAAGCAAAATATTTTTAATTTTTAAACCTAAATATTAGTTAATTTTTTTTTTTTATTTTAATTTAAGTTTATCTTGACAACGGTGGCACACTTTTCACCAAGACGTCAAATTTTTAGTTTTTATTTACTTATTTTTAATTTTTGGAATTTTTGGTTTTTAATATAACTTGGCGTGTACCCAGAAATAACATCTAATTAGGAGGTGACATGTTTTTCATAACGTGGGTATAAAGGTATCTGGTTCCATCGAATGTTAAGACTTTACTGACAGTAACATAACGTTCCTTCATATCTAAAATCGAAAATCCCTTTTTTTGTGCCGAGGTAATCGTACACATTATGGATCAATACCACATTGACCACTTACCATGGCCTCCAAAATATCCTGATCTTTCTCCTATCGAACAAGTATGGGAGACAAAAATTCCAGATATTTTAGCCTCTGGCGTGAGAATTCTGAGCATTGGCAAAGTAAAAGTATGATCCGCGGTTTTTTCGATAGGTCACAAAACTTACAGTGTCCATTGTCAGAATTTTCCATTTCCAAGTGTTAGCTCAGAGGGGCGTCTTCTGTTAAGAAGTTAGTGACTATCCTGAGTTTTTCTTTTGTAGATCTAATAGCATTAGAGTATACTTGGTGATTGGGAGATAAATCTCTCCACTTAGACATAAGTTAAAAGTGAAATCAAATGAGATTAAATCAATTTTAAAAAAAGATTGCAAGTAAAGATGGGTAAATATTAATATCAATTAAAGGCAAAAAATTTGTTCCGAGTTTAAAAATCATGGATTTAACGAACATACGTCATATTTTATATAAGTTTTGATTAGGAGTAGAACCTTTACATGGAGGAAATAGTCCCTGGGCCAGTAATGAAATGGACTTCAAGATGAGAACACTTTTGAAACCTTTTAGGGTGGTTTCTTTTGACAAGTCCCCTACGACTTTTCATACCGGTATATATGAAAATGGCGCTTTAACCCAGCCTGTCAATATCATATGTTTTCTTGGACTGGGAGAATTCGTCACTTTTTTGCCGAACATATTTCCCACAATGTTTTTCATGCAATTTTTAAACATTTTGCCAAAAATGGAAAGAAACCATAAGGCTCAAACACATCTTTTGGGTTTGGACTAGGCGGGTTTCGTGACTGTAACACTGACGATTTTTGGCACAATGTTTAAAAAATGGAATGTAAGACATTATGGTAAACCTGTCCGACAAAAAAGTGATGGGTTCACTCAGTTCAACACCCAAAACATTTGACATTGACAGGCTGGGTTAAAGTGCCGCTTTTATATACAGCGATATAAATATTCGTGGTAGACTCGTCGAAAAGAACCCCCTAAAAGGTTTTGACAGTGTTCTTATCATGAAGTTCGTTTCATTTCTAAACCAGGGACAAGAAAAAAAAGAATAAAATATGTAATATTTTTTCTGATCTATTTAAAAAAAAATGTTTAAATAAGCGGTAAAATTTATAATTTTAATAACACATTCGACAATAACATTTTTAAATATTCACCCTGTATAAATAACTACAAATATTATATTAACATAATTTACAATTTTGTGTTTGCGAATTATGGGGTAACCAAACGCAAATTATGGGTTTTAAAAAATGTTGGGTTTAGTAATCTGAAAGATTAATAGGAGGTTAGTCATTTAAAAATGTCTGAATGGTTGTAGAATGTTGCGGTCAGACCGATGGGATATTTTGTGGCATTTCATTCATAGGTTTTGACATGTTGGGTATCTACTACGTTTAGTTTATTACAGTATTCTGGGGTTTAAATTTTTAAGTCTCGGTATGATATTTTTGAAAGGTTTTTTTCCTTTATTTTGTTTCAGGCGAGCAACCAGTTCGAAGAAGGTAATAGGAATGAACAGGGTCAGCTCGCTATACTCCGGTACCAGGACAGAAGCGGTCCAATTTTTAGCATTTTCGTGCATACCCAATAAAGTATCATCTATCTGAATGTACCTATCTAATATATATAGAGTGTAATTTAATTAATGGCTAAAAATACAGGGCATGATTCCTTAGCTTATTTAGGAAAGAAAACTATATATAAACATATTTCCTATACCTCGTAACTTTTAAGATACAGAGTCTTAAAATTTGAAAAAAATCTATTTTTTTAAATATCCTAACTATTGTCACACCCTGGTTAGTTCTGGCTAGTGATAGTGAGTTAAATGATATTTTTAAGTGAATGAACTTTTATGAAGAAATTAGAAATTATTGAATTTATTTGTAACCAAAAATAATTGTTCCTTGACACTATTCTTTACCCAATTTTGTTTTAAATTGGCAATAATATTAATAACATTAAAGGGTTATTTATCACTAACTAAATTACATTTATTAAGTCCAGTGGCGTCTCGAGAAGCAACTGAAGGAATATTTTCAACAATAAAATGGTACGCCACTGACTGTATAAATGTGTCTAAAATTTTTGTCCCTTTTTTAGATTATGCAAATGAAAATATTGCTTTAATGCCTCTATTTTTTTTTGTATTTTGGTTAGTTTCAGACAAAAAGAATAAAATTCACTTAATTGTATATTTTTAGACCATAAAAAAACATTGCGGGATCTTCTACTTTTAAAAATTAGGTTTTATAATTTTTAATTAGTAATTATGTAACAAAAATAATAAACATTTAAATAGGGTTTATATCAAGTATGACAGTTTTTACTAAATTAGATGTTTCCAAATTTTTTGGATTTTTAAAATCTTAACACCCTGTATCTCAAAAGTTAGGACGTTTAGGACATATGTTTATAAAAACTTATTTTGCTAAAATAGGCTAAGAAATCATACCCTGTATTTTAAGCCATCAATTAAATTACACCCTGTATACACAATAAATATCGCTAAACTAAGCAAGCCACGTAAGGATTTTTTAAAATTATGCTTTACGTTTTACTACGAAGCATTATGCAAAAACTATAACAAGAGAGAGAAACTTAAAGTAGCGCATAAAATAAAAATACTATTTTTATTTTATGCACTAACGTGCGATTTTTTTAATTAGAACTATTTATGGAAATTTCTTACAGACAAATGTATGTCAAAAAATATGCTTGATAATGCATAAATACATTTTCCAAATTGCTTAAAACTATCTAAATTAATATAAAAGGTTTGAATAGAAAAATGTTTAAAAACTATGAGAGGACTAGTTTTAACGCGTACAATCTTGAAAATTCGATTCTCATGTTACATTTAATAAAAAATAACATGGGATCTACATATTAAATGTAATATTTTTTTGTTTGAACTCTCTGACATAGATGTAGCCATGGCCTAAAAGTGATTTATTTAAATTTAGTCCTAAAAATACAACCATTAGGACATTTATCTCACTGTTGTTTTATAAATGAAAATTGTACAGCTTGAAACTAGACCTTTCATTATTTTAAATTATTTTTAAATACAAGAACTACAAATATGCTCTGTTTAGTCCGACTCTGGACTCTGTCCATATTTAGACGAAAACAATTTTGTTAATTGTTTTCGAATGGTCATACGCTACCTATTGGGAATGGGCACACATTCAATAAATTATTGCGCCAAACCTGCCAAATCATTTTACCGGTTAAGCTAAATAACATAATACATAAGCAATGTGAGGAAAAGAGACAATCCAACGAAAACCCGGCATGTAAACATGCGTGACTAATACTGTAACAATTTAAAAATGATAAATAAAAAAATTAAACATGAAGTAGGGTAACAACTCAACAAACACATGCTTTTTATACTTTAGTAACAAATGTTTATGTTTTGATTGATTTTTACTTTAATTATATCTAAATTTTAGTTAATGTATTTAGTTTAAAGCCAGTTAATTTTTCCCAATGTTTATTTTTCTCTTTTTTAGTTTATAAATATTATTTAATCGGTAACCATACACTAGAAAACACTACTACATAACTGGTACCTTTGTCTCTTACGTAAACTCTTCGCACAGAAGGACAATGCTTTTTCTAATAGGTATAAATTGGGTATAAACCGAAACACCTAACACAAAATAAAATGTAAAAACATGAATTAGCCAAATAATAATCCAAGACCAGTAGATTATTTTGTCGTTACATTTACTACCTTGATTGTTTAAACAACCAGCATTATTACTACTAAATCGGTAAACATATACTAAAAATACAGACTACAGTAAAAAGCACGCACAAAGGACATGTTATTTGATTGGTTTAAAGGTAACTAAACAACGAATTAAGCAAAAATATGTATACATATATATATATATATATATATATATATATATATATATATATATATATATATATATTTTAACTAGCCAGAACTAACCATGACCCGCCCTAATGTGACATTTTTTGCATGAGCAGTCTGTAGCGCCTTTATCCAATTATACCTGCTTGTGATTTTCTCTCTGTACTCCAGAAAACACAATACAAAACACAGTACCTCTTTTAGTTTCAGTGAAAAGGTTAATTTTGCCCCCAAGAATGTCAATTCTTGCGCCTCTTTATTATCGAGCATATTCCCTACCTAGAGAGGCAGCTTTGCGCGCGCGAACAACCTACGGCAGAAGAGAAAAATAGGTCTAGTACTTTTCTCTCACACGATCGGACTTTCTTTTTTTATGGAATTACCGTGGAAGTACACTCTTTAAAAAAAAAAATAAAATCAATGTTTTTAAATGGGTCCATAAGCGTCGAAGTAGTTAAGTAACATACACACAAAAAAACATACAGGCCAGTGAGAAGCTCCCGTTTTTTAAGCCGGTTAAAAATAAATACCAGACCTTGTACGTTCCAGAGCATGAGATAACCTACATTTAGATCCGCAGTGGCAAGAAGCATTTTTCGGATTTTACGACCTCTCAGCAGTGGGTGGACGAACATGCGCATAAAAGCCGTGGCAAAATACAAACACCGGCACCCCATACCCTTCGTTCGCGGTCTGACCGTGACCGCCTCATTACCTACCGTACTGCGAACAGAAACATTCAGGTTGTTTCGCTATAATGTGGATCGTTTGTTTGGTGCCAGGTGCCTTTACCCTCAACTGGCTTGCGACAAACCGTTTTTTCGCCCATGAAATGTAACTTTTGTTTCGCGCAGGTTAACATTGTCAATCCATGGATATCAGTGGTTCCAGAGTTGTTCACTATATCAGGCTTTAATAGTTATTTATTAGATAAGTAGGTTATATTACTTATAAGTCACATAAAGAAAAGTTCAGTGACTTATATGTAATAACTCACGTGTCTAATAAAATTTTATCCAACACTTTCGTATAAATCGTTTTTAATATCGAAATAATTTGAAAACGTCATCAATTATTTGTTACTTGTCATTATCAACACCAGCAACAAAATTTTGTATTTTGGAAAGCAAGCTTGTTTGGTTGTAATGCATTTGTTGGTAACTACGGGTTTGTTATAAGTCCTA
This sequence comes from Listronotus bonariensis, assembly GCA_014170235.1. Lineage (NCBI taxonomy): Eukaryota > Metazoa > Arthropoda > Insecta > Coleoptera > Curculionidae > Listronotus > Listronotus bonariensis. The sequence continues at coordinate 31,447 of JACEGR010000725.1, read as the reverse complement.
TAATTCACTAGTGAGCTAAAGTGCTTGGCTCACTGAAGTGACTTATAATTACACTTTATATCCTCAAAATCTAATCAATTATGTAGATACTATGGCATGTAAGTGTTGGACAAATATTTTTAAATTGGGGTGTAAACACCACTATGCAATTTTCATCATTTGGTTGGTTTTATTGAAGTTTGCTTGTTCCTATTTTCTTACCTGTTCTATCGATCTAAAATATTTTCAGCATTGCGACGTTGCCGCTTCTATCAAAAAGTCCTAGAAACTTTATTTTTTTAAATGGAACACCCCTATATTAACAAGTTTTTATATTCGCCCTTTTATTATAAAACTTTTTGTTAATATTGCCCTATACCTATCTCTATCGGTTTTTGAGATAAAAATAATTTGTGTTAAATATGGTGCAAAACATGGCCCTAATTAAACTTAAGTAAATTAGTGCTCTCAATTCATGAAAAGTTGATGTTTTGGTGGTAGTTTAGACAGACACGATGTATTTAATTTACACCGGCAAATCGACTCCATATCATACAGGGCGTGCTAAAATTACTATTATTTCCGTTATTCTTAAAAGGAGTCAAAAGATCATTTTTTCAAATGAAACCCCTGTATATTACTCAATAAAATTAAAGATGAAGAAGAACGCTTTAAGATGACATATCATGTCCCTATACCTAAATCATCAAGATTTTTTAATAAATCCGCTTTTTGTAAAAAAATATTTTTTAAAGAATTTAATGTTAAGTAACCATGGAAATATCAAGCTTATGACAGTTTGGTGACTTTGAATTTTATGAAATTATTTATTTTACACGGACAGTGTGATCAAATCATTGCCAGAAGTTGCAAAAAAATTTAACCAAATGTATCCTGAATTAAGACCAATGAACGAGAGGAAGTTTGTACTGACTACAAAATAATTAAATTAACATGTGAAAGTACAGAAAATAACATAATTAGGACGAATTAAAATAACAAAATTGTAAACAAAATAACAAATTTTTAAAATAAATGCTAAAAATGTCCATTACATTCTAAACATTTTAAAATGTGCTTTTGTACACGACTCGTGGTTGCTTTTTCAATTTGATGGGGATCCAGATCTTCAATACACCGCACTATTCGCCGTCGCAGTTCTTCTTTAGTAGGCACTGGAGTAATGTACACCCTTTCTTTTAAAACACCCAAAAAAAAAAAAGTCAAGCTGCGTGAAATCGGGTGATCTCGGTGGCCAATCCCATGGCCCCAAGCGCCTAAACCAACGATCGTCAAACATTTCGTAAAGTTCCCTGGAAACTTCCTGGGTACAATGAGCTGGCGATCCGTCCAGTTGAAACCACGAATTCCTATATTCCTCTAAAGACAAATTATCGACAAAAACGGTAACAGTCTTCCTTAGTATTTTGAGATATCTCTGAGCATTGAGTGTGTCATCATAAATAAAAAGCTAATTTTATTCTTCTTAAAAATACAGAAAACATTTAGTTCAAATTTTTCTTGAAACCCCATTTTTTTATCACGTTTCATTTTGGAAGATTATTTTAAAGACTGTCAATAACTGTTTATAAGTTACTTATAAAAGTCACCAAAGTGTCATAAGCTTGATATTTCCATGGTTACTTAAAATTAAATTCTTTAAAAAATAATTTTTCACAAAAAGCGGCTTATTAAGAAAACTTGATGATTTAGGTATAGGGACATGATATGTCATCTTAAAGCGTTCTTCTTCATCTTTAATTTTTTGAGTAATATACAGGGGGTTTCATTTGAAAAAATGATCTTTTGACCCCTTTTAAGAATAACGGAAATAATAGTAATTTTAGCACGCCCTGTATGATATGGAGTCGATTTCTCGGTGTAAATTAAATACATCGTGTCTGTCTAAACTACCACAAAAACATCAACTTTTCATGAATTGAGAGCACTAATTTACTTAAGTTTAATTAGGGCCATGTTTTGGACCATATTTAACACAAATTATTTTTTATCTCGAAAACCGATAGAGATAGGTATAGGGCAATAGTAACAAAAAAGTATTATAATAAAAGGGCGAATATAAAAACTTGTTAATATAAGGGGTGTTCCATTTAAAAAAATAAAGTTTCTAGGACATTTTGATAAAAGCGGCAACGTCGCAATGCTGAAAATATTTTAGATCGATAGAACAGGTAAGAAAATGTAAGATGCCAAATTTTCAGAAAAATTCTATGTTCCGTTTTCCATAAACGTCTAACCTACCATCGACCGTGAATCACCCTTAAAATAAATTAAAAACTCTTATCGCTCTCTGTATTTTGATGTAAATAGCCTAGAACTTGTAAAAGGGTTATTATAAATCTGAAAGATATTAATGATAGCGAAATTGATTTGGAGTAAGATATGATGTCTTTTATTTTGTTCCTTAAATGTTAGTATTACATATACAGTATACTGCTAAAATATGGTATAACTGCAAATTATTGGCTACTTATTTAACTCCACACCAACTTTACACATTAGTAAATCTTTTTATCATGTATAAGTGCGGTACTGCATAGTTAATCCAAAAAGTTTTATGGTTTTGTTGTATCCACAACCTAAATCACTTTCTTAGATCGCGAAAAGAACTATACCGTATGTCCAGTTATAAATTTACACCCCTTAACTTATTTATCCTATAGCATAAAATATAAAATAAAATATTAGTTTGTTGGTTAATTCTGTAGTTTCCGAATCAGTAATTATATTCCGGGAACTTCTAGCAAACCTTCATCAGTAATAAACACTCATTTCGATCTTACGTTAAAGCGAATTACTACACGTAATACCTTTATTCATAACAAAGTTATACGCTAATTATTAAAAACATAATATTTTCCTATAATTACTAAGGTATTTCGTATTTTCACTGACGCACGCCGGATCAATTAAGAAATCAGTCATTCATGTCATAACGTAAAAAGTTCAAAAACCCAGTTCTCACAAATTAAATCTCTATTATAAATTAGATAATAATAAAAAATATAAACAGTATACTATAATATTACCATGTTGGCACAAGTTAATACAAGTTGGGTGGAAATTAGCTAAATCTTTTTATTTAGACGTCACGAAAAAGTTCCAGAAACTATTGTTTATGGAATCGTATGAGTGGCCTCGAATTGCACCGTATACCTGCTACGTAACCTATTAACCACAAATTGCGTGTTTGTACTGTTATATGCGGAATTTTCTAATATTTTTATTATCCAATAAAAATGAGAATTGCCGTTTAAAAAGAAATCAAATTAAGGTTGATATTCATCAATAACTATTTCAAATTTCATTTCACGGTCTTAAACTCTGTTATTGACTCTCCAGATTTCTATCTAATCGATGTATACCAGTTATTATGTATGGCCACTTTTCAGGCTATCATCAGTTATTGCTAGGGTACCTCATGGCTCAGAACTGGCATCAACTTTGTTGTTTTTCACAACCAGTTTGATCTCAGAGTTTTGCTGACGATGGTACCCTTTACTCCAGTTTTCGGATCCTCAAATCAATCCTTTAGCTTAACTTTCAGTTCTTGGGTTTTCAAACCTATCCCTAAGCATGACTTGGAAAGACTTGAACATTTTAGCCCGAACGAACAGAACGAACTGAGCGCGCAGGAAAAAACAGAACGAACAGTCCAAACAAAATATTGTTGCATTCCCGCGAATATACATGATAATAAAAGATCGACTTGTTCTGAAGTATTTGTAGTGTAGGTATTTGCTCTTATTTTTTCCACAAAAGAAAAAACGGTATTTCTGATAAAAATAAAAAGGAGATAATTGCATGTAGATGACATGCATTCTGAGAAAGAAGTAGCTTTTACCGCTTTTTTATTATTTGTAAAATGGCCAAAAAGAAGAAAAACAACCCATGTTTGGGATTCCACAACACAGGGTATTGCTCATAAGTGTCAATTAATTTTAAACACTTTTCCTTGTCCCACTCCATTTCAAGTTATATTGTACCTAACCTTAATTTACCTCCACACAACACAAAACTAAAGACCCGAATGGTGCGAGCAACTCGAACTTTCTAATATCCCGTCAACTGAATAATTCGGCGAACAATAAATCCTTTTGAGCAATTTCGATTTACCGACAAGCTACGGAAAACGTTTGGCGCGTTCAATTCGGCTCGGACGCAGGTCCAGACTCTGAAAATTGTGCTCTGCGCGCTCAGTTCGTTCTGTTCGTTCGGGCTAAAATGCCGAAAAATCCCTAAATACCAAATTTGGTTAACATAGCTTTAGTGGTTTTAAATATATGTAGGCGCTAGATTACTTTTGCCGAAATTAAAGTGTGTTATATGTCGACAACTAATAGAGACAGAATTTTGGAAATTTGGAAACATACTAAACTTGATTCTTACAATTTAATGCAATAAAAATAAATAGGGCATTCCATTTAAACAAATAAAAAAGATACGTGTAGCACAAAACTGGAAAATCTGGCAACAGTGCCGATATCACTACTTAATTCCGCATGTCTCTTAGATATTAAATTTGGTAAATGTAGGTTTAGCGGTTTTAAAATAGTTGCGTTACTTTTTATTAACCCAGTATGGCGCTAGAATATTTATCGTAGATTTGTAAAAAGAAAATTCCCTAAATAGTTTTTAAAAAGGTTATTATAATAAAGTCCATTTCATTACTGTCCCAGACATTATTACTAAGAAATAATTTTCATTCATAAATGATACATACTTTTTAAGTGAGAAAAATGAAAATTAATTCACTTAGATTATGACAAAACCAATTAACCTAATTAAAGAAAAGCCAAGTTAGTAAAGTTTCTGGTGACAAAAAAACATTCAGCCGTGATTTCCAGTCATAATTTCTAGCATTATTTTTTATCCAGACTTAACGGTGACGCCAAACATGACACATGAAAATTCTAAAAACTATGCAATTAATTTAAATTAACTGTTTCTCTGATTCTAATTTAGAAAATTAAAATATTCATACCGTAGCCATTACACATTATCTGAATAAGATGTAGAATATTGCTAGTGAGTTTTTTTATTATTTGTTTAACACTCCACGAAAGCTTTATGCCTAAGTACCAGAGTACCGTGGGTGTCGGGTTATTAGATGTTTAACCCTTTTTCCACGCTGTTCCGTCAATGTTATCCAAGCATGTGCATGTTTCAGATGCAATTTTTGCATTTCACAGCACCTTTTTAGACAACGCGGTAGTGCCACCACGGACGTTATTTTCTAAATAACTACTACCTGGGGTAGGCAGAATACTACACAGTGGTTTGCCAAGCCATTTGTGAGGTGACAAGCAATTAAATGCCAATGTCCGGGTCCGAGATTCGAACTCGGATTGCTGCGGTGAGAAGCTGGTATGTACCGCTGCACTACGCTCGCCACCCAGCCGAGTTAATATTAATTTGACCCAATTAATTTTTATGATATGTATTATGACAGCATAAAAGTTAAGATTACTTCAAAAGAAATTTAAAAAATATAAATTAAATACTAACCAGAATAGTTCTTCATAGTATATAAAAGTTTTAATTTTCTTAAAATGTTTAATAAACTTTTTTATCTTATTCTGGAGAAAAGCCAAATTATATTTTGTTTATCAAAGTTAATATTTAATTTTCATGAAATAAACCTATAAAATAAAAAGCTCGCCATCACCATTCAGAAAGAATGACGTTACGAGTAGATAAGGTGCGTTTAATATCACAAATTTAAGATTGCTATTTGACCCATCTAGGGCATACACCTACTAGAGGTAGCATTGCCGTTTTGCATGTTAACAGCTTTTATAAAGAGAAACGCAGGAACGCATCCCTGTTTATTGGTGACGTCACGTCACCAAAAACCAGTATCAATCATCAATTTTAGGCGAAGAAGCAATTCTAAAACGGTATTTACCAATTGGTTATGTTGACATTTAAACAATGTATTATACGTCAAAGTTGTCACCATTTAATACCGCGGTTATAATTGGTTGAACGCCTAAAATTGATATTTATATGTATGTTTTGCAAAGACAATATATATGTATATTTTTTTTTTCTTGGAAATAGCACATATTTTCGAACATCATGGAACAGCTTTTTTTAACTGTCATTATGCCTATTCACTATTACTTTAAATAAGAAATAATTTTAGACCACCACTTATACCAGTACTAAATATGTCTCCCCCGTGGCCTAGTGGACAGAGCTTTGATCTTCGAAGCCAGAGGTCGGCGGTTCGATTCCCAGCGGGGGAGACATATTTAGGTCAGTGAGTTATTAAAAATAACGACCGTAGTGGTACTACCGCGTTGTCTAAAAGGTGCTGTGAAATGCAACTGCATGTTTCAGTGCTTGGACAACGTTGACGGAACAGGGAGAACGATGGGTTAAACATCTAATAACCCGACACCCACGGTAATCTGGTATTTAGGCATAGACCTTCGTGGGATGTCAAAAAGATAAAAAAAAAAGAAAATATACTATGATTCATAATAGTTGGTGGATGCATAAAGATAAGAAAATTTACTTATTAATTAATTAACAACTAAACATTTTTAAATCATGTGTACTGCATTCAAATTTAAAACCGTGTTTAAAATTAGTATGTACCCTAACTTTAAGAAAAAACAATCGATTTGAAATAAAATAGTAGAAGTAGAGAATCATGTATGAAACTTAAAAAATTAAATAAAAAACACGGTTTTCTACTTGGCCATTATAGCCATGAAGATAAGTTTGACATGCTAACATGCTACATTTTGTGCTGCAAAAATAAATGAAGGTATCATTTCTGCAGTTAATGAATTATGGTAAATACATGGACCTGGTATTTTAGTTCCTAAAATTCCACACCACATATTAAACCCAAAACGTTCTTGATGTTTCGATATTTTCTTAACACGCGGATTTTGTTGAGCCTAGTAATGCGTATTGCGTATAAAGACAACAGTAACAATAAGAACAATTGCTCTAAAAACAACAACTTGACAAACAGGGTAATAACGACAAATACTATTTTATAATGATAATTAATTATGTTGCAGATACGGTAACAGGTATTAACGTCCAAGCATTTGTTTGCAAGGCCTACTTAAAAATAACTTTAAAAAAATAGAAAAATGCAATTTTTCTTTTAACTAAAAATTAAAATATGACATGTGATACATCGTTGAATTTGTAATAAAAATGGGATCAGATACAGGGTGTACTTTTTTCGAGCCATATAAAAAATAAAGTTGATGATGGTTTCTTGAAAACGAAACGTCGGGTATAAAATCTAAAAATACCATCATGTAGTAGCTAAAAAGTGCCAATGAAAAAGTGTTATTAGTTTTTTTATATCTCTTCAAATAAAGTCAGAAAAAATAAAATCGATATAGTCAAATTTTCGTTTTTGCCAAATATCTCAGCAGGCCATGAAAATTTTTCAAGTTTCTAAACGGCATGTAAATAAGCTTTAAAAAACACAACTTTTCCTAATTTAACCTAAGCTGTATCTCCAATAGGTACTGAGATTCCCATGCTTAGGATCCTTATCTTGACACACTGTATACTAATAACAGTTTTTACTTTTGTTCTACGTAAAAAGCACCTGAAATCCTGGTGTCCAGAAATAAAAAAACATGAATTTCGCCTGTATGTCATAAACTAAGAGCGCTATAAAAAATCTTTTAGTGTAATCTTTTGTTTTATCAAAATGTAGGAACAGTTTGCAAAAAGTCTCCATCTCTACACTGGGTATATACGGTCATGCAAACCTGAAACGCACTTGCATGAAAGCAAATGTCAAATGAGGCTTGTGATACACACGATTAGATGTACCTGTCAGCTCAGCGTCAGTTTTGGCAGCTGATGGTGTGATCAACTAAAACATAACCGTAATTCAGCGAAAAGATGTTTTTTATTTTTGTAAATGTATTAATTACTTTTAACTTTTCAAAAGCATGGATAACCTTGGTACATATCTATAAAATCACGCCATACATTTTCTTGGCGCCAAAAAGCCATTTCGTTAACTCAAAACCAACAATATAACCCCGTAAACGACGTTTCTAAACTGAAACATTAACTGACATGTCCTACACAGGCACAAGTTTGCACGACGCGCGTCCAGATAAATTAAACTCTGACATCGAGTCGCATGCCAAGCCAGATGTGGCAGTTTTTTAATACACACGGTCAACTTTGCGCGCGAGCTTTGCTTTTTTGGGAGATGTGACAGTTTTGCATGACCGTATATACCCCGGTTAATAATAACCAAAGTACCCTACAATTGCAAAGAAATCTGGACACCCTGTACACCAACTTCGTCAATAAATGACATCATTACAGATGTTTATGGCGCCTTAATATGCATCTTTGAGGCGCCACATGGCAAAAAGTTTACACCTAAAACATGTTTTAAAAATAGACAATTTTTTTTAATTAATGATTTTTGCTAGACTAACTAATGTGTTTGTTTATTTATTTTTTTAATAACTATTTTTCAAGCCACACGCCTAATACCTATTATCTAAGTGAAAACATGCATTTTTTTTGTTGATGTGTTTAAAATATTAGGTAATTTAACAATTATTTTGCCACGTTCCTTATAAATATCAAATCAAAATAGGATTTTTATGTTTCCTAGTATTGTTGACATGCTATGTTTATTATTTTTTATTTCTCTTTTTTCCTACTTAGTTTCGCAAAATCTGAATTCAATCCAAGCACAAAAATAGTCCCTCGGCCAGTAATAAAATGGATAATTACCATTTTAAAACTTATTTAGGGGGTTCCTTTTGACAAGTCTACCACGAATATTCATACGACCCTATAAGGACATATAAAAGGGGTTTGGGGGTTTGAACCCCCCTTCCCTTAGCATCAGGAAGAAGTACCATTTTATGGAAAAATCCTTTGCTTCATTTTTCGTTTTAAATGTGTACGGTTATGCGGACCCCCTTTAGCAAAAGAGATCATGTTGTAGTGGAAAAATCAGTAGAATCCACTGTTTAGAAAGGACCTTTTTTTGCTTCTCAAAAATTTTTCATACCACCAACAGGAATGAGGAAACGAATGGTTTGTGAAAGTGAGGTCTTCTTTTTGGTTTTGGTATTTAAAATTTTGTATACTCCAATTTGTTTTTGACAGCCAGACACCCACAATAAAAAAGTTATATACACGTCCGTGCCGCCATATGCGGAAACAGCCCTTTAACCCAGCCTGTCAATGTCAAATGTTTCGGGTGTCGGCCTGGGCAAACGCGTCATTTTCTTTGTCGAACAAGTCTACCATAATATTTTACATGTAATTTTTAAACATTGTGGCAAAAATCGCAAGGGTTACGGTTACGTATACTGCCTAGACCGATACCCAAAACATGTGTTTGAGCTGTATTGTTTCATGACTGTAATCCCTACTATCTTTGGCAAAATGTTTAAAAACTACATGTAAAACATTGTGGTAAATTTGTCCGACAAAAAAATTGACGCGTTCGCCCAGTCCGACACCTGAAACATTTGACATTGGCAGGCTGGGTGAAAGCGCCGCTTCCATATTATGGCGTTATGAATATTCATGGTAGACTCGTCAAAAGGTAGTAGTAGTGGGACAATTAAAGTCTCTAAAAGCGTCGACACAGTTTAAGGTTAGTTATATAATTTTTCCCCATATTGCAGAAAATATATTTGCTTTGAAGGTTTTATTTAATTTCGAATAATTTATAATTAATTTGTATTATGCGTATATGTGACTAAAGGATGGCAATTTTTTTCAAAAAGAGCAAGTGATGAAATTAATAAAGCTGTAAAGAGTTTGTTTGATGCCAAAAATTTCGTAGAAAATTTAGGAATAAAATCAATAGCTTTCACTCACCAGTTTATTACAGAAAAGAATAAAACCGTAGAAAATACCTAAGTTTAAAAATTGTTTATAATAAAACGTGTATCGTTTGTGCTTTTTTTTAAGAAAAAGTATTTGCTATATCCTCCATTATTAATTTTTAGGTTTTGGTAAGAATCGTAGAAAAAGTTTGTTTCATTTTGCTGATTTTAAAAGTTGATATATTAAAATTTAGTGCCGCAAGGAATATTAAAAAAAAACATGTATAGACAACACTTATACATAAGCATGTCTAATTTTTCATGGATTGTCATTTAGCTAATTTATCATTTTAAATTTCATTTTATGTATTTGCGTGTATTTTATTTTCATGTCAGGTGTTTCCGTTTATACCCAATTCATTCCTATAGGAGGCAGCATTGCCATTCTGTGAGAACAGTTTACGTAAGACAAAAAGGCACTAGGTATATAATAGTGTTCTTTAGTCTATTGTCACCGATTTATTAATAATAATAATAAAAATAATAATAAAAAGAGAAAAATAATTTACTTTTAAATAAATAAAGTAACTAAAAATTTTAAATAATAAATAGAAAAAATCAAAAACACAAAGTCGGGTAATAATATTTGTTACTAAAGGGCATGTATTGATTTAGTCGTTAATATTTAGTACTTTCGCGAACATGTTATTACTCGACTTGTTTTTATTTTCTTTTATTCATTGTTTTTAAATTTTTAGTTTCTTTATTTATTTTGAAATTGATTTGGTTTTTTAATGTTTGTTTCTAGAATCGTTTTTAAAAATCTTTTTATGGCGATATAATATACATGGAAAAACAGACTTGTTTTTTACTTTTTTCTTTTCATTATTTTTAAATTTTTAGTTACTTTATTTATTTTGAAGCCGGTTTGGTTTTTTTTTTGGTTTTTATTTCTATGATCGTTCTTAAAGATCTTTTTAATGGTGATATAATATAATTGTTTTTAATACAAAAATACAAACTTTGTGTTCTACTCTGGATATTATTATTAATTTTGTTAATATTACCAATAAAATAATCTTTTTAAAGACTCTTAAAAAATAATCCTACATCTTACTTTAATAATTTAGGAAATATGGCCATTTAAATCAGGAATTTGGGCAATTTTTAAAGTATCGCCATTTTTATAGTTAGCCAGTTAAAGAATGTACCTTTATATTCCAGGGATAAAAAGTACTCGTCAGAAGGTTAAGGATGTGCCACAAAAACCCCTTTCATTTATTTTTTTAACAAGATGGCGCCGAGCAGCCATCTTAAAGTTTTCGTCTGTCAATTTTACTTTAACATATAGTATTTATGGATCAATTTTATATCTTAAAGTTCTATTTTTTACATAGTTAAATAAAAAAATAGAAGAAATGGACATTCAAGAAATGAATGTATAAACGGATTTCGTATTCTGCTCTTATCTCTTCTTTTAGTTTCAGTTTAAATTTTACTTTTAAAAAGATCGCGTGTTTTGACACAAGGAGATAATCGCTCTTATTAGCTGTTACATATGTATGAACGACGACAATCATGTCATATTAGTCGCTAATGAACCAAATGAACCGGTTGATGACTGGGTCAGTACACGCACGCATGTGAACGATCATAATTATTACGTTTAGCTAGCTGATGGTTCAAAGCGACGCGCGAGATATGCAGAATTGAAAATTGAATACTAAACATGTTGGTTTTGTTTATTATACAGTAATTTTGTAAATTTTCCCTCCCATTTATTTTTTTTCGAATTAATTTAAAACATTGGAATACAAAATAAATGCATAAATACTAGACTGGGCCAAAAAAATCTACTTTTGTTGTTTTGCCCAAAAAAACTTTTGATAATTTTGGCTAGGCTAACCGTTTTTGATAAATCAAATTTTAAACAGTAATAAATTTTTTTGGCTCAGTCTAATAAATACTATATTTTCAAGTAAAATTGACAGATACAAATTTTTAAATGGCTGCAAAGCGCCATCTTGTAAAAAAATAAATTGAGAAAATACGAAAGGGCGGTAGTTTAAAAATTACCAAAATACCTAATTTGGAAGCCCATTTTCGTAACTAATAAAGTTAGATGTATTAAATGGTATTTTTATAAGACTATACAATATACAGATTGTTTTTTAAAAATAAATATATACGTTTTTTCTTACCTGTTTACTTTAACAAGTATTACCAAAAAAAAAAAAAAAAAATATAAAGAGCTTAATGAGAATATTACATAAAGTAAACCTAACTTTATTAGTTTGGGATATATGACCATCGAAATCAGATATTTTGGTAATTTTTAAAAGGACCGCTATTTAATAGTAGATGAAGATATTAACTTTATGCTCGAGAGTTATAAATTTTTTTCTTCAGGAGCTTTAAAATGATATGCCACAAAACTTTCATTTCCATTTAATTTTTTTCCAAGCTGGTAACCAGCAGTCATCTTAAAATTTTCATCTAATAATGTCATCCTTCTTCTGACAATCGTATCAGAAACAACAAAGTTCTTTCTTGCTCAAATGGCAGCAAATCCTTCTGGTCCTTTGCGAAAAACATAAGTAGGGAATTCTTTGGTGCCAGTTCTTTTCCACCACTAACTTTGGAAGATGAAATTATTTCTACTGCTAAAGGGAAGGCAGAACTATTTGCCAAACAATTTGCTGCCAATTCAACCCTTGACCCTCCCGTAAATCATCCAATTCCAACGGTTGCCCCAGTTCCTCATAAAATGCCCGATATTATTTTTAAAGTAAAACACATTAAGCGTATCCTTTCCTCCCTTAACACCAAGAAATCGTCTGGGCTGGACGGCATACCAGCAATCGTTTTAAAAAAATGTGCCCAGAACTTGCACCAATCTTAACTCGGCTCTTTCGAATTTCTTACGACACAGGTATCTTTCCGGAGAGCTGGAAGGCTGCACGTGTTCAACCTATTCCCAAGAAAGGATCTAAATCGCTTCCATCTAACTATAGACCAATTTCAATTCTCTCAGTTCTTTGTAAAGTAATGGAAAAATTAATTAATTCACAAATTCTTAAGTACTTAGAAAACACAAAATTTTGCACGACAGGCAGTATGGATTTCGCCACAAAAGATCTACAGCAGATCTTCTTTCCTTCGTATCACACTGTTGGAATAAGTCTCTTGAGTTTCTAGGTGAGTCCCAGATCGTTGCTCTTGATATATCCAAAGCTTTTGACCAGGTCTGGCATGCCGCACTTCTTAATAAACTTCCCTCCTATGGTCTTTCAACTAAACTCTGTACTTGGCTCTCTAGTTATCTATCTGATCGACGTATATCAGTTATTGTGGACGGCCATTCTTCAAGCTTTCACCAAGTAAATGCTGGAGTCCCTCAGGGCTCAGTTCTGGCACCAACATTGTTTCTTCTTCACATCAACGACCTTCTCTCGTCCACAACTAATTCCATTCATAGTTTCGCCGACGATAGTACCCTTCACTCCAGCTTTCGGGTCCCTAAACCCATCACTAAACCTGACTTGGAAAATAAACGCAGAGCGATGCAGATATCTCTTTCGCAGGATCTTAATTTAATATTGGATTGGGGCGCCAAAAATCTCGTCCATTTTAATGCATCTAAAACACAGTCATGTTCCTTGTCGCGAAAAGAGTCATTAAATACTCATCCTCTACTTATGAGCGGCCAAGTTCTACAGAGCAAAGACACCTTCAATCTCGTGGGCGTCACATTTGAAAGTAACCTTAACTGGCATAAACACATTGTATCTATAGCCACGGCAGCTTCAAAAAGCTTGGATTTCTCTTTCGAGCTAAAAAGTATTTTTCCGCTTCTAATTTATACACTTTATATGTGTCCCAAATCCGACCTCCCTTGGAATATTGTTCTCATATCTGGGGCATGGCGTCCCCAACAACCCTGAGCATTCTTGATTCTATTCAAAGAAGAGCTATTCGTCTCATTAATGATCCTTCACTTACAGAAAGGCTTCCCTCTCTTGCCCATCGTCGGGCTGTGGGCGATTTATCGCTTTTTTATAGGTACTTCCATGGCTTCTGCTCTGAAGAATTGACCAGTATAGTTCCTCCACTCACGGTTCCCAACAGAGAAACTCGTGGTTCCGCGCGTATGCATCCCTATACGGTCCAACTGGACAGGCCCCGAACTTCTCACTTTGTTCGTTCTTTTATCCCTAGAGTTTCTAGATTGTGGAACCTGCTGCCCGCGGAGGTCTTTCCTTCCCCCCAAATCTTCAAGTATTTAAGTCCCGTGTCAACAAACTCCCTCTTACCTCGCTTAAGACACCCACGGTACGTTAGTATTTAGGCTTTTAGCCTTCGTGGTTTGTCCAAAGATGGGGGACATTTAAGAAATGCAGTGCATGTAAATAAAATGTTAGAGACAAAAGGCATTTTCGACCTGTGGCCTATATACAGGCAGTTAAAAATTCAAGGGCTACCATTATGCTCTTAGAGACGGTAAAGGATACAGGGTTGGTAAATCAGCAACAACGTTGCACATTTTTATGTTTACCAATATTCCGTTTTAAAAATTTGCAGCTGTTTCTGAATTATGCGGAAAAAAGGAAATTGTGCCAATTCGTTTTATTCTTTTCGTAGTTTATTAAAAAAAAGTTTAAAACAAACACAACATTATTAATCTCACTTTTTTATTCTGCAAACTGATGTCAATAAATTTAGGATGCTACCTTCATTGAGTCATTTTAAATAGTCGGAATATCCTGCTATACGAAAAAATTATTTTTGGTAGGTTTTTCTTGGCGCAAAAAAATTTATAAGATGTTTGAAAATTTTAGAGTGATCTTAATTATTTTGCTCAGAGTGTAATAGTCGATTAACCCTTATACAACAACACGGGGTCGCTCGTAACCCACCGAATAATATTATAGACATATTCCTTGCAAAAGTTGTTTTATAATATTGCTGCTACCTACCTTTGTAGATTGGCAGTTACTATTATCACAGCAAATAACGTATGCCGCAGAATTTAAAACCTGAATTATAGGTGGTTGGGGTCGCCGGCCTTCCGTGTTGTTGTTTGCGTAACAAAAAAGATATGTATATTAAAAGTGAATATTGAAAATAAAAGAAACTAAAAGAGGTTAAAAGACGACATAAAGAAAGTAATAAGGATATTGACAATGATCATTATTACTTGAGTGATAGTGGAAGTGAATCTAAAGAATAGGAAAAGAAAGATGTGAAGGCAGTTGAAAAAAATAGTGTATGAACTAACAAAAAATGAATCATGATGATGAAGTACCTTTAGCACATCTACAAGAACGTGATTTATAAAAGCAGTGGGTACAGAAGGCAGTCTATACTTTTTAAATATACCCAGACAGGGAAATAGTTGATTTTGCATCTTCTTAATCTTAGAGGGACAAAAACTGAGTAGCAAGCTTAAAAATTTTATTCTAACGACAACATGCTGCATAAAATTGTTACTCATACAAACGATAAACTACGCAGAAAAAGGATACACTTTTTAGGAGCACAAAGATATACAAGATACCGATAAAACAAAATTGGAAGACTTAATGCATTACTGCGCATAAATAGCGTAATGCCGTGAAGAATATTTATAAGAATTTATTGAAGATGTGCAAAAACAATTTTTTTTTCTATACAAAACTATTGGTTCAATTAAAAAACAACTAACTAAAAGAAATTAGATAGGGTTTTTGCTGTTTGAAATTTAATATAGTAATAATTCTTTATGGGGCCATATGCGACCCATGTTGTCGTTTAGGTATGAAAAATTGTATGTTGTCGTTAAAGGGTTAAAGTACCTACGGCGTTATAGACGCGATTAAGACCATTCGTTTTGTTCTACCCACATAGGGGTTTTAACCCGGGGTTGGTTGGTTGATTGATTTATTTATTCTTGGCTCTGGTCCCTTTCGGTCCAATTTACCAGCACATTTGGGGGAAAATCTGGATAGTCGAGCTTGTAGCTCGCAGAAATTCCGAATTCTTTTACTATTTATTTATCTTGAAATTATGAAGTGGCATGAATTTCGGCCATCTTCCCTGGAATTGCTATTGGTATCGCGCATAACCCGGGTAAAAAGTCTTTGACTCCTGACGATTCACACCTGCGAGTCATGGGTAAGGGGTTAAGACTCGTGCGTTTCCACCCACCAAATTAGGACTGGTTCTAATTTTCCCCATGGGTAACGACTTTTTGACAAAATTCCCTACATAAATTAACGGTTGGTACTACCAAAAGTTGCGATTTGATTGAAATATGCATACATATGATTTTACCCGTGTCCTTGAAAAAACCTCAAAAATCAGCTGATGGGTGCCGACTCATGCGTCGCGGGTGAACACCCCTAAGTGGGAATCGGCTTCAACGGTCATATTTGAACCTTCCTTGTAGATGTTAGGCTTAGCGTTATTTAATATTTATAAACTAATTTATGAATAATTAGGAATGGTAAAACATTTAGGATTTTTATTAGGAAAAAAATTAGTATCTTACGTTAATGAGAAGTAATTAATCAAGTATGAATCAAGTGTGTCGGCTCTCGGGTCGCCCACTACTTATTATGGATTCATAGAATGTTGTAGGAAATAGTTTTTCTGTTGGTTAGGTCAAGAGTTATTCATGCAAACTAAAAACCAGCTTGTTATTTATGACTTTTCATAAGAACTGCGGATACATTTTAATACATCATGGTAAAATTACATTTTTTGTAAGAGAAAACATGTTTGTTCCTGTCGCAATTCAATAAAAATTAATAGATGCATAAAATATTTTTTTCTAATAAAAGTAATGATTTTCAAAGAATTTACATCGTTTGGTATTTTGAAAGTACCATTACATGAACATACTTGTTAGTGGAAAGTAATAAAAAAAAACATTAATAAGATTTAACTTTTAACTTTTAACTTTTAATGCTACAGTGCCAAGTATTATGGCAATAAACCAAACTATTGAAAAAAATATAAGCAAAGACTAAAAAAACCTTTCACAATCTGTATCATCGAAGTCGGCCACTTTTGAACTGAGGTATAGTAAAAGACATCGATAATATAATTCATTTGTTGACAAATCTATTAAAGTTAATGAAACGAAAGGAAACCTTTAGTATTTTTTATTTTGCTTTAAATAAAAAAACATATACATGGTGGGCCAGGTTTTTCGTTAAATTTTAGACAGTCGTTTGGAAATATTTTTTTATAAATAAAATTTTGACCCTACTTGACACACTATTTGACAATGTAAACTTGTATTAGACTTTTTAGAGACAATAATAGGATAGGCTCACACACTAAATTTTGTTATTTTCTAGTAAGTCAAATAAATGTTAATATAGCTATTTATGTATCAAGGGCGTTACTAGGCTAGATTTCGACCTGTTGGGCATTATAGTCCAGTAAAGCCCGTGGTGCATACAATGCTTTTTGTTTTACCCAAAAAGAGTTTTTCAATGACTAATTACATTATTTATTCGCAATATAAAAAATAAGTTGCACCTGTACCTGTATACGTAAGTAGATAATGACTGGTGTTAAGTTTGACTTTGATGTTTCTATTAGTTAGTCAGTTGGCATTTTTTATTTAACAATTTGCTTAAAATGGAAGAAATTCCACAAAATATAAGAGAAAAGGCCATAAAACCGACCGAAAATCTTTTGTCAGTTAAATCAAGGCAACAGTATGATCGGGAGTATGACATATTTGGTATTTGGAAAGATGCGAACGCAATTCTTCAAATAACCAAAACCGAATACATATCTTTGTATAAACTTGATCTTTATTGTGAGAGAAATAAAACTGGATTAGCAATAAAATTTCCACATTAGCGCATTAGGGCATTATAAGGGGGCATTATCATATAACCCGCTTATAATGCCCTAGGTGTGATAGCAGGTATTAATGCTACCATTACATATTCCGTTTCTAAGGTATTACAGATCAATAATAGATGGGTAAAACATAAAATAAAAAACTAATAAAAAATATTGATGGATTCATTAAAATATGTATTAGGTATGCAACAATCTTACAAATAGTTTTCTTATACTGGATGATGCGTCTCCTAGCGGAACATAGCAAATCCCATGGTAATTTTAAGGAGGTTAACTTAAAAAACAATCTGACAAATCATTGTGCCAAATTTAAAAAATTTTGAATAAGCGAATATGGAATTATTCAATTAAATGTAATCGAAAAATTACCAATTTTCGATTTAGGTAAAACCAAAGAGACGGAAGCCACTAGCAAACAATTTTTTCTAAGGATGTCACTGATTTACTGACATTCCTCCTCATGTCAGTGACAACATTCATTTTACAGGTGCCTGTTTGGTTTTGCCTGAACCGAAAATTTTGTAATTTTATCTATTTGAATAATTCAAGATTCGCTGATTAAACTTTTTTAAACTTTCCACGCGAGTTTGTCATATTGGTCTCTTTAGAAAGTTGTCTTACAGTTTTTCTGTAAATGTACAGGGAAGCTAATAAAAACCCCCTTAAATTTACATTTACAGGATGTTCTATGTTCCGCTCGGCGACGCACCACCCGGTATATCATTTATTTGGCTTATTGGAAAATATCGAAATTTACTGTGTAAGCTTGTCTTATCAACGTTTTTAAAATAGACTAACACAATTTTGTTGTAAAATCAATAGGGAAGCTAATATTTGAAGATATTCAAATTTAAAGGAATCTCCTATGGTCAGTGTTGTGATCCACCACCCAGTATAGTTTATAAACTTTACCTCCATGTATTACTGTAATAACTACTAAATGTTTTTTTATTTACAAAAATAAAAGATAAGGCACAGATGAATGAATCAAACACGGATCGTGTGTGTCACTCGTCACCTACTCTTTTAAGCTTGATTCATGGAATTTTATCGGAAATAAATTCATTGTGTAACCGCGACGAATGGCGCCAAAATTCTCGAGTTATCATACTTCCTTTATTTGAAACGGCATCTTTGTTTTTAATCAATATCAAAAGCTTAAATTGTCAGCATTTTTTATAACAGGATTTATCCTGTTTATTTTTAACCAAACTTACTTAAAATAAATATATAGTATATCAAAATCAAATTTCTATTTGATAAAAACCAAATTAAAAGAAGTTCACCAAACTAAAATAATTAACTTTAGATATAAAAATATATATTTTTTTAAAGTCTGTTTAAAATACTTGAATACAGTTAAATAAAAAGAAGTTATACTTGTTTATTATGGTGACATATGATTAAAAGTTTTTTTTATTTTGTGTATGACTTTATATTTTTTTATTCAAATTTTCAAAACGTGTCATTACTATTTTTTTCTTGGAACTCCGAAATTAAGACACGTTTGTGTAATCAATTTATAAATAGTATATTTCCTAACTAGTGCTGAAAGTGCAACTTTTTCGCACGCGTAGCGGAGTTCGATCAAGCAGTCAAGTGCGGAAAAGGCACTTTTGGCACGTTTTGGAGACGCTATTTTTTCTACAGGCGTAAGAAAAACAAAAACAAAACTTTATTGTTTTTTAATTTATTTTAACACAATGCTACCTTATAACCTACTTGTACTTATTAGCTTTATTCGCGGGTCTAGTAATGAACCGATTCTGAACCAGAACCGAACTGGTTTAAAACTGTTTTAAAGCGCATATCTAGTTATTTATTAGTTCGGAATTTTTATTTACCGCGAACGATTTTCTATACAGCTGAAGATGTATTCTAACCTAGCCTTTTGGTTAGGATGTTTCATGGTTAAATTGGATACTATCCAAAAAAAAAAATTCAAACAAAAAGGTAAATTGTTATACTGTCCAATGCCACTTGAGGTCTCTCGGCGGAAGACGAGGAATTCCCTGCCTCCTCTCGTTTTTAACATAAGTATGTGTATTTAACTAAGGATAAAATTCTAACCACAAGAAATGGTAAAATCTTGTAATATTGTCTATATTTTTTAATTAAATCTTTATTTATTTTATTGCATACATACATTCATACGGAATACAATTAAAAATCCTTTGTTTATATACGGTCAGAATCACAAACTTATAAAAAAAAATATTCAACAGGTATATTAACCCGCATTAAAACTGGCAGAAACAAATAAACTGTAATACAACGGTTTATTTCTGTACCACAAAAGCAGAAAACAGCTGACCATGTCGACAATGCGCATGAAATTCCGAACTGAACTCTTAGTTTCAACAAAAATCCCAGGACTGCTAATCAGGTTACGAACCGGTAACGAACTGATTCCATTGTAACCCGCGAACACAGAACTGTTACTAAAAATTCAGGATTTTACTAACCGCGAACACTGCTTTTTCACTGCGCATGCGAATAGTCCCAGGACCGGTTCAGAATCGCACCCGCGAACAAAGCTATTATTATTCTGGGTAAATGTACAATTTGTAGCATTGAAGGAGTTTTTTATTATGGAAATATTGGTGTCTGCGGAGTGTGTTACCCCTTACCCCTATTAAATTGGTTTTACCAAAGCATTTTTTTGTTAAAAAACTTAAACTGATATCTAATTGCGGACTTGTCGAAGTCCTGACGGCCTGTTGGTTGTTCCTTCGCCTTTTCTGCTAGTCAATATAGTTTGTAAGTGTTTTTGGTGTTGTAAAATATTAGGTCCATGCTAACTGAACAGTTTTGTACTGTGTCTCTTTTTAATTACCTGCTCCCATCCCGCTCTAAGACTCCAATTTATATATATATATATATATATATATATATATATATATATATATATATATATATATATATATATATATATATATGTATATATATATATATATATATATATATATATATATATATATATATATATATATATATATATATATATATATATATATATATAGAACATTATATAATTATCTCTTATAGTTTTTTAAATATTTAAATTTTATTATTTGTTTTTGAGTATAAACACCTTTTTTTACAGTAATAATTTAAAATAATAATTAAGATATTTTTATGATTTATACTAACCTTAATAAACTTTTGAAAGTATGAACACAGTAAAAAAATGTGAGTTTTTGTGAAAGAGCAAAATTTTTGTAAATTGTCTTCTTTCTTTTTAAATTTGGTTATATGTGGATAATGCTTTTAGGTTATCAGGTGTAATCTCATTGTTTGTTTGTTTTTTTAAAGCCTTCTAGTCTGTAGCATATATTTTAAAAAGGAGTGATATTTTTTTGTATTTATGACGTTCTTGTTAACATATTTTAAATTTAATATAATTAAATTTATATTTTGTTGTAATAACAGGCTTAAAAGAGGTTTAATCTGATATAACTATAGTATAAAAGAGCACAAACATTTTAATGATTAGCATTGTGTTTATACTTTTAAAAGTATATTAAGGTTCGTATAATTCTTAAAAAATATTTATTATATTAGATTTGATAATTATTTTAAAATATTATTATAAAAGAAGGTGTTGATACGGGGTACGTTAAAAAACAATTATTAAAATTAAAATATTTAAAAATAATGTACAATAATAATATAATAATACTTTAGAATATATATTTATTATTGTAGTGACAAGAACTATTGTTTCTAAGTTCTTCAAGAAATGTTTTTATGATTTTTTGCTATTTCTTATATTAACGGATATGAAGGGTAAAATCAAAAACGTCAATTTTTCAATTTCCCCTCGTATCTCCTGGATAAATAATTTTATTAAAATTCTAACTACGCCATTTTTAGTTTCTCCAAAATCCAGCCCATAACATCTACATCAGTTTTTTTATTAGCTCCAGTAATAACTAAGATAACCCATAAAAACGCCCAATTTTGCCCACCCTGTACATACGTAGTAATGGCCTAAAAAGTGATTTATTTAAATTTAGCTCTAAAAAATAAAACTACTGGGACATTTAACTGACTGTTGTACTAAAAAGTATAAATTATGTTTGTACACTGTAAAGCTCGGCCCTCATATAAAAATATCTTCTGCACTTTTAGAAATATCTCGTTGTGTATTAAAAATAATAATAGTGATAAGGGATCAACTGACAATAATCCCAAACATCATTGGAAATTTTATTCTATTAACATAAAAAAGTTAATTTCTACATTAAACTACCTGACAAGAGTCATTTAAAATCAATGTTTAAATAGGAAATTTATACGACAAAGTTGATGGGTGATCGGAATAGTTAATTATTATTTCTTTGATCTGTAAGACGTCAAATTAAAAGCTAGAACAAAACTCTCAATGGCAACAATATCCTTATGAATATTGGTAGTATATCAACAGAGGCGTGGTAGTTTTATTTTAACTAGAATTATTATTGGAAATAAAACTGACCATTATAAACATCAATAAAAACGTGTATAGTACCTGCCATAAATATTTGACGGCAAATCCACAATTAAATAAATATGTGAATCGTTAAAAATGCTGCACAAAAAAATTAGGATAGGAGTCACAAATACTTAATAAAATGAGCACAATTGATTAAAAAAACAAACATTTAACTAAAAAAACTACTTGCGTGTGAAACAAACCCGAGCCCGACCAGTATTAGGACCGGCACGGACATGGCAAAAAACTATTCACATCATTTACTACCCTCGAGATAACGAGAATATACCTCGTCTCTTTTTAAATAGAGATAGTCGATAAAGACAGACACTGACCATTTACTTTTTCTTCTACCCGCTAAATATCGTCGAACATATGAAAGCACAACAAAGCCTTCGGTGGAAAGACATTAGTACGGTCAATTATCGGTAAAATTAAATATCGGCTAATTTTTATTTTTACCCAATAATACGTTTTTGGTTGGTTTAGGACAGGGAGAAGTTTCTACGTGAAACATATTCGTAATTAAATAAATTTCTATTTACATATCTCCAAGCATATCTATGCGAAAACAGGGCTAAATCTACGTTTTTATGTAAAAATCAGTCATTTATTATGTGCCTGTGTCTTTAATTTTAAAGGAAAAATTCTGTTTAGTGCAGAAACCTGTCAAGCGATGGTTTATAATGTGTTTAGTTTTTAAGTAAATTTTATGGTCAATCTTTGGTAACCCTGTATGTTTATTTCATCAAACACGACTTGTTGTAATAAGCACGTAATGCCAGAATAATCCTAGCAGTTAGTGAAATAGACCTTTTTACTGACCAAATATACAGGGTGATAAAGTTTTAAAAAAAAATATATTTTTACCCACTGTGTACCTTAAAAGTTAAGACATTTATGACATAAATTTAATTGAACTTTTATTTTTTAAATTATTTACGAATTTAAACTCTTAGAGATAAGCATCGCATTTAAAAACACTCTGTATAGCTTAGACGTAGCCAAACAGGAAATTATTTTTTTTATCCAGTAATCTCAAAAACGGTTGCTTAAATTAACTATTAGCAAGAATACTTTTAAAATACAATAAAAATGCAATTTTTTGTCCAAAAACTACATACAGGTCGGCACAAAAAACTTATTTTGTTTTTAATTTGTGCAAAATAGCGCAGGTGGCGTCATTTAGGGTTTTGCAGTAAAATTAATAGCAAATTCTAATTTCTTACCTCTCAAAACCCCCTTGAGCTAAATATTTTGAGAAAACACCCATTACTATCTAACACAATTATTTATAAGAAATCTAAAACTAGAACAAATTTTTAACACCCTGCATCTTCGAAATCATCCACATTTGGACTAAGGTAAGTTGGATTTGATCGTCATATTTTAGCCTCAGTAATTTGTGGTAGCATTTTGTGCGCCTCTTTAAGAGATTTAAGGCCAAAATCTTTTTATTAATTTTAAAGATAGAAAGTTGTCCTTTACCGAAAATTTGATAAAGTGCACTTGGCGGGTTTTTGAAATAAACCTTTCAATTTAATAAGAACTATATTTATTTGTTATTTGTAAAATAAAAAAATAAAGACATTCTGTGCACTCCAGGTTATTTAAGAAAAAAAGCTCAGACACTTCAATTTTTAATTATAGGAAAAAACATTTTTTTTGCCAATTTCACCGCCTGAACTACAACCCTATAATAGGGGTCAGAAACACTTTCAAAATCTTAAATAGAAAGAGGACGAATGATACTTATTTTGAAGATCTCTTGACTTTGATTGCAACTGCCAAGTTGCCAAGTCTCTGCTTTTATTTCCGTTAATATGACATCTTATTAAAATTTTGATTTAAATTTAGTTTTTTATTGTAAAAAAATACCTGTAAAAGCAAGCTACTTTAAACAAGGAGGATATGATAAGGGTTAAATGATCTTTAAAAGGAGATAACAGTTGGACCACATTATGTAAAGTTCTCTTCAGTAGAGAAGATGCCACGGCGTCACTACTTCTGTCTCACTTTTAATTATTCTCCTTTTTGTTGCTCGCACACGATGTAAACAACGCGTTTAGACAGCGATAGTTGATTGCCGTCTTTATTTGTATGACGCTTGTGGCATCTTTGTAACTGGTTTTTAGTCTTATAGTAGATTAAGCGACATTTTATAATTTTGAAAAAATTGGCTCCAAAGGTTTTTGTGTTTATAATATTTTGTATAGGCGTTATTGAATGAGTTATTTTTTTTCACTAGGACTGAAATATAGTGCACTACAGAGCCTTGTCTTTAACGTATGATTATTAAAGCAATTTATTTTTTATTATTTAAATTTGTCGCTTAATTCGATGTTACATAACATGGTCAAATTTATCTCTGTCACTCACCCATAAAATTTAAGGGTGACTCACACCCTTGCCAGAAACATAAATTGATATCCCATTTTAAAGATTGTTAAACCCTTGTCATATCCCCTAGGTTTTAAGTAGCTTGCTCTTACATGTAACTGAATATTATACATTAAAAAATAAAAATCAAAATTTTGGCAAGCTGTCATGTCAACGCAAATAATAGCAGAGCCTTCAAACTTGGCAGTTGTAATGAGGGTCTCTTCAAAATAAGGTACTATTCGCCTCCTCATTCTATTAAAGATTTTGGGGGTTAAGTCTCACCTCTGCTAGAGGGTTGCAGTTCACTGGGTAAAAGTGGCAAAAATCTGTGTTCCCCTAAAATTAAAAATTGACGTGTCCGAGCGATTTTTCTTAGGTGACCCAAAATAGGCTTTGTTTCGTTTTCAAATGGCCACCCTGTATATACACCTTTTAAACAGTTAAGTTGTGAAAATGATCCTAACAAATACTAAATATGGATTAAATTTTAATTTCGACAATTATGAGGATCATGATACGCCACTGGCAATTTTATGTTTCCAAAATCATCGATGACGCGATTCTGATGCGATTTAAGAGTAAAAGTCATCGCCGCGCCGCTCTCATTTAAATCTTAACCACCTGCATGAGTCAAAAAACTGTTACTTCTGTCAACCACAATTAAAATCAAAATTCGGTAACACGTGCGTTATGTAACTAAGCCGCTGAAAGTAACGTGAACAGAGATTATATTTCTTGGATTTTGTGGACACTTACATGTAGACATGATGTCTACGAAATAAAGAAACTAAGAGGTATAGTGTATCTCAAAGTATATCGCTTTGGCTTTTGACGGGCAATACCCCAATAAACCTTTAATGATTTATGACCTATTGTTATTGGGCAAACCTATGAGTTCATAATGACAGGGGTGGGCCAGGTATAAATATCTCTTGACCATTTATATAACTATTTCTGCTAATATTTTAGTTGTAGTGTTAAATAACCGTTTTTACTGTGCGTCTCGAAAAAGTTATTTTACGAGAATATATATAAGTATGTCGCGTCGAAATCATTTGTCATTAGATGCAAAACAGGTTGTAAAAAATGCGTATGAAACTTTAATTAGTAGGGGACTTATTAAACAAGAAGCTTTAAAAGAAACCTGTCTACTTACAAAATCTCCAATATCGTCGATAAGGGATATTATTAATAGTGAAGAATTGAACAAAAGAAAAAAGCGTAGTGATTTTCGATCTCACCGTATAGACAAAAGTGATCAAGCCGTACCACCCTCCATAGAGTTGTTTGTAAAATGGGATTTAAATACCGCAAAATAGACAAAAGACAAGTAGTAATGGAATCGCACAGATTACGCACTTGGAGATTTAATTACCTTCAAGAAATTAAAAGATATAGGTTAGAAAACAGATCCATAATTTACTTTGATGAAACATGGTTCGATACACACGACACAGTATCCAAAGGATGGGTGGATTCCAGTTAAAACTGTCAGACGAAAGCACTTTCAAATAAAGGAAAACGCATTACCATAATACACGCTGGTTCAGAAGACGGATTTGTCCCAAACTGCTTGCTGTTATCTGCAAAGAATATGAAGGATTCTAGCTTGGATTATCACGAGGATACAAGCGCAGAACTTTTTGAAAACTGGTTTCAAAATTATCTTTTAAAAAATATTCCAAACAACAGTGTTATTGTCATGGATAACGCAAGCTACCACAGCCGTCTGCTACACAAAGCACCAGCTTCATCAAGTTCATAAACTGAAATCCAGGAATATTGGTTAGAAAATGATATTTATTTTAAATTCAGTTACAAAAAGCGCAACTTTTGGAAGTCCTAAATACATATGCAATTAATTAACAATATGTATGTGACAATTTGGCTGAACAGGCTGGGCATACTGTCTTACGTCTTCCTCCGTATCACTGTATGTTTAACCCCATAGAACATTTGTGGAACCAAGTAAAATCAAAGATTAGAGCAGAAAATGTTATACCTACTTTAAGTCCCAGTGTTATAAATTTGATAAAAAATGTAATTACTAATATACCAGTTGAGAGCTGGAAAAATTCAGTACAGCACATTATAAAAATTGAGGACTCTTACATTTCTGTACAAAACAACATAAATCGTATTGTAATTAATCTCAACGATGACTCTGATAGTGAAACCGAATTAGATTTAGATATTTAGATAAAAATGTAATTACGTATAAATAATATAGTTATAAATTTATTTATAATTATTAAAACTTTGCATATATTTAATTTCTTAATGTAATTTTAAGATTATATACCTACTAAAATAAACAATAAATTATAAATCTTTATATTATTAGAGTCCGTCCCTAATGTTCTGCCCTTTAATACCTACTGATCCGCTGTTTTATTGCTGTCGGCAGGAGTACTGCCGTCAAAAGCCAAAGCTATATACTTTGAGATACACTATACCTGGGAATATTAATAAAATCAGTTAGCAACAGACTGGATGTATTTTTTTATTTTTTTATTATTTTCATGGTGATTGAGCAAGCTATTATTTAAGGGTATGAATTCTTGATTGAAGTGGTATCGGCTCAACAGCGACCGGCTTATCTGCGACCGATAATGAAATCGGTGAATTAACGACCGAATTGGTAATTTTCTAGAAACCTGCGGCAACTCCGATTTTAACGAAATTTGATATACGAGGGTTTTATGGGGCGCTGATCACGAATCTGAAAGATTTTTTGGCGGAAACGTTTCGTTCTCGAGATATTCATCATCAAAGATCAAATTTGAACTAAGCATATATATATATTCCCCCTTCTTTTGCACACAATTATTGATTTAAGGCTAAAGTGTCACACAATATTTAATTTTTACCTTTTAAAATTCCGTTATTCTACGTTTTTCACATTATTTTTGCATTAAATTGCGTGACTTTTCTTTGATAATGCGGCAACCATACATACACAGAGGGCTTCATGGCACACTGGGATTAAAATGATTCAAAGTATAGCTATGCAATTTAATGCAAAAATAATGTAAAATACGTAAAAAACGGGGTTTTAAAAGGTAAACATCAAATATTCTGTGCCACTTTAGCTTTAAATCAAAAATTGTGTGCAAAAAGAAGGGGAATATTGCAAAAATAGGATTAGTTTAAATTTCAAGTCTGATGATGGATATCTCAAGAACGAAACGTTTCCGCCAAAAACCCCGTATACCAAATTTCGTTAAAATCGGAGTTGCCGCAGGTTTCTAGAAAATTACCACCTAATTTTTTAAACTCCCATTTTTCTACCTGGTGGGTCTAGAATACATTAAATTTAAAACGCACTGTTGCCAAAATATAGGTGGACTATTAGAGATATTTTTTAGAATCAGAAAAGGGTACTAACGATAGGTACTTAATTATATCCAAGACTAATACACACTTACGAATGGTTAGTTCTGGTAAGCAACGCCTGGTTTTTAATTCCTTAATTAAACCCAAGACGAATACACACATACATATATTGCAATACGTATATTCTTGTATTTTTTATTTACTTAATTTTGTAGGCCTCTATATGCAATAAATATATAATATTATAAATGTATATACAAGAAAAAAGAAAAATTTGCTTTTAAACGTTTTGATTTTTCTCTGCGGGGGCCAACCAAAACTAACTTCTTTTAGCAAATTCCAAAATAGAAATTGTTTTTCACCAAAGTGTTCCTCTTTCGACCAATAGCTTCTGGTATAAATTTGGTATGGATACCATGTCTTAGGTTTGAGATATAGCAATTAAAAAATCCTTGTTGCTCCCCTGGATACAATTAATATATACCAGATGCTAATGGCTTTAGGAGAAATCCTGAGGTATAGAAAAATTATTAATCATAGTTTAATAATAACTATTATGGATTTTGCGAAAATAAAGTCGATTTTCTGGGTTACCCTCCATAAAAAATTTAAGTTTTATAGTGATTTTTTTCCATGAATTTAATCGGATTCCATTGACAAATTTTTCATTATTTTTTAAAATATGCTTAGTAAAAGGTTTTTTACTTTACAATTTTTTTGCAAGATGTTCAGATGCCTCTAATAAAAAAAAATCAGATATTTTTAGAAAAATTGTGATTTGACGAATGAATTACTGAAAAAAGATAAAAAAGAAGATTCGCTTTTAAACTGGGTAATCAAAAAATCAACTCTGACACATTTTAAAATTATTTTTTTTAACAAAGTGTTTCTCTTAAGAATACTATTACCTGGTATACAGGGTGTCCGGAAAAGTATCGTCATATGAGAGATAGAGTAAGTCATTGGATGGTCTTTTCGTTGTGTACACGCCAAAAAACTGGAAAGAATGGGACCGCTTTGGTTCTGGTCTGGGGTATACGAGCTAACCATGCTCAGCCCTATTGACCTCTATGAACGGGCCGGTCTGCCTAAAACTAAATAAAGAAAAGCCCCCAAAAACCTAAAAAGTTCTAATACATTAAAAACACAGAATTTCATAAATCAAAAATCCGCCAACACGCATTTGATAACAATCATAGAATAAGCTGGGATGCTTCGAGTATTTAAGCAAAGCAAACTTGTTCTAAAAACGCAAAATCAAAGAAAGTGCGCATATATTATTAAATATAAAGATAATTGTGTATCATCAATTTCAGTTAATTTAAATAACACTTGGTTGGCTTTGCTCGATACTGAAGTATTTTCAAGAAAACCTAAAATCAAATAACTCATCACCTTTTTTGTCTAACAAATAATAAATACACCAGTTACCTATATCACTCATGACACAAATGTCAAACTATTTTCAGTTTGCGATACTAAAAAAGCCTAAAATTTTAAACATTTTTAATGTGAAAATTAGTTAATATTTTATTTTTATTTTTTAACTTAATTTTAACTTGACAACGGTTGCAGATTTGCCACCGAAACGTCGTTTTTAATTAGATTTTTTTGGGTTTTTAAGGGTTTTTCTTTATTTTGTTTCAGGCGACCGGCCAGTTCCTATTCTTTCCAGTTTTTGGCGTGTACCCAACGAAAAGACCATCCAATAAATGAATCCGCCTAATCAATATAAAGCATATCTTCATAGAGTGAGTCAGTTACTAATTCATATAAAAAAGTTCTATTAAGCTTCGTGTAAAGCTAATGACCTCTAAAGTTATAACTAAAAAACATATTTAAATTATAACGTATGAACTGTTGCCACAGTACCTATAATATTTAAGCAACTAAAAAACCTCATAGTAATGCTTCCTTCCAAAGGTAAATAGCTATTTAGTTAGTCGGTATTATACATGGTAAGACGTTTTTTTTTTTTTTCATTTCATGTATATATTTTTGACAGAGGTGACAAATTTGACATTTCGCTCATGGGCGTCGGTTGGAAAAAACTAATAAAAGTAAGTTAGACTATGTCCCTGTCTAGAAAATTATTTTTTATTTGTGATCAAAGTTCGCTGGTACTTTTCAATTTTTTCAATTAGACAGTTGGGAAAGTAATTTAAAAAAATAAAGGTATTTCACCTGATCGGTTAAAAACCGTTCATAGAAATTATTAATCAGTTTACCAAACCAGAGAAAATAATTGCCCCTAATTATTACATATCATTTGAAATTGTACATCAAATAAAATGTAAAATGTATTTTCATTTAAAATACCTATTAAGTATTATTAGATTAATTAAATGACACATGTATGTTGTTTTTAAATTATAACATACGGATGCACCAAGTAAATACTTTATATGGAGTGTCAAAGAAAATAAAACAGCAAGGAACCTTTAAGATTAATGTTAAGTACTTAAACCACAGCGTGTTAAGATTTTCCATTTAAAATACACGAAAACTTAATTTTTTTATTAAAAATATCTGTATATCAGAAGTATTTTATGGTATTATTATCTTCTTATCTTGTCCAAAGTAATTTTTTCAATATTGAAGGCTTTACAAAAGTATTCATTGCGGCAAAGTCGTAACTCATACCTGTAAGGTATGAGTTGCGACTAACCGCTAAACCTTAAATTTCGTAAAAACACGTTTTTCGCATTAATCTCTTAAATGACAAGACCTTAAAAACAAATGTGGTTCATAAGAAATTAAATTTTCTAAAAAAAGGTTCTAAACACCAAATAGACACCAAATCACCACGGTTAATATTTTTTAAGATATTAGTTGTTAGAGTTTACTTAGATTTAAATTTTCATTTTCGACATTTATTGAAATTCACTGCTACGTTAACTTCAACAACCAATATACCCGAAAATATAGATCTTGGTAATTAATTGCTTTAAACCTTTTATGTTGAAAATTAAACTCCCCGAAAAATTGTCTTTTACATTTGTTCCGAAGCTCTTGGTAATTGCGAAATGAATTAAAAAAAAAAATCGTCTGTACGAAAAAATAAGGTTAAGCGGCTCGTACTACCTCACCGCTATGAGTTACGACTTCGCCGCACTGGGCACTTTTATAAAGCATTAATTTCTTTAAAAAAAAACCGACTTTAAACAAGATGGTTTCAAAAAATGCCGCTGAGCTACAAAAATTAAAAATAAATAGTTAAAGTTTCCGTGTATTTTAAACGGAAAATACTCACAAGCTGTGGTCAAGTACTTGATATTAATATTAATGGGCCAACGTTTTTTTTCCTGAAGGTATTTTTTACAAAATTTCAGAATAAAAGCAAAAAACAAAAATAGTGAAAAAACAGCACCTTACTCTATATAGAAAACAAGGTCTTGTTTACACCTTAAAAATGCGCCTTTAAAATATTTGTATCAAGCTTTAAAACACCCTGTATATTTACCGAAAAAATAATTGTTATTAAGAAAGATCACAACCGACAAAAAATGAACGAAAAAGTATTTTAATTATTTTAATACAAGGTACAGATTTCTCGATTAATATTTACTTACTATAAATTTATTTATTT
>JACEGR010000724.1:0-224212 GCA_014170235.1 Listronotus bonariensis | reverse complement strand
AAGCATCTATAAAAGAGCGCCAGATCTTCCGCAGCTCCTAACAGAGAAACTCGTGGTGCTGGACGCATGCATCCCTATACGGTCCAACTGGACAGGCCCCGAACTTCCCATTTCTGTTCGTTCTTTTATCCCTAGAGATTCTAGACTGTGGAACCTACTGCCAGCGGAGGTCTTTCCGTCTTTCCTTCTCCCTCAAATATTCAAGTTTTTCAGTCCCGTGTTAACAAACTTCCTCTTACCTTGCTTAAGACACCCACGGTACGTTATTATATAGGCTTTCAGCCTTCGTGGATTGTTCAAAGATAAAAAAAACAAAACTTTGACATCCTCTATCTCAGTAAGTAATAATTTTTGTATTTCCTTTTAGGAGGAAAAATGGCATATTTTTTGACTTTCCTCATATTTTTAGATAGCCAATCGATGTATTTTAGCTTGGGAATTTAAAATTCGTATTAAAAATACAATTGCAAAAAAACAAAAGAATTACACCATCAATTTGCATTTTTTAAATGGAACACCATATTTATAATTACATTTTTGATTTATTTGCCCAATTTTAAGTATTTTTTTATTAAAGGTACTATATGTCTGTCTTTAACTGTTTTTGGGTTATCGACGCTTAAAGAGTCATATTTTCGGCTAATATTTCATTAAATATATCAATACACAATAAAGGTAATACAGGTGATTACCTAATACTTCAAAGTCAATAAATTTTTTAAAGTTTGCAATCTTGAAATTTATACACAATTTTTTTTTATCTTTTGACATCCCACGAAGGTCTATGCCTAAATACCAGAGTACCGTGGGTGTCGGGTTATTAGATGTTTAACCCATCGTTCCCCTGTTCCGTCAACGTTGTCCAAGCACTGAAACATGCAGTTGCATTTCACAGCACCTTTTAGACAACGCGGTAGTGCCACCACGGTCGTTATTTTCAAATAAGTACTACCTAAATATGTCTCCCCGCTGGGAATCGAACCGACGACATCTGGCTTCGAAGATCAAAGCTCTGTCCACTAGGCCACGGGGGAGACAATTATTAATTATCTATCTGTCTATTAAAGTTATAGCTTTTTCTTGGATGAATTTCATTTAATTTTATTTATTATTGGCTATGCTTACATATTATATGCACCAGCTAATATAACAAAAAAAAAAACAGTGTTTGCAGTTTTGTCAGTCTTGTTGTGTTTCTGGAGGATTGTTCTGCTAGTAACGGTTTCGCATTTATTTAGTTGTTTAGACTTGGCTTTATCATGGTCAAGACCAGAAAATTGAGCGTTGGTCATCAAAGAATATTGCTTTTACTTTTTTTAGCACCATTTCATTATTTAAGTAAAAAGAACTGACATTTAGAAACAAATTGATTAGTAATTTTAACCTAAATTTTACAAATTGCCACAATGTCATTTTTTAAAATTTGTGTAATGTATAGCTGGTTGTCTATAAGTTTATGTTGCTAAGGCCTGAAAACAAGGCAAAAACAGAAGATCTATAACTAATAAATCTACTGCTTGATAGATGGAGTCACTCACCGGTGCAGCAATTACAGGTAGGTTGATGATCATCGTGGCAAGAATGAGCCGTTAGTACAATTCTTACATCTAGAAGGCGATGATTGAGATATTTAATAAAATAAGCCAAAAATGTGACCTTTTAAGCGTCAATAACTCAAAAACAGTAAAAGATAAACATGTAGTACCTTTAGTAAAAAACACTTAGAGTTGACCATAGATTTCCAAAATATATGCAATAACGATAATAAATATGGTGTTCCATTTAAAAATACAACATTCATGGCGTCCCCAGCAAACACTATTTGCCGGCAATGTACATTTTTCATATTGGCATTGATGGTAAAGCATTGGCAATTGGTGGCAATATTATGCCAACATCTTATACGCATTAAAAAGTCAACCCTAAATAAACACTTAATTGCCAATAAATTTTACATGCAGGCGAATTGCCGGCAAGCATACAAAAATGGCGGCATACCAATCCTGATTAAATAAAGCATACCTTTTTGTTGCAGGCAAATAAATATTGGATTTTTGAAGGCAAACCTTCAGCGCATATTCATACTTTTTAAACCATATTATTAACATTGGTATTTAACTAACATTAAAGCAATTTTTTGATCTGTTTTATTATTAATGGCAGCTAAACAACATTATTTTATGTTTTTTTACATAATTTAAAGGAAATGGCCTTTTCATAACATTTTATTGCTTAAAAATCATGCAAATAAATAGAAATGTTTATTATGTATTTTGGAGCGAATAAAAATAAAATGATGGTAAAATTAGCTACGTTAATTTCGACCGAAGGTAACCGCTTTGTGCATTTGTTTTCTACGTGGTTTTCTAGCTTTTTAGTTTCTTTTTTAAAGAAAAGAGTTTTTAATAGACATAATTAAATGTATTTATTACCTAATAAGTGTGTGTTGTGTGATTAATTGGTGATGGCTAGTCGAGAAGGCAAGATATTCAAGTGTTTTGAAGCTGTAAACATTTTGTTTAAAACTTTATTAAAAGTTTTAAAGACGTGTTAATAAAAATATTATATATATTTAATAGTTTTTTGACATACCGATAGATGGCGTAATGGACAATAAACTACTACGTTTCTGCAATATCTTCGCTTTTTATCGTCTAAACCGTACCCATTAGACAAAAATAATTCGAGAGCGGTCTGCGGTCGGTAATCTCACTTAGCTTTGAAAGAAATATCTTCGGCTAGTGTAAAAATCTGCATCTCCAAGTTGGACAGTGTTCCGAGAGATGGTACTTTGCATTGCAAGAAAATTGCATGCAGAAAGGAGTTTTTTTCTATTTTAATTTTTAAATAAAATATCGCATCATTTTAGCTTTTAAAAAAAGTACATATATGCGACAATTTTCGTCAATAAGACGTCAGCTTGCTGCTTGGGAGTATCTGCATTTGCCAACTTTCGTGTCTTTTTGTTATCTTTTTGCCAATAACTTATTAATGATGGATGCCATCATCTTAAACGCATTTTTTGCCAATAACTTATTAATGACGGATGCCATCACTTTATCTGCAACACGTGGCCTAATAACGGCCAATTGCCCACTTTCGCGTCTTTTTGATACCTTTTTACCAATGCCTTGCCATTAAAGAATATTGGCAATGCCAGTCAGTATTTTGTTTTTTATTCAATTGTTTTATTTTACGATTTTTAAATTCTTCAATCTAAAATACATCAATTGGCTATCTTAAATTTTTTTAAAAATATGGGAAAAGTAAAAAAATATGCCATTTTTTCCCTTAAATGGGCCTGGTATACTGAGGTAAGTTTAGTTAAATCGCAATATTTTAACATCACAACTCTCCAGTTTAATATTTGTCCATTATTTACGGCCCACCCTATATAAAAACAATAAATACACAGTTCTTTGTCGATATAATAAAATTATTAAGATACGCAATGATAAAAATAATTTAATGTTCTTTGTTTAGAGGCGTCTTTTGTCTCTATATTTAATTTACAATTTATTGTGACTAAAAGAATTCCTTTATACAAATAAGATTCCAGGCGAGTTCACTTCAGTAACTGGGAAAATTAACGAGAAATTCAGAATTTTACATCAGTAACAAAATGTTTTGCGACAAGGAGTATGTAGAATGTTTAAATTTAAACTAAGGGGAAACATAAGGTTAAAATAAGAACAATTATTATTGTGTAACATGTAGGAAATGCGATATACTTCCGGGCGACAGTGGAGTCCGGAAATATGCTTTTCCTACGTGTTGCACATACTATTTCTTATTCTTTAATTTTCGTTTTGGGTAGCATAAAATACAGGGTAGCCCACCATATTCGACAGGGTCTGTAGCTGGATAACCATGGGGTTTTTAAAAAGTAAATACTGGAAGATATACAGGTCGGATAAGGCCACTATACAGGATGTCTCAAAAAAGTATGGCGTATTAAATTAGACACTTAGTAATATAAACAAACTTTAGTTATTTTTTAAAGTAGAATCTAAAACCGTCATGAAATATAGGGTGTTCTATTTAAAAATATAACTTTGATACGTCACACTTTTTTGAGACACCCTGTATAGACTAAAATAATTTTATACTGTGGTCTTATTCGACCTGTATATGTTTCAGTATTTACTTTTTTTAAAAATCTCATGGTTATCCAGCTACAGACCGTGTCGAATATGGTGAGCCACCCTGTTATACAGGGTGTCCCAACTCTATTTATACACGAAATAACTTCGCCCCTGTACAAAAACAAAAATAAACCTAAAATAAAAAATGTTTATTTGGATACACTCTTTCGATTGACAGTACTAGTTAGCACACAAGGTGTCTTAAAAACATAATTTGCATTGGCAAGTAGGTGTTTTTAAATGGAACACCCTATATATTTTAACAAATTTTGACTCTGTAATAAATTCTATATCAAAAATGTAAAACACAGTATATGTCAATTATTACTGGTTTTTGAGTATGCTGTTATGTTAAATATTACCGTTTTTAAAACAATAGGTTGCTTTTGTAGATTAATTTTTTGATTGTAAAAGATTTTTCTTTATATTGTAGCCTTAAAAAAGGAAAAAATAAATTTCCAAAAGCTCGGCGTTTTAGTGAAAAAGAGTTTTACTTCAGCCCTAGACCGAATCCCCAAGAATTTAGAATCTTTGTATTCAACTAGTCTGTCAAGACTACCCTACCCTTCCACTATTATATATATATATATATATATATATATATATATATATATATATATATATATATATATATATATATATATAATACCATTCAAGACTTCTGGTAGAAGTCATGGCCCACGAAAAGTATCTGGCAATAGTAAATTTTAATTATCCATAATATTCTCAACGAAATATTTGAAAACGAACTTTGCTACTGTAAGTACGTTTTTATGCACCTGTACTTCGCGCTACCTAAGAAACGGCCTCCTAACAACACATTATACTAATAGTCCTTAAAATTTCCGCTTTGCGAAAATGACGTAGCTCTGGGGTCTTTGGGATCTTGAACTGTTATAATCTGATCCGAATAAGGCCACTAACAGTCACTTTTACTTCCAGCTGAAATATATACATATTAAGGCAAAATTCAAAAGTTATTATGTGATCTTATAGGGATATAGGTTGTATCTTCAACTAATAGTTGACCATTTTTGAAGTTATTTTGTTGCCCGGTTTTCAAAAAATTTTGGTAATTGTCCAGAAAGTTGCGGCAACTCCGATTTTAACGAAATTTGGTATACGGGGTTTTTGGGGCGCGGATCACGAATCTAAAGAATTCTTTTTCGGCAACGTTTCGTTCTCGGGATATTAATCATCAAAGTTTAAATTCAAACTATCCCTATTTTTACTATATTTTCCCTTCTTTTGGACTTAATTTCTGATATACCACTAAACTGGCACACAATATTTCATTTATCATTAAAAAACCTTTTTAAAACATTTTTTTTTTTATTGATTTTAAGCTTTTTTATTCATATAAAAGGTTTGCTTTAAATCAAGTCGCCATGTTTGACACCATTATACACATAGCTGTATGCATGGTTGGATCGTTTTAGGGTAAAATATTTGGAATTTAATAAAAAAATGTGTTAAATCACTAAAAGAGATTTTTTAAAATTGTTCATAAAATATTGTGTGCCAATTTAGTGTTATATCAAGAATATTGTGCAGAAAGAAGGCGGAATATAGTAAAACTAAGGACAGTTTGACTTTCAACTTTGATGATGAATATCTCGGGAACAAAACGTTGCTAAAAAAAAATTCTTTTATATTCGTGATCAGCGCCCCAAAAATCCCCGTATATCCAAATTTCGTTAAAATCGGAGTTGCCGCAACTTTCTAGACAATTACCAAAACTTTTAGGGTGACCTCAATTGGTACAGGTACCTTATGTATATTTTTTGCAGTTCAATTATGAACAAACTTTTACTTTTTGCGTAACTCTTTCCGCGGTTTTCGAGTAGTGCGGTACGTTTACGTAGAAGTCTACATAGACTTCCCGGGTAGGCGATTGAAGGCGTCGTACGAGCGTTGCTGTACCCTTGGGGATCGAGAAAAGATTCACGCTAAATTGGAGCTTTTTTCTTCTGGGGCTAAGCGCTGTGAGTGAAGATTCCTAAAGTCTGAGGTTTTTCGTTTTGGTGTTGAACACATGGTGTCCTCGTATGGTCGAGGAGGTGCGCACGCCTTGCGGAAATACGTCAGTAGTGAAAGTGACGGTTATGCGCGATAACAGTAGCAGCCGCTGGCTTGACAGTCACAATTTATACATGTTCAGAAGTTTATCACTTATTGATTTAAATATTTGAATTTTTTAAAAAAGAAAATCTGGGGGTCTAGAACCTGACAATCCAATTTTCCAACCACTTGACGATGGCTGAATGCATTAAGTGTGAAAGCCCAAAACCGAAAATAGAATAGAATAGAATACTTTTTGCGTAGTTTAATAATCTACTTACAACAGAACAAACTCGTACTTACCGATAGATAAGATGGTTTAAATCCATAGTCCCCAGTTTCTCTTGCCTTAGATGATATTATATTGTCGGTCTTTTTAATAGGCACGGCAGGCGACCATTTTAAAGTTTTTTGCATTTTTAAAAAATAAAAGTGTAAAAATATCTTATAATTATGATTGACAGACTTTGTTGACAATGACAGGTATTGTATTAAGCTGAGTGGCTTTCCAGTGACGCAAATAGAGCGCTCCCGAGTAGCTCAAGAGCATTTCGTTCTACTTTATGGCGTTCCAGAGACGGAAAGTGTTATGCACCTGAGCTACTTCGTTTTTCTTTCCCCTTGCTTCTCATGCACCAACCCCTCTTTTGGTTTTTGTGCTTCAAACGTGTTTTTTATGGTTAAAGATGGATTTTTTAAAATTATTTATTTAAAATGGAATTAGATATTAAAAAGAGATTATTATTATAAAGCCAAGTATAGTTAAAAACAACTAAATTTTAAAATTTCTTAAAGTATCTCTCTTTCCTTGTCTAAGGATGCGTTCCAGTGACTAACTTTTTAGAGCAGTTCAAGAGCTTCAAGCCCTGGAGCGTGACGCACAAAAATTTTTGTCACTGGAAAGCAACCCTTTATAGGGGCTGGGGATTTATTAACATTAACCGACATTAAAAGAGGAGATTATACAGGGTGTCCGCTAATTAATGGTACACACAAAAACCACAGTCTCCTTATGCCAAATTATAATTATTAAGATTTAACCAAACTTATCTATATCCAAAATTTGACTATAAGGAAGATGCATTAGATTATTAAAAATATTATTTCGATAATTTTTATTGCGTTTTGAATATTTTATTTCAACTTAGTATCTAGGGAGCCATCAGCTATTCAGATCTGATATTAATTTTTATGTGCAAACTAGGGTGGGGCCAGGTACACTATTTTAAACGCTACAATTTTTTGTGATACTCTGTATGTACCATCTAAATAAACCAGTTACCTTTATGCTTTTTGCACAAAAAAGGTATACTTTGTAAGAATCCGTCTGGGCAACCGTTTTTAATATACCGGGTGTTGTTCCGTCGAGCGGGACATAGGGAATCCCATGTAAATTTTGAAGTGGTCCAATATTGGCTCCCCTAATTATTTTAGAAGAAAATATAATTAGGATTTTTAAAGAGCACGAAAAGTTGTACCCAGTGTACAAATTTCAGCTCTTCTCAGTCCGCCAGCTAAGAGATAAATGCTAAAATAAGTTACGAATCTCCTATCTTCTTACCCGCCTTGTATTATTAGAAGTTTAAAATAAAATACTAGAAAAATTATTTAACCTCTTACTCTTAAGTTGTCAGATCAATGTCACATCATTCTTAAATAATGAACTACTTAAATCAAGAAAAAATAACTATTATAAAATGGTTTTACCAGGGAAATAGTTATCGAAGAGTAGCGGACATGTTTGCAGCCTATTTTCCCAATAGGTCAATACCAAGTAAATCGACAATAGAACGGACGATAAAAAATTTGAAACTACAGGTACAGTAATCAACAATTGCAAATGTGAAGAAAATCGACGTGATCTTTCGTCAAACGATTTTTTCTATGGGGACATTTAAAAACTAAGCTACCAATAAAAAATATGAAAATTTAGTCCAGCTAAGGAATGCTATTTCCGCTGAATGTGCCAGAATATCGATGTACCAACTAGCCAACGTAAGAAATGAGTTTTATGATCGTTTGGGTTATTGTCTGGCAGTTAATGGAGGAATATTTGAGCATTTGATTAAATCCTAATATTTTCGTCATAAATTGATTTCTAAATGTAGAAAAATTTGTTTTATTGTCTTGCGTAACTGTGAGTGCATGTGTTGGAATTAGCTGTAAACTAAAATGAAATGCGAGGATTCTTTTTGCAATTCCCGTATAAAATTGTTCAGTTTTGGCAATGACATTAAAAATTAATGATCTAAATTGTCACTGATAAATCGATATGGTGTTTTTATTATTGATTTCTAGAGTACAGGGTGCATAATGAGATACTACGTTGCAGAAGTATTTAAGCAGTTTACTCTTTACTGGCTGGTTGAAAAATGCTCAAATTTTCATTTTGGGTGGAACTTACTGTGCTCTTCAATAAATCCTTATAGCATTTTTTCTAAAATAATTAGGGGAGCCAATATTTGACTTCTTCAAAATTTACATGGGATTCCCTATGTCCCGCTCGACGGAGCAACACCTGGTATGATGTTCCATTAAAATTACCAGGGTTATCATACTTAGAAGTTCAAAGTTTACAACACTAATGGTTAAACAGAAAGTAGTATTATAATGGTCTTTAAAGGAAGAATCTTTTAAAAGAGCTATTAAAAGCATTTTAAATTTTTGTGATGTTTATTTCTTTTACCATAAAACTGCATATTGTGCTGTTGTTTTGACATTTTCAAATGCCATTTTCTCCAAAACTAAAGTTAGGTTATGGAAATATTTAGGGTTTTATATCAGAAATAACCCGTAGAATTTAAATCCAAAAAATATACATGGTATTCCATTTAATATACCAAAGTTTATATCACTTCCGGGTAAACCGGAAGTAATACCCAGATGCTCATCATCATCATCAAACAGCTACAGATTTGTCCACTGCTGGACGTAAGCCTCCCGTAAGGACTTCCACTTTTCTCTGTTCTGTGCAACGTTCATCCAATTCCCCTGAATGCGTTTTAAATCATCGGACCATCGTGTGGGTGGTCTTCCTCTATTGCGAAAGGCATCATTTCTTGGTCTCCACTCCAATACTCTTTTTGTCCACCTATTATCGTTTGTTCTCGCTATGTGACCCGCCCAATTCCACTTTAGGTTAGTAATTCTTTCGATGGCATCTGTTACTCTGGTTCTTCTTCTTATTTCCACATTTTGAACCCTGTCTCTTAAAGTTAAGCCCAGCATAGCTCGCTCCATAGCTCTTTGAGCGATTCGAATTTTATTTACTGTGCTTTTGGTTAGAGTTAGTGTTTCGGCTCCATATGTTAACACAGGCAAGACACACCGGTCGAAAACTTTTCTTTTAAGACAAATCGGGATATTAGCTTTTAAAATGTGACCCAGTCTTCCAAAGGCTGTCCAGGCTAAACCAATTCTTCTGGTTATTTCGCACGTTTGGTTATCTCTCCCCAGACGAATTTCATGACCTAGGTACTTATATGAATGTACCTGCTCTATATTTAGGCTATTAACCGTTATATTTTCACTAATAACCAGGTTAGTCATAAGTTTAGTTTTAGCGATGTTCATTTTTAGGCCTACTCTCCTCGATGCTTCTTCAAGTTCGCTTAACATCTCTCTTGCTTCCCCCAGGTTATCTGCTATTAAAACTATATCGTCTGCGAATCGTAGGTGGCTTAACTTTTCACCATCAATATTTATTCCCAGGTTTTCAATATTTAAAGTTTTAAACATATATTCCAGGAGAGTTATAAACAATTTGGGAGAGATAACGTCTCCTTGGCGAACTCCTCGCTCTGTCTTGAATACGGGAGTATCCTCATGAAGTCTTACACTGGCGCTTGCATTGTTATATACGTGTTTTATAACGTCAATATATCTACTGTCCACTCTGCAGTCGGCGAGGGCTTGGAACATTTTCTGATGGTCGATTGTATCAAACGCCTTTTCGTAGTCGACAAAGATAAGGACCAAGGGTTTGTTGTACTCTACACATTTTTCAATGACTGTTTTGATTGTTTGGAGATGATCATTGACGCCATACCCATCACGAAAGCCTGCTTGCTCTCGTGGTTGGTAGAATTCTAATTTCTTAGTTAACCTTCTGGTAATAATTCTCATAAAGAGTTTATATATTTGGGAGAGCAAGCTTATTGGTCTATAGTTTTGGACCTGTGCGATATCTCCCTTTTTATGTATCAGTATTACAATTGCCTTGTTCCACTTGTCTGGTGTTACACTATTTCTTAGACAGGCATTATAAAGTTTGGCTAATATTTTTAAGAGTGTTGTTCCTCCCATTTTAATACTCTCTATACTAATACCGTCATCTCCCGGGGATTTATTGTTCTTCATATCCTTTAAACTGTTTTTTATTTCATTCAGGGTGATGTCGGGAATATCATCTGATCCTTCATTTTTTATTCTTGGAATTTCGGCTCTATGATGTACTGTCCTGTCTTTTTTATATAGTTCCACATAAAACTCTTTTACGACTTGTTACAATTTCCTGTCTATTTGTTATAATTTTCCCAGTGTGACTTCTTATTTTGCATATTTGTTTTCTTCCCCCAGATGCTATTATATCTAAAATTGGCATCTGGTGATACAATATAAAGACCCCTAAATTTGAAAAGTATACAATAGCAATTTCGTTGTTTTTTTTATTCGAAAGACTGCATTACCGCAGTGGTACCAATAAAACCAAATCAGGATCTTGTGATGGTATCCTGGCCAAAACTGGAAAAATTAACCTAAATTTTAAAGGCACGATAATGTATTTTATTAACCAACTTTATTATTTATACCAACAGTTAGGCCTTGTCAGTATGTTGGGTTGCATAGGCTTACGATGATTATATACGTACTAGAGACATTGCCGCTTTGTGCAAACAACTTACGTGAGAGAAAAAGTTACTATACTATGGGCTCTTTATATTGATAATGAATACCTAGTCAGTAAAAAAGTTTAAAAAGTCAATTAATCCTGTTACTGACGTTTAACCCAATAAAATACATATTATGGTCAGGCGTTTTTTTTTAATTTATAGTGCCTAAAGTATAGTAGTGTTTTTAATAAACATATGTTTATTATTTATATACCAATAATAATAATTTAAAAATATACCGGGTGTTGCTCCGTCGAGCGGGACATAAGAAATCCAATGTAAATTTTGAAGTAGTTAAATATTGGCTTCCTTAATTATTTTAGAAAAAATGCTATTAGGATTTATTGAAGAGCACAATAAGTTCCACCCAAAATGAAAATTTAAGCATTTTTCAACCAACCAGTAAAGAGTAAACTGCTTAAATACTTCTGCAACTTAGTATCTCATTATGCACCCTGTACTCTAGAAATCAATAATAAAAACACCATATCAATTTATCAGTGACAATTTAAAACATTAATTTATAATGTCATTGCCAAAGCTGAACAATTTTATACGGAAATGTCAAAACGAATCCACGCATTCCATTTTAGTTTACAGCTAATTCCAACACATGCACTCACAGTTACGTAAGATAATAAAACAAATTTGTCTACATTTAGAAATCAATTTATGACGAAAATATCAGGATGAGCTTTTGATTAAAGCTCAAATATTCCTCCATTAACTGCCAGACAATAACCCAAAAGATTATTAAACTCATTTTTACTCGCACATTCAGCGGAAATGGCATTTCTTAGCTGGTGGATATTGTGGTGTGGCCTTGTCTAATAAGGTCCTCCAGTTGTCTCATGCTAATGTTTCCTTCGGCCTCCTCTACACAAAGTATCACGTCTAAATCCCTCTCGTTTTGTACAATTTGTCTCTGATTTTCACGTCGATTTTCTTCACATTTGCAATTATTGATTACTGTGCCTGTAGTTTCAATTTTTTTTTATCGTGCGTTCTTTTGTCGATTTACTTGGTATTGGCCTATTGGGAAAATAGGCTGCAAACATGTGCGATACTCTTCGGTAACTATTTCCCTGATAAAACCATTTTACAATAGTAATTTTTTTATGATTTGAGTAGTTCATTTGGTTCAATCATCAGGTTAAATAAATTTTCTGGTATTTTATTATAAACTTCTAATAATATAGGGAGCGTAAGAAGATAGGAGATTCGTAACTTATTTTAGCATTTATCTCTTAGCTGGCGGACTGAGAAGAGCTGAAATTTGTACACTGGGTACAACTTTTCGTGCTCTTTAAAAAGTTCTAATAATATTTTCTTCTAAAATAATTAGGGGAGCCAATATTGGACCACTTCAAAATTTACATGGGATTCCCTATGTCCCACTCGACGGAGCAACACCTGGTTTATTAAAAAATAAATTAAAAAAAAATAACATCTCTAAAATGCTAAAAATACTAAATAAATAAAAATCAGTTTTTAATAACATGTATGTGCATGTTAAATATTGATAACCAGTACTAAAAACAAAAGTTTTATAGTATAATATGTTATAAAATTACCCTTTCTTTTATTTTTAACATTTTAGCAAGTTTTATTTACTTTCTTTTTTGGAAGGCCGGATTTAGGGCAAATATTTATAATACAAAAAAACAGTTTCAATCAAAAGCCCGGAATTTTATAAATATTTATTCGTTTTAAATTTTGCGCTTATTTAAAAACGAAGCAAATTTACATAATTCAATCCATAAATCAAACAAATATTTAGCATCAAAAACTTTTTATTTTACAATAATAAATTTATACAACACTTATAACAACAATAAATTTTTCTTATAATATACATATTATTATGGCTTAAGAAAGTCTTTGGTACATTGTAAAAGTATTAATAAAATAATTAAACGAATATAAACTAACACAAAAACATTTATTATTTAATACACATCT
Source organism: Listronotus bonariensis (assembly GCA_014170235.1). Taxonomy (NCBI): domain Eukaryota; kingdom Metazoa; phylum Arthropoda; class Insecta; order Coleoptera; family Curculionidae; genus Listronotus; species Listronotus bonariensis. The sequence continues at coordinate 211,152 of JACEGR010000724.1, read as the reverse complement.
TTATAAGAAAAAGTTGGCAATAAAAAATAATATTTACATAAAAAAAAGATTTTAGGTTATGGTGGAGGCTGAGGTCGTCAACCCATCGGTGAGCTAGGAATAATTAGCTAGCATAGATTAAATAATTAAAAAAAAACAATATTTTTGCTTGCGAGATAGCCTTAAAAAAAACCTTTAAAATGATTTATGTTTTACCCATCTATTATTGATCTGTAAAACCTTAGAAACCGAATATGTTATGGTAGCAATAATAGCTGCTATCACACCTAGGGCATTATAAGCGGGCATTATGCTAATGCCCGCTTATAATGCCCTAATGCGCTAATATGGAAATTTTATTGCTTATCCAATTTTATTTCTCTCACAATAAAAATCAAGTTTATACAAAAATATGTATTAAAATAAAATCAATAACTTACCAGTTCCTGAAAATATGCCATTAAAACGGTTTCCGGTTATTTGAAGAATTGCGTTCGCATCTTTCCAAATACCAAATATGCCATACTCCCGATCATACTGTTGCCTTGATTTAACTGGCAAAAGATTTTCGGTCGTTTTTATGGCCTTTTCTCTTATATTTTGTGGAATTTCTTCCATTTTGAGCAAATCGTTAAATAAAAATGCCAACTGACTAACTCATAGAAACATCAAAGTCAAACTTAACACCAGTCATTATCTACTTACGTATACAGGTACAGGTGCAACTTATTTTTATATTGCGAATAAATAATGTAATTAGTCATTGAAAAAGTCTTTTTGGGTAAAACATAAAGCATTAGTATGCACCACGGGCTTTACTGGACTATAATGCCCATCAGGTCGAAAATCTAGCCGTCGGGCCAGAGGCCCTCGGGCTATTTCGACCTTCAGGGCATTATAGTCCTAGTAACCCCCTTGATACATAAATAGCTATTATATTATATTTTTGTTTAATTATTATACGCCTTGTTTACTAATTCATTAGATTTTCTTACAAAACGATTTTAAATTATTATACCTAAAATATTAAAAAAACATTAAAAGACAAATTATCACATGGCGAATAATTATGCCAATAGAAGTTATTTATTATGTTTTATACAAAATGTTTTAACATTTTATATAAATATTTCGTGAACGTCTTTTTAGGGTCTTAATTTTCTATAAATGTGTCTTAAAAAAACCTATAAAACAATAATATACACATAATGTGGATATAAAAAATTAATATAAATATACAATATATTACATTACAAGTGTGGAAAATGACTAATTTCACACGAGTGGGGAATATTGTAGCACAAGGCGTTAGCCGAGTGCGACAAACCCACGAGTGTAAGAAAGTCATTTTCCACACGAGTACTGTACACTATTTTTCCTACGACCACAAATTATTAACCAAAAAAATTAAAGGTTGTCTTTACAGAAAAAAAACAATTGAGAACTTTACAACTCTAGGGTGATTTTTACTTTGTAACACTAGTGTGATATGTACTTTTCCTCTTTCTATATTATACTGTTTTGACAACATTTTTACATCGAAAGTCACCTACCTAGAAGCATTGTATAACTTTTATCATTTTGGAATTTTAAAAGGCCCTCACTTATAAAAATTGTATGGTTTGGTTAGGTAATAACGGTAATAGTTTAATACGGTTTTCTGCTATTTTAAGGGTTTTTTTAAAATTATCGATACTTACATATTTTAGACACTCTTCTAAATAAAAAGTAGCGCATATCCAAAATATTCCTTTTTTTTTAAATATCAGTAAACAAACTTACGGGACCGGGGAGTGAAAAGGGGTGCTGGGTGGGGTAAAATTAGTAAAACGAGTTAATGAAACTGAACATCACATGTAAAATTAAGTAAAAATTACATTTTTTTTCATATTTTTGAGAAAAAATATGACAATTGTAAATGCCTAACCTATAGTCCTAAAAGTAAGAAAAAACGACTACTAAACGTCCGTTATACCATGCAAAATATGGAAAGCATTTGGCAACGTCGAAAGGGTTTGATTCTATTTATGAATGGATAAAAGAAAGTAGATTCATAAAGTGTGTATTAGCCTCAGGTTTAATTATGGGATTTAAAAAAAAGATTTAACTAGTTGTTTGAGTACACGAAGACAGAGAGAAAGAAATTTGATCTATAGTTTTTTAGATTTTCAGATCAGAGTTTTTCTCTGGCGCTTTAGGACGAACGGTCAAGCGGTAAGGCTGCCCCTATAAAGTGATTTTCGCTAATTTGGGTTCTACTGTTTAAGGTAAGTAAAAAGTTTTTTTTTACTGTCACTACAATAAATATGTCACTTGCAAACCAATAGCAGTTTTTAGAATGACATCATAATATATATCACACGAGTGTTGTAAAGTACTTTGCAACACTAGTGTGATATAACGCATTTTCTATGCATGAAACCAGTGTGCTATCTGCTATTTTCAGAAGTGGTCGTAGGAAAATAATTATTAGTAAAACAAACAGTTACAGCCAACTAACTTGTGATGTGATTTTAAAGGATTCCCAATTGTTCCTCATTTATTTAGATATGATATATTTAAAAACTCGTTTCTTAGAGAAACCACAAGAAACTTTTGTTTTTTTAGGGTACATCTATAATTTCGATCATTAATTATCAGTCTTTTAGGATTAACAATAAATGTATAAACAAGAGTTGTATGAATTTTCTGTAAGATTGCAGAAATGTAGTCAACAGTTCAAAATCTGTTTGCTTTTTTATGCAAATTTTGATGGTTTTAGCTCAAATAGAGTGTTTTTATTACATACAGGGTTATTTTTAGGTTAGTATTATTCTTTTAACACTGTATGGAATTGCAAAAAGTAAGCTTTTTATCAAAATAAAATTATGTCCGAAAATGCTTCGTTTCCGAGATACATGGTGTTAAAGTTTTAGGAAAAAAATGCCTTTTTCATCATAACTTCTCTATTATTTCAGATATTTATTACACAAAATTTGGTAAACTTCTTTGCCATAAAGTGACATTTTTGCTGTAAAACTGTTTTATAAAACTTTTACCAGTGGCGTTTGAACAAGATTTGTATGATTAGTATTCAATTCTTTTCAAGAAATAAATAGTATGCCACTGCTTTTTATTTCAATCCATATTATCTTTAAAATGCTCATTTACTTTAAAGTTAATTCGGTATCTTGACATTTTTCGTTTTTTTGTGCGACGAACGGTTTTCGTTTAAAGAAATAAAAGTAATTTTGATGCATGACAAAATCGCAAAATTCTGATAAGGTATTTTGTGTGTAAAATTCGTTTTTATCTAATTTAAATTAAAGTAAAGTCAAATACTTACATTACTACAATTTAAATTTAATTAAAAAGTAATTTCCTAAGAAAGCTTTTGCACAGATAAAAAAGCCTAAGTTAGAAATTAAACATTAAACAACAAAATTATCTCAAACCAAAGACAATTATCTATAATTGTCTTTGCTCAAACTAACTTAAGTAAATGGTCATATTAAAAATAATATAGATTTAATGAAAAAGCAGTGGCGTACTATTCTTTTTTGAAAAGAATTAAATACAAATCTTGTTCGGACGCCAATGGTAAATTTAAAAAAAATGGTGATACTGGTGATAATATACAGGGTAAATTAAAAAGTGTACAATTTTTTTAATGAAGCACCCTGTAAACTATATTACCAATAGAAAGATCTTTATTAGAGCTTTAAAAAATACTCTACTAAGTACATATCACTTTATTAGTTTCGAAAATATGGCCATCGCAATCAGGTACTCGGGTAATTTTAAATGTACATGTCATTTTGTAGTAGGCAAAGGTATTGACTTTATATTCTAGGGTTATAAAGTATTTATCAAGCGCTTTAAAATAGTTACTCGACCCCCTTCTCATTTAAGAATTTTGGGGTGGTAACCCTAGGAGTTGAAGGTTGAAGGGGCGCCGTTCAATTTTTGTAAAAAGGTTTCCCCTCAATAAATATGTTGACGTGTTTGGCACATTTTCTCAAATCTGTCTCTTTTCGCACATAAGTTGAGTGGTACATTTTTAAATGAATACCAATGGCGTAGCTACTATGGGGGCTAGACGTAGCAGTGCCCCAGGGCTCCCGAGCTAAGGGGGCCCTTTGGAGGTTGAAAAAGGGCCCTCAGAGTAAATACAGAAATATTGAAAAGAAATTGGGGTAAAATAAAGTGGAGGACTCTTTTTTCTCTAGAAACGATTTAAGGTCTTGGTTTGTATGCATAAAGATACATAAAGAAGATAGAGGAAAGTAAAAAGTACGGAGGACCTTTTTTGCTAAATTTTTAGGGGCCCCTATTTGCCCCAAGGCCCCTGCTGGCCAAGCTACGTCACTGATGAACACCCTGTATATTTAAGTGATATTTGTATCCGTTTTTAATACACAAACTTAAATAATTTCACCCTTTTAAAAGACTCAAGCCTCTAGTGTAAAGGTCACAGCTTAAATAGAGATGACGCATGCAATAGCTTCGTGAATTTTTTTAATTTGTTGACGTAAAACCAAAAAGAAATCATTTTTAATAACGTGACTCACTTCTTCTCGGACCAACGACCTATCATATCTTAAATAGTTGTGACTTCAATTTTAACTTCAGGACTCGGCTAGTCATAAACAAATAAAGTATGAAAAACCCCGGTAAAAACCATATTTAAATACAATCCTATAGAGCAAGGCTTTTTGGTATAAGATTCTTTAAAAAATTGCAGGTAAAGAGCTGGATAAATGGAAAAACAATTGTGAGTGGAAGTGCTAATTGATCTAAGTACCAAGATCAAAAATCCCCAGAAATCAAAGATATAAGTCAAGTTAGAGTAAAATTGGCACTGTGATTTTAAAGTGGAGTATTGGGGCTGTCTCATAACACATATTGATGAACAATAAATAAAAAAAATGTAATTTTAACACTTCTGCAAATGTGTTTTTAAGTGATATGTATGGCTCCCCATATAATTAAAAAATCTATATTTTTTAAAAAAAAATGTTTTTGTTGGAGTCAATATTCAGATTAATTATAATCTTAATAAAAAGATATAATTCAATACTTAAAATAGTCTGTTTTTGATTACGACAAAAGTGCTACCTTTACAAATGAAAAACATAGTTGGCCATGACATTATTAAAAGGTCATTTTTATATGCTTTTTGCGAGCTACTTTGATTGTTTCGAGGCGAATTGGAAAAAACGCAAAACACTTTTTTCACCACAGCTACAGAAAAAAAAACTTTACGTTTAAGACTTTAAATTATTAGGGTTTTTTAAGGTTAGGAAAAGTTGTGACTTGATGGCCAATTTTTGCCCAAAGAATCTTGTTTAGAAATAAAAACATGTTTTATACAAAACTATGAATATTTTAAATGTACTATAGTAAATGTTAAATAGTTTTTTATTATTTTTTTATATCTTATAACAAAATATTTTACAACAAATTACCTTATATAAATAAATACATAAATATTTTAGTCTTGGTTCTTGGGTTGAAACCGCGTCAAATTAAAATGGTTTACCGACATCTCGCCATCGACTGCACGAGGCATGTTCACTGAATTATGTTATGTAATGCTCCATAAATATTTCCATTTTTTTTTTGTTATTTTTCTATTTTTTAAAGTTATTTTTAAGTAGGCATTGCAAACAAATGCTTGGACGTTAATACCTGTTACCATATCTGTAACATAATTTCATATCATTATAAAATAGTATTTGTCCTTATTACCCTGCTTGTCGAGTTGTTGTTTTTGGAGCAATTGTTCTTATTGTTACTGTTGTCTTTATACGCAATACGCATTACTAGGCTCGAAAATATCGAAACATCAAGAACGTTTTGGGTTTAATATGTGGTGTGAAATTTTGGGAACTAAAATACCAGGTCCATGTATTTACCATAATTCATTAACTGCAGAAATGATACCTTCATTTATTTTTGCAGCACAAAATGTAGCATGTTAGCATGCCAAACTTATCTTCATGGCTATAATGGCCATCCTGCATATTCGACCGTAATAATACAATAAGATATTAGCTAATCACTAATAAACAATAATAGAGACAACAGTAACAATAAGAACAATTGCTCTAAAAACAACAACTCGACAAGCAGGATAATAAGGACAAATACTATTTTATAATGATATTAATTGTTACAGATATGGTAACAGGTATTAACGTCCAAGCATTTGTTTGCAAGGCCTACTTAAAAATAACTTAAAAAAATAGAAAAATGCAATTTTTCTTTTAACTAAAAATTAAAATATGACATGTGATACATCGTTAAATTTGTAATAAAAAATCGGATCAGATACGGGGTGTACTTTTTTCGAGCCATAAAAAAATATAGTTGATGATGGTTTCTTGAAAACGAAACGTCTGGTATAAAATCTAAAAATACCATCATGTAGTAGCTAAAAATGTCAATGAAAAAGTCTTATTAGTTTTTTTATATCTCTTCAAATAAAGTCAGAAAAAAATAAAATCGATATAGTCAAATTTTCGTTTTTGCCAAATATCTCAGCAGGCCATGAAAATTTTTCAAGTTTCTAAACGGCATGTAAATAAGCTTTAAAAACACAACTTTTTCCTAATTTAACCTAAGCTATATCTCCAATAGGTACTGAGACTCCCATGCTTAGGATCCTTATCTTGGACACACTGTATTATGGTTGCTTTTTAGATCTTTTTATAAAAAACGACTTTTTGTTATAAAATCAATACTAAAAATTTTTTCAATTGCCGCCAAGTTACTAAGACACCATGTATAAAAATTAAGGATAAAATTAAGAGGAGTAAAATGCAAATATTTAAAGAACACTTTCTTATTAGACGAAAATATTTCGTACAGTTATTTTTACACACAGAATTTACAATTTTTTTTTGTAACATTGGACATTTCCTAGTCTATTATAATAATATGGCTTAGTTTAACCATAGAACACATAGCTTTTATTTAATGTTTTTTATACACTAATAACCAACTCGAAAGAAAAATTATAATATAATACATATTTACTTACCCTGTTTAATTGCCTGTTCAACTAGAAAATTAAAGGTAAAATAGTTTATGTTTTTTTACATTATCGACCACCGAAAATAATAGAGACATTTTGCACCTCTTAAAATAACAGACGTTTTTTGGCCTCCTTATGGTTATCGTTATTAAACATAACGATTACGGCAGCAGTTTAAGATAGAGATTTTGCAGCCTCTTTTAAGAAATTTATCTTGCGTCTGCGCTTTCGACACATAACCTTATTTTTGTCTCTGGTTCACCGATTTTAAAGTTAGCGAAAAATCCGTATTTACTTTTATTCTTCATAAGATATAAACTCGATATTTAAATATATGCAAACACTTCTGTTGATTTCGTTTTTTAAAGTAGATGCAAACAATACAGTATAAGCAAAACACAAAAAGTAAGGTTAAGTTTGGTAGTAGAATAAAAAGCAAGTGTGCCAGATTGTAACATCTAAATTAATTACTGATTTAGAATATCCGTAAAAGTGCAAGTCCGTTTGAATTTCTTAACACTATTTGATTTTTATTACTGCTATAGATTTTTCGCTAATATAGAGCCTTTGTATAAATGATATTTTAATTAATACGGCAATAAAATTTTAACCTTTTAAATAATTGATATTAAAATTTCTACAACCGGCAACCACGCAGTTTAACAATAACGATAACGATAACGATAAGCTCTTCGGTATTCATCCGTAATTAAAGGAGTCCGGTATGGTTAATAACGATAACGGATCATGTTTGCGTTACTGCGCAGTCTCAGAATAACGTTAACCACAACGGAATTGCAAAATAACGGGTGCAAAATGTCTCTATTACGTGGGGGCATACGACTAAAGTATTTTTTCATTTTTGGCACGTCCGGTTATACCGGAAGTTACTGTCATGTTAAGTGGGACACTCTGCATATTTACACTGATTTTTTAGATACTGCGTTAAATTTCAATCATATTTTATGAATAATATTCTATACATTAACTGGGACCAGTTTTGACTTGAGAGGATGCTGTAGCCCGTTAGAATTGAGCAACGATTACGCGTTTAAATATTTTTGTAAAGTATAGAAAAGTTTCTTAAAATTATCCAAAGATTATCGGAAAGTTGGTTATTTTTACGGTTTTGTAATTTTGGGAAATTTCATGTGGTAATTATTAACATTACTAAAAATCAACTAACTTTCCGATAATCTTTGGATTATTTTAAGAAACTTTTCTATATACAAATTTTTTCCAAAACAAATATAAATATTTAAAAACGGCAGCGAATCGCGTTTTAGCTCAGTTTAACGTGCTACGGAATCCTCTTTATAACACGCTTTTGTTAGCTTTTCTTGTATGTATGTTTAAAGATTTTTTTGAGAAATCAAAGATAAAAATGTTTTCCATATGGTTCAACAATTATGGCGGTCCCTGTATGGTATCACACTTTAAAAAATGCCAGGGTTGTTAGTATTTTCTTAAATCAAAAATAGTAGCTAAAATATTTTTAAAAGTAAGTTTAATTTTAGTTCCCTGTAACAAATTCGCCTTTATAGTCTAAGATCCGGCATTAAGAAAATATACCCTCATCTGTTAATTAAATGAAATAATATTTTCTAGGCAGATTTTAATGTAGTGAATGCAAGTGAACAACATCTGCCAGCATAGGTCTGCTACAATTAATAATAATTAATTAATTAATAGTTAATTTATTTATAATTGTTACCTTTACATGTTAATTGCATAAACCAATGATCAGCGGTGAAATAGCTTAGTTGGTTAGGTAGCAGCCCGATTTTATTCAATTAAATATGGTAAACATAATTTTGCTAATAGACAAGGGAATAAAAAATAGAAAAAAATGTTACCCAGTGCGGGATACGAACCCAGAGTGTCGACAAGGCATGCACTGCTAAATGCTGCTACCTAACCAACTAGGCTATTTCACCGCTGATCATTGGTTTATGCAATTAACATGTAAAGGTAACAATTATAAATAAATTAACTATTAATTAATTAATTGTTATTAATTGTAGCAGACCTATGCTGGCAGATGTTGTTCACTTGCATTCACTACATTAAAATCTACCTAGAAAATATTATTTCATTTATTTAAAAGATGAGGGTATATTTTCTTAATGCCGGATCCTAAACTATAACGTTTATTATGCAAAATGGATATTTATTTATTGTATACCTACATATCCAATTAACTTTTGCGAAGGAAAACAACTTTTATTCTATCAAAAAAGTAAAAATAAATTTGCTAAAAAGTCTCTAATGGAATTAAACAGAGCACAATATAATTTCAAAACCCTTAATATCTATAAACACAATAATGGAAAGCTTTCCATAAGCTCCATACTTTAGCTTTTTTATAAAATATGATTGAATTCAAACAATAAGTATAAATCACAAATTAAATTTTCTAACTTTAAGGAAAATAAACGTCTAATAATAAAAATTACCCAACATTAATTTATAAAATTATTAAAAAATAGGTTTTTCTTATAAAATTTGCAATTGAGCGTCGTATACGTATACAGGGTGGCCAATCGTCCGAGAAAGTCCATTATTTTTGTTGTTTAAGAAGATATAACAAAAGTTTTGTTATAAAAGTTGTAGGGTTTTTAAACGTGCCAAATGTCCCAAAATTATTTAATGTATACAGAGTGTCCTTAAAAAGTTATGGCAAAAAACTATTTGATTTTTATTTTTTTAAATTGTAACCACTATTTATTTTTGCCACGCTATTTAAAACTAACTAAAACTTTCGTAGAAAACAGAGTACCTAAAAATTAGGTAAAACGGTTAAAATTTATTATTTTTATACTTAGCTAGATAATTTAAAACACTAAGAAAAACAAAAAAATCCCTTAAAAATGTACTAGACCTTATAAAGGGTATTTTTTTACATGGAACACCCTGTATAATGAGCAATTTTTAAATTTTCGAAGTAAAAAGCGGGTTATTTTCTTCGGCGGTTCCAATGCCAAAAAATGTAAGGTTTTTAAGATATTTAATATTTTTGAATAATTCATGACAAAAAAAAAACAATTTTTTGATAAAAGAAAAGTTTTTATATTTAATGGAACACTCAGTATATTTGTTAATATTTCTAAAATTTTGATCCTTTGTTAATTAATCTTCTTACAGTAATTTTTTTAGAGGTTAATAAATACTTTATTTATAGAAATAACCATAGCTTCTTTATTTATATTTTTTCAAGGAAAAGATACAATTTTAAGAATATTGACAAATATACTGGGTGTTCCATTAAAAACTAATCATAGTTCTTTTTATTTAAAATAATATGTGTTTTCTGTTTTCTTACAGGGATTTATTTTGTGGTCCTTAGTGTTTTCAAACACTTAGCTAAGTATTCGTTTTTGTCTAATCTCGGATATCCTGTTTTTACGAAATTTTCAGTAAATTATAAATAGCGTGGCAACATCGCCACGAGTTACAAAATAAAATAACTTACTATCTGCAAAATTTCATGCTGAATCCGATTCTGTAAACAAAAATAGGGTAACAATATAAAAAATTAACTTCTTACCCATAATTTTTTTGGAAAAGCCGTATAAATTAAAACTTTTTGGACATTTACGTTTTAAAACTTTACAACTTTAATATAAAAGCTTTTGTCATATCTCGGTAAACAACAGAAACATTGGACTCTCTCGGAAAATGGGGCCACCCCGTATGTTATAATACATATAAATACAGGATGTTTGAAAACTGTGATACCAAACTGCTATAAAAAATCATTTTATTAACATGAGAAAACAAGTTAATATTAAAATGAGTTCACAAAATCTACGATCTAAAATACAGGGTGTTAAAGTTGTCGAAAAAAATGGTTTTTGTAAATATTTTAGATTCCCTTTATTCAATTTTCTTGCTATTTAAGAGCAGTTTGGCACCACATGTCACAAATATCCTGTATACACTTATGTTTTATAATTAACCATGTATAACTACAAAACCCTTAACTATTAAGGCACATTAGAATAACTTGACCAAATTTTACCCTGTTATTAAAATAATATACCTTGTTTTCCTTCAAAATTCTTAATTATAGGTGCGTTGCCAAATAATATACTAATTTAATTTAATTAGTTACAATAACAGACAACTTCTAGAATAAATTTGGGGCTTTCATAAACACAGAAAATATAATTATATTATTTTAAATAAATTGTCGTCTCAATATACAGTGTGTACTTAAAACAATCTTTTTAGACCATTAACTAAACCTTACTGTCTAAAAACTAGTACTTTTACAAGCCCTGTAAGTCTTTGTATCCTTAAACAAAAAACTTTATTCAAAAAAACCAAAACGATTTTTTTATCATTTAATTAGTCAGGTAAAGTTCTTAGGTACTGTACCGGTTCTTTTATTTCTTTGGGTAACAAGTACCCTTGCGAATCTAAAAGATCGGTTTTGAAATCGATTTAGGTAACGGTGGAGGACGGAGGTAAATTTTTCTGTGTTTGATCTGTTGTCTTTTAGTGTCTTGTTTTAAATCTTTTTTGACGTTTGACGGTATTCTGCGAAGGTTTTTTCAGTTCATTTTTGTATTTTACCGATACTGGTTCCACTATTTCTTCAATTTTATTCTGAAACAAAAAAGGTTGTAAGTAAATACTTTTAGTTTTAACAAATTGAGGAGGTGGCGGTCAAAAAAGGTTTGGTCACATCAGAAAATATCAACGAACTCTTATGCCCAGTTTCACAAACACATGGTAACCATCACTTTTCGGTTAACTATTTGGTCAACATCAATCAAATTTCAGTATTTCGTTGTGTGTATGGTAAGTATTAACCAACGACGTATGGACCCAGCGATTCATTCATAATTTTATGATAAACATTAAGCCAACAATCCTAATAGGCAAAGGGGGTGAGGCAAGTGAGAAATGAAAATGGCGGACTTACTTTTTGACCTTGGTCGATAGTATGCACCCAACGACGTTGGTCTCTATTTACCTGTGAAAAGTGAGGTGCGGAAATGAATAGTCTACCCTTCTACAAACAAAGCACTGCCTACCCATATTGTCTTTAAAAACACTTTCTAATCACCAACAAACACCAGAAAATACACAAAAAAACGCATTATAAGCTTTATTTGATCACTTTTGGCTTTCCAAATTGTCAAATGACAGAAACCAACAGAAATGACAAAGCAAAGGGGCGTCACCCACAAGCGTTTAGGAAAAGTTCATTCATGTTTTATTTACGATGGAGTAAAAATCCCTGGGCGGCGTTGCCGGGATTAACAAATAATCACGTATTTTCAGAATTTTGCTTTTTTAAAAGATAATAACTTAGAATATTTGAACATATTTTTTTATTATGATATCTAAAAATGATAAAAATATATGTATTGTTTATTTAAAAAGTTATATTACAAAATTCTTTAATATAGAGGCTTATCCAACAACTACTTGTGGTTAGTAAGTTTAGAGTGGAAAAATTAAATTTGGCAAACCGCATTTTAGCGCTTTTACTGTGATGTATTGATGACAACAGCTCAAACGTAAACAAACCAGGTCCATACATCGTTGGTATTAACCCAATATTGTGAAACTGGCCCTTACGGTTTCCCATTTGTATACTTTTTTGGAATTTTCAGCCCCTGAACTGTAACCCTCCAAAATCTTAAATAGTAGTAGGGGTCAAGTAATAAGTTTTTTATTTTGATATTAGCTTTGTTTGGCAAGGGGTAAACTGTTTTAATGCAAAACGCGTGTAACTGAGTTATGTCACGGATGTCAAAAATTCAAACGGCTTGTATGCTTTCATTTAAAAATAAATATAATTAAATTTCTACATATTTGGGTTTCTTGTTCTCTAAACTTGTTGGTACGAGGGATCCAAAGACTTCTTCGACAAGAATTATCGTTTTAATAAAATGTACCTAACTTCACGACCTCGAAAATAGTGTAGTTGTAGGGGACTAAATGCCAAACACCTAATCCCGAATGACAACTCTGATCTGAAAAATAATACGGATAAATACAGCAAAAATGAAAATAACCCCTACGTGGGCACTGCGCAGTCCCCTTGTGGGCATGCGCAGTAAACATTTACAGATTAGCGGAAAACAAACAACAGGACCGGGTTTGGAAATTTGGTTAAAAGGGTTTTTGGGGCGCTAATCACGAATCTGAGTTTTTTCTTTTTTTTTTGGAAACGTTTCGTTCTCGAGATATTCATCATTAAAGTTGAAATTTAATTCTTAGTTTCACTCTATTCCGCCTCCTTTTGCACAAAATTCTTGATATAACACTAAACAGGCACACAATATTATATAAACATCTTACAAAAAACCTTTTTTAGTTATTTTACACGTTTTTTTCATTAAATTCCCACCTAGATGTATAATGGTTTTAGACATGGCGACTTGATTTAAAGCAAACTTTTTATATTAATAAAGAATGGCTTAAAACCAATAAGAAAACATGTTTTAAAAAGGGTTTTTTATAGTTAAATAAAATATTGGGTGCTAATTTAGTGTTATATCAGTAATCTAGTGCAAAAAAAGGGATATATAGTAAAAATAAGAATAGTTTGACCCTGATGACGAATATCTCAAGATCAAAACGTTTCCGAAAAATTTTCTTTTAGATTCGTGATCAGCGCCCCAAAAACCACCCGTATACCAAATTTCGTTAAAATCGAAGTTGCCGCAACTTTCTAGACAATTATCTAATTTTGTTTCTTGGATAAATGTACATATTAAATATTATATTTTAAGTTTGTACTCGTCTTCCATAGAAGTCCGTAAAAATTAAACCGGTTTTAGATATTGAATACTATTCTTCGTCTTGTATAATTTAGTATACGAGAGTGCCTTTTGAGGCACTAATCTCAATTTGAATTCCGTTTTTTGCTGGCCCCTCTTTGACTTAACCTTAAAACTGCACGATATTTTTGCGTTATTATCTTTCTTTTTAAAACTACATATCTGACACAACAAAACTTGAATCAATTGGTATTTGGTTTATTTTATCACAAAACCAATTAGTTTTGGTGTAACTAGTTGGAGGAATAAATCTCAATTTATAAACTATTATTTCACTCCCGCTGCCGTAGCAGTTTTAGTTCAGTTAAACTTGGCGTGTTGTGCCATTTGTAAACGCCGTTCCCTCATTTGACTTGACCAAGTTATTATAATAATCTTGTCTATGCAAGTTATCACTTTTGCCTTTAGTCGTTTGCAAACGTTCGTGATCTTAGAAAATTTTATGCTGAAAATTTTTTGGGTTATGGCCAAACTGACCTCATTTTTGTAATCAAAACCACAAGAAAAACCTTCAATTTCTGAAACAACACTATACAATTACTTATTAATTAGTTTTGGTTTATCAAAACTAAAATAAACGAAAGTTAAGCACACCAATGAAAAAATGACGAATACCAAATGACTAATAACGGTCGACCGTAGATGTGAGGTTGGTTTTGGGCGGCCGACGGCGCCAATTTTACCTAGATATTACGATCGGGGAAATCCCAAATTATCAAATGATATTATGATGACTGTGGCCCTGTCGCTGTGTAGGTAAACGATATCGTAAGCTAGGCGCCATTTATAGACAATTAAAAACCAAAAAAATAACGTACTTTTTATTATATAAGTTATTTTATAAGTCGATAAACCTCACCGTTTTGGCATAATAGACATCAAAGTTTTCATCAAATTCAATCGAAATTACTCGCATACATACAGGGGTCCAGTAACTCAACCGACAAACTTTATGACAGGATCTCTACAACAGAAAATAAGAACAAAAGTCCTATATAAACATATGTCCTAAACGTCTTAGTCTTTGAACTACGATGTGTTAAATATTACAAAGCTTTTAAATTTTAACACACCGTAGTTCAAAACTAAGTATCGTTTAAGACATATGTTTATATGAAGTTCTTCTTTTTTTTTTAGTTGTAGAATCGTTTGGTAAAGTTTGTCGGTTGAGTTACTGGACACCCTGTATGTATATAGGTAATTTGATTGAAATTGATGAAAACTTTGATGTCTATTGGTGCCTAAACGGTGAGGTTTATCGACTTTAATAAAGAGTACCTTATTTTTTAAGTTTTTGATTGTCTATAAAATGGCGCCTCCAGCTTTGCGATATCTGATCAAAATAAAAAGTTATGATGTAAATAAGTTTTAAGTTTTAGGTAAAGTGTCCTCTGGCGGTATTTAAAAAAGTACTTTTGTCTTAAAATTTTAGAATCTGCAAAGCTCGATTTGAGTGCCAAATATCAACTGGATTGGTTAAAAAATAAATGCAATATGGCGAAAAAACCAAAATAAAAATTGAACTTTGACGGCTTGTAACTCAAAAACAGAATGACATTTTGAAAAAAAATTATATGAAGCTCTACCCTTATTTTGTCAAGTAGAATCACCCCTTAAGTTTCGTGATCAATTTTGAATTACCCTGTATTTGTTTGCTATATAAAAAATAAGTGTACTTACTTTACTAAAATTAATTTCTTTACTATCGATTTTCTTATTGTAATATGCTTCTTCGAGTGCTTCCTTTATAAGAGAAAATGTAATTCTGTGTTTTGGTTCTGTTTTCCAACAATTCCTCATTAATTCGCAGATCAGTGGTGGGCAGTCTTCGGGTGGAATAAGCATTATGCCATCTAGGATAAGTTTAACTACCTAAAATAAATGTTTAAAAATTAGTGAACCTCAAAAGAGCAGTTACCAAATACTGTCTTGGTTTTGATCATACAGCGTGTATTCGAAAGATCTTACCATGTGAGAAATTATTATTAATTTTATTAACTCTATAAAAGGTGCATTTTCCCAAAATGTTCTGGTCACAAAACACTGATCAAAATTTAAATAAATTATAGTACAAAAAGCGTTATTCTTTAAAAAAGTTCTGCATGGTTTTAAAACCTAAAAAGGAATCATAAGATATTAATTTTTTAGTAGTATACCAGGTATCTCAACAAATATGAATTTTGCTCAAAAGAAAAGTACCTACCTTTATATTTGAAAATATTTTTTTTATTTTTAAAATAAAAATTATAATACTTATTTTGAAATGTAATATCTAAAGAAAGCTTTAGAACTGTCAAAACAGCGAAAACTCACAAAAACACTTGTTATTGCAAAAAAACTAAATATTTTTTTTTTTAAATGAGCGGGTTTGCTCTTAAACCATTCATATTTTTAAGATACCTCGTATATTACTAGAGAAATAATAATTTAATGATTGCATTTGAGGTTTTAGATATTGCAAAAGCTCCTGACGAGTACTTTTATAACCCTAGAATATGAAGTAAATATCTTCACCTATTACAAATAGCGGTACTTTAAAATTACCTAAATACCTGATTTGGATGGCCATATTTCGAAACTAATAAAGTTAGATGTACCTAATGTGGTGTTTTCTTAAAGCTCTTTTAAAGGTCTTTTTAGTGGTGATACTGGTAGTAATATACAGGGTAGAAGAAAAAAAGTATATATTTTTTTATTTAAGAACCTTGTATATTATTTTACCATTAAAAAGATCTTTAAATGACTTTAAGCTCTACATTAAGTACATCAACTTTGCGCTGTGGTTGCTCCGGTTGTATTGGCGGCGTCAATCTCCGGAGTTAAGCAGTGGTGCGCGCCCATAACTTGGATGGGTGACTGGCGTTGTCGGTTTTGGGCAACGGCACGCGGTGTTCTGCTCGGGGTTGAACGAACGGACCGAGCAGCAACTATCAAGTTATGGAATGAATGGTGTGGTGAATGGGAAGGAGTAGGGGTCAAGGTACAATAAGCCTTCAGGCTGCAGTGCACCACCAGGGGAACGGTCGTCGGACCTGGATGGGATGACCCCAAAGGGCAAAAAAAAACATCTAACTTTATTAGTTTCGGAAATATGACCATCCAAATCCAGATATTTAGGTAATTTTTAAAAAGTACCGCCATTTGTAATAGGTGAAGATATTGACTTCATATTCTAGGGTTATAAAGTACTCGTCAGAACTTTAAAGTGATGTATCACTCGACCCGCCTTCTCATTTAAGAATTTTGGGGTGGTGGCCCTGGTGGTTAAGGGGTTCTATATTCAATTTACAAAAGTATTTTTTTTATATTAGAATAAATGTAAAATATCAAAACACCAAAAAAAAAAATAATTTGTTGAACCTCAGCAAATATATTTAAATTTTAATTAAAAATAATTCAGTTGTGCTAAAACTAAATTTGTTTGATCGCTCGTCATTCTCAAGTTCAACTGGAAATACGAGAAAAAGTATTCACGCACTTTATTTTCTTATTGTCGGACTAAGAATAGGTAACTTGCTTCTTCGGTACTGTGACCATAATACGGCTGTTTTCCAAAACTGTAGATTTCCCACAGTATGACACCATACGACCAAATATCGAGATTCTGAGTGTAAATCGACCATAAACAACACTCTCTCTGGAGACATCCATCGCACTGGAAGAAGTCTTGAGCCACCAATCTGTAACAATATACAATAAAAAATTGTTAGTGGAAGCAAGTTGCAAGCCTTAACTTAAACTAAACCTGCCCAGAAGTGGCTAAAATTATCAGAACTAAATAAAGGGTATCTCGAAATTCTGCAATATTTGAATTTTGCGCCATTTGTGCAGTAAAGTGTTACCAACCAAAAAAAAATATATATACTGTGATAGCTAAAAGTTTAGAATTATTAAAAATGAACCGCTACATAAAAGAACAACGCATTTTTATTGTTGAGCAATATTTTCTGGTCGTGTAATTTCCTGTTTGGTAATCAGAATTGGCTGCCTAGATCATGCAATTTAACGCCGTTTGATTTTTTTCTTTGGGATTTTTTGAAAATAAAGATTATGTCAATGAGCTCACGACCACCCACGCCTTGAAGAAGGAATTGAGCGCTCTATCAACGAAATTCAGCAAGGTATTTGAGTAGGGTAAAGTTCTCGCCAGTAGAAGATGCCACGTCGTCATCACTTCTGTCTCACTTTCAATTATTCTCTGTTTGTTGCTCGCATCCTATTTAAACAACGCGTTTAGACAGCGATAGTATATTATGTTAATAAGTCAAAAAGTTTTGTAATAAATTTGGGTATTTCGAGAAGAAATTCTGAATTTCATATAAAATGAATTTGCAAAGGAAAAGTATCATTCAGGAATGTAAAAATACATACACTATCTTCTAAATAAAAAGGTACATAGGTAACTTAAGCAACAAAAAGCGGGACTGAAACCGTACTTTGTAACTCGTTAGAAAGATTTTTTCTCTATTTTCTATCATAATATTTATTATTATTATTATTATTTTGTTTAGCTATTTAATCTTTTTATTATTTAAAAAATTATTTCAAAAAAAAAATAATAAATTGTCCTAAAAAATCTGGCTAAAGCCAAACCAACTTGTTGCAGTCAAGTAAGTATATTTATTAAGAGAAGTGTGTTTTAAAATTGAAAAAATATATGTCTGTATGTTCCAAACTTCTTAAAATTAACCAACCTAAATAAAGAAATTAAATCGTGGTCCTTTTACCCTTCCTTCCCCTCGTAATATTTTTTTATTGATTATAATTTTTTAGATTTGAAAGCTGCCAAGCCATATTTTTTGAGTTTTTTGTTTGGGCAGTATTTATTTTCTTTGTTTCTTAAAAATAATAAAAAAGAAAAAGAAACCTAAAAATATCTTTCATAAGCAAATATTTGATCTTATATTCGCACAAAATTAATATTTGTATTATTGTAAATATTCTGTTATAAATGTCAAAACAACAGGGGTAATTCAATTTCAATTATTTTTTGGGGGTTTCTTATTAGAAGAATATATAAAATAAAACAGGTTTTTTTAAACACATTTTTTTAAGGGTTCTCTTTCTTTTATATCTTAGCTATTTTGTATTTACCAAATAAAATAACACATTTTCATTGTAAAAATTATACACTGCATTCCTTTTATATCCCCCAACCTTTTTATTTTTTAAACGGATCAATTTAAAAACTTAAAACTTTAAGATACGAAATTGATGCAAAAATACGGTGATAATGACAGATGAAAATTTCAAGATGGCTGCTATCACAGCCTTCTTAAACTCTGAGCCGTGAAGTAAGAAAGGCAACGTTGCAAACAACACTGTATAGTAGGAATATTGAAATGAGTTCCTAATGGATTACATGCTAAATATAATTTAATTTTTTAAGAGTTTTAAACAAAATATAGGTATTATTTTTTTAGGATATTTTAGACAACATATAGGTTAAATTTTAAATACTATAGCCCCAAAAAGCAATAATGTATCTGAAAAACTTATCAGGAAATTTTCTGCCTTATACAAATTTGTTGGTAAGGATTTAAAAATTTCAGATTGTTATGATGTTTTCTACCCCGCTTTATGCATTTTTTATGAACAGACCAATGTAGCTTTTTAAAGTTAACTAAACATTTATTATTTAGAAATACTTGCAATATTCGAAATGAATTGAAAGCATGTGTGTTTAGTTATAAATATAGAAGCTTAATAATATAGCGTATTACATAAGATGCGCTTTAAAATAACAAACGCTTTAAATTAGGTTTTCCACTATATTTACCCTAAAACCGTCTTAGGTAAATAACTTTCAGAATATTTATGCGCATTAGTTGATATAGTCCTTAGGATATTGTTTGGGGTAAATAATTGTTTTTGGTGTACTATACACACTATTAATATCAAATAAAACCAATTTTTTAAAAACGCACTTAGTTAATTAGTAGCCCGTAAAATATATTTGCCAACTTACCGTATAGGTACTACTTTTACTTTTAATAAAAAAACACTTATCCGGTCAATAGCGCACAACCAGGATTCTAATTTCATCGTTTATGGGGAAATAAAATGTTGTTTGATAACCCTCTGTTTTAATATAACTTGGGTAATTCGTTTTGCAGCCCGAAACGCAACACGTTCGTGCCATAATGTATGCCGTATGCACCAACTATACGCGCACATTTAAACGTAAAAACAACGCTTGACATATTGCCACTGGTCCTATTTTTTAAATATACCAATTAATTATTTATTTTTCTTTATATAATAAATACACGCTACGATTTAACTTTTAAAAACAGAAAAACCTTTTAAGCAATCGTTTAAACTTGTTTCTGTTTACTTTTAAACATTACTTGACATTCCTACTGTGCTGTGTTGCCAGATTTCTCCTTCACGGCTTGGAATTTAGGAAGGCTGTGCTGCTGTTGGGAAAAAATTAAGTGGAAAGGTTGGTCTTGTGCCACATCATTTTAAAGCTCTTGATGAGTACTCTATAACCTTAAAATATAAAGTCAATACCTTCACACTCTATTAAAAAATGGCAGAACTTTAAAAATTACCCAAACACCTGATTTGGAGGACCATATGACCCCATGTAATAAAATTGGATGTACTTGCAGTAGTGCAATTTTCTCAAAGCTCTTTTAAAGATAATTTTAATAGTGATATAATGAACAGGGTGTTTTATTAAAAAATATACAGGGTGTCCATGAAGATGTGGGCAATCTCTCGGATTCATACAGCGTGTCTTTGGAAGTTCTTACCAAATAGGAAACTTTTTAATTATTAAGTTTACGAAAAAAAGTGTTTCTTTATGAAAAGTCCTGCTTGATGAGAAAATACATTTCCACAAATTATTTGAAGCTTGGATGTATAGGGTGGCTTAAAAATGACTTGTTTTTAAATAAAAATAAAAGTTATTTTCTAACTACTGTACTAAACATATGTCCGAAGTTGCTTGCTTTTTGGGATACAGGGCGTTAACTATTTTTTAAAAGTTCGTTTTTTTAATATCTTGAATACGAAGCCAGATACAAGAAAATGCACTTTACTAAAAGTTAAATTTTTTGTTACTTTATAGGAAAAAATATAAAAACTACATATAAAGCCAGTGGCGTACAGTGGGCACAACCGATATTATTGAGAAAAATGTACACCTCTGGCTTTCTCTGTAGTTTTTATATGGTTTTCCTATAAAGCAACTAAAAATACAACTTCTTAGTGAAGTATATTTTTTGTATCTGGCTTTGTATTTAATATATTTAAAAAGAATAGACTTTACAAAAATAATTAACGCCCTGTATCTCAGAAACGAAGCAACGCCGGATATAAGTTTATAAGAATTTTTCTTCCTAAAATGACACAACAAATCACCTCTTAAAGTTTCATGCCGTAGTGAGGAAATACCCTGTATATTAATTTGGTAAAAAGTCTTTTTAGGCCACCCTGTACATCAAACATACAATTATTTTTGTGAAAATGTATTTACTCATCAAGCAGGACTTTTATGAAGAGGCACATTTTTTCGTAAAGTTATTAATAAAAAAGTTTCCCATTTGGTAGGAACTTCCGAAGTCACGCCGTATAGAACATGTGACATAATGTGACAGGATTTTTAAATTTTATCTAAAAACTGGAACATGAGACCCATGCCAAATTTATAGATACTATTAATGCTAAGAGAAACACTTTGGTAAAGAAAATTTGGGAAATTGGGAAAAAATGGGTTTTTGGTTAGCTCTCCCACAGAAAATCAAAACTTTTAAAAGCAAATTCTCCATTTGTAGTTTTTTCGTAAATTTAATCAAATTTTATTGACATATCTCAAATTTAGCAGAAATATCTGCCTTTTTCTTGTAAATAGAGGTATTTGAAAGTCTCGCATAAAAAAATTGTAGAGTGAAAAAATTTCAACTGGCTATAGTTTTTTGAAGTATATGTATGGATAATTTCATTAAATTTGATCGAATTAACTAAAAAAATACAAATGGAGGATTTGCCTTTAAAAGTTTTAATTTTCTCTGGGGGCTAATCAAAAACTAACTTTTTTCGTTAATTCCAAAAGAAAAATTTTCTTTTCCAAAGTGTTTTTCTTTATCTATCTATCTATCTCTTTGTTTTATGGCTCTGATACTAAGTCAATTCTCCAGTTCTCACGTTCCGGTCATATAAGATATTGCTTATAAGCTTTCCCGGCTTTGTCCGTGGAAAATCTGGATAATCGATCTCGAAACTCCCAGATTTTCCATGCATATGAATAAGAAACACTTCAAACAATCAACAACAGCGATGAACTTCTGAACATGCATAAATTGTGGCCGTCAAGCCAAGGGCTGCTACTGGTATCACGCATAACCGTCACGTTCACCACTGACGCTTTACCACAAGGCATGCGCACCTCCTCGACCATACGAAGACACCACGTGTTCAACACCTAAACGTAAAAACTCAGGCTTTAGGAATCTTCACTCACAGCGCTTAGCCCCAGAAGAAAGAAGCCCCAATTTAGCGTGAATCTTTTCTCGATCTCCAAGGGTGCAGCAATGCTCGTACGATACCTTCAGCCGCCTACCCGGAAAGTCTATGTAGACTTCTTCTACTACGTAAACGTGAACCGCGGAAAGAGTGTGTTTCTCTTTAGGTAAATAGTATTAGGTATAGAAGAAACAGTTTAAAAATGTAAATTCGGTGCTCTTTGATAAGAAAAAAATCACAAAAAGTTTAAAGCAAATAAATCGGCATGCTTGTCTTTGCGGCCGCCTTTGCTATATTTCTTTTATGATATGCCGGTTAATGCAGCTGGTCATCGCACTATGGGATAGAAATTAATTTTTTTGGTCAAAATTCTGAAACTTACCAATCTAACTTAAAATGAGGTGCTTTTTACTGGAAAATATTGAAAAAATATTATAAATTATTACAAATGCTTTTGGAAACCTAAAACTTATTATATGTTATTATAAATTTACACCCGCCTTAACATTATTATTTTTATTGTACAAAATAAACTAAAATATCAGCTTGTTTGGTTAATTCGGTAGTATTCTAATCAGTAATCCGATGGTTATTATCTCATATGATATACAGGGTACGACAATAGGTATGATTTTTTAAATGGAATACCCTGAATATTATATCACCACCAAAAAATCTTTTAAAATGCTCTAAAAAATACTACATTTGATGTGTCTATCTCAATTAGTTTCGGAAATATGACCATCCAAATCTGAAAAATAATTTTAAATTATTCTTAGAAGCGTAATAGAGATACATCTTCCCAACTTTTTTTATTTTTTAATGTATAAAATAAATAAAAAACACTGTTTTGTTGGGTAGATTCTGTAGAATCCATATCTTTCATCAGAATGCTTTTATCCTTTAGGATATACAGTGTAGGACAAAACATATTAAATTTTAAAATGGAAAATCTTGTAAATTATAAAAAAATCTTGTATCTGTCCTTACACTCAGAAGTAGCAAAAAGTAGGAAGGCAATTGTAAGTACAAAAACTGATAAAGAAAAAGGTAAAAAATCTTTGACAAAAGTAGCGAGACTTCGCGAGACTGCATCGGAAACACAACAATAGCTCTTATTATTTAAACTCTTTTACTTTTTTTAGTAAACAAGGCTAATAATAAACTAAGTAGATTAAATGGTGTATATTTATGTTTACTTAAAATACATTTTCAAGTTTATTATTACCCCAATAGAAGTCGTCATATCCTTTTATAATTTTGCTTACATGTAGTTTGGAGGATCTACTTTGAAATACACAAGCATGAGCCATTAAAATTTCAAAGTTGCTTTTTGGCCAAAATAATGGATTTCTATTCCATAGTGTATCGGCGCGTCGCTGTAAAGGATAGCGGCGCCTTTGTATAAAATAGTCCGATTGCAGGCGGCCTTTTTTATGTTTTTTTGTATTATTTTCAAAGGGTACCGAATTTGCGCTTTTAAAATGTTCTTACTATATATGTTTGGTGTTGGTTCCGTGTCTCATTTTTCAGTAAGTAAGGACTTACCTTATAATAATCACATGTATACACGTCCCTACTCATTCCAAAATCGGCAATTTTTACAACTGGTCCCTTTGCGACCAAACAATTTCTACAGGCCAAATCTCTATGGACGAATCTTTGCGCTGCCAAGTACTCCATTCCACAAGCGATTTGCAACGCTACACTTAGAAGATCTGTTGCTTCTAAGCGTGGAATTGACGAGGTATCGCTTAGAGTCTCCAGTGACGTAGTGGAGAGACGGCGTTGTACGCGGAGTACTTCTGCTAGGTCACCATGTTCCATGTATTCAAAGACCATCATCGGGCTTATGGTAGATGAACCTTCTGAAAGAAAAAACACTGATTGAATTTACGATTAAAGATACAGGGTGTTCATTTTAAAACTTTCCACTCAAGTTATCTTCGAAACGAGACAGATTTGAGAAATCGCCGAAACACGTCAAGATATTTATTGAGGGGAACGTTTTTACAAAAAATTGGACAGCGCCCCTTTAACCCCTTAACCACCAGGGCCACCACCCTAAAATTCTTAAATGAGAAGGCGGGTCGAGTGATACATCATTTTAAAGCTCCTGACGAGTACTTTATAACCCTAGAATATGAAGTCAATATCTTCACCTATTACAAAATGGCGGTACTTTAAAAATTACCTAAATACCTGATTTGGATGGTCATATTTCCGAAACTAATAAAGTTAGATGTACCTAATTTGGTGTTTTCTTAAAGCTCTTTTAAAGGTCATTTTAATGATAAAATAATATACAGGGTTCTTAAATAAAAAATATGTACTTTTCTTCTACCCTGTATATTACTACCAGTATCACCATTAAAAAGACCTTTAAAAGAGCTTTAAGAAAACATTACATTAGGTACATCTAACTTTATTAGTTTCGAAAATATGGCCATCCAAATCAGGTATTTAGGTAATTTTAAAGTACCGCCATTTTGTAATAGGTGAAGATATTGACTTCATATTCTAGGGCTATAAAGTACTTGTCAGGAGCTTTAAAATGATGTATCACTGACCCGCCTTCTCATTTAAGAATTTTGGGGTGGTGGTCCTGGTGGTTAAGGGGTTAAAGGGGCGCCCTGTATGTCATTATTTCAAAAAGGTAAGAATAGTATATTGGGTAACATGTAGGAAAAGCGATATATTTTCAGACGATGGTGGAAAAGTCCGTAAATATCATTTTTTCTTACGACTACATGTGAAAATAGCAAATAGCACACTGCTTTTGCGCATAGAAAATGCCTAGTATCACACTTGGGTTGCAAAGTCTTTAGAACTTTGGTGTAATATTTGTAATAATTTCATTCTAAAGACATAAGATTACCTGCCTTACGCCAGCTAGAAACACAAAAAACAGCTGTCATCGCTGTCATGTTGTATTTTAAATAAATTTGAAGTTATTACTGTTATTAGGCTGCTCATTGGAATTATATCAAAAAACCATGCAATATTTTTTAAGTGGAGACGTTTTGGTAATTGTCTACAAACCGGAGGCATCGCCGATTTTAATGAAATTTGGTATACTGGGGTTTTGGGCGCTGATCACGAATCGTTTTTGAGATATTCATCATCAATTTTAAATAAAAAAACTAACCTAAATTCAACATCTTTCTCCTTCTTTTGCACGCAATTCTTAAGTTTTCCGCTAAGTTGGCACTTAATATTTGATGGCACGCGCCATGGCTACTGTAATTAAAATGATTGAAAGTAAAGCTTGGCAATTTTATAAAAAATTGGTAAACTAAATGGAAAAATGGATTTTAAAGGTGTATAGCAAATATTAAGTGCCAATTAACCCTTAAATCAAGAATTGTTTGCAAAAAGAAGGGGAAAATAGTAAAAATAAGGTAAACTTGCTTTTCAAGTTTGATAATGAATATCTCGAGAACGAAACGTGTCCGAAAAAATTCTGTAATTTTCTAGAAACCGGCGGCAACTCCGATTTTAACGAAATTTGGTATACGGTGGTTTTGGGCGCTGATCACGAATCTTAAAGATTTCTTTGGCGGAAACATTTCGTTCTCAAGATATTCATCATCAAAGTTCAAATTTGAACTAAGCTTATTTTCACTATATTCCCCTTCTTTTTGCACACAATTCTTGATTTAAAGCTAAATTGTCACAAAATATTTGATTTTCACCTTTTAAAACCCCGTTTTTCTACATTTTTACATTATTTTTGCGTTAAATTGCGTGGCTTTTCTTTGATAATGCAGCAACCATACATACACATAGGGCTTCATGGCACATTGGGATTAAAATGATTCAAAGTGTAGCTATGCAATTTAATGCAAAAATAATGTAAAATACGTAAAAACAGGGTTTTAAAAGGTAAAAATCAAATATTGTGTGCCACTTTAGCTTTAAATCAAGAATTGTGTGCAAAAAGAAGGGGGAATATTGTAAAAATAGGATTAGTTTAAATTTCAAGTATGATGATGAATATCTCAAGAACGAAACGTTTCCGCCAAAAAATCTTTCAGATTAGTGATCAGCGCCCCAAAAATCCCCGTATACCAAATTTCGTCAAAATCGAAGTTGCCGCAGGTTTCTAGAAAATTACCAAAAATTCAAATTCGTGATCAGCGCCCCAAAAACCAAATTTCATTAAAATCGGCGTTGCATCCGATTTGTAAACAATTACTTTTAAGCTCTAAAATTATGAAAGTTATACAAAGCTACCATACGCTATTCACTATAAAATGAGAAAAACACCTGAACAAAAATGTATTTCATTGGTTTAAAAGTCAGTAACCCTAGTTACCACCAAGTGACACTTTTTTTTACGAATAGGAAGTTCTGGCAGCACGAGCCGTTAGGCGAGTGCGGCAATCCCATGAGTTAAAAAAGACACTTTATTCATGTGTTACATACTATATTTTTTCTACGACCGTGTAAAATTTCCAAAATTACCATTTATACATGTTTTATTTAGTTAAACTTATTAATTTTAATTTTTGCAGCAAAGTCATATTGCAATTATCCTCTTCATAACTATGCCGTTATGATTTAATTTAAAAAATTGTATGTACTTACTTTTTGTAGAAATAATACTTAAACAGTATAAATTTCTTTTCGATTTCTCAGTGATCCAAATTCATTATTATTATAAATTTTAAATAATTTCTCCTTAATTTATTCGCAAACTGTCAAATTTTAAAACTAGTGACGCATGAACTAAAAGAAATCATGACGAAATCAAAGGTAACTAGACCGTTTGGTTTAGTTAATGTCTCGTTTATTGTTACATTGTATAAATTGATATTTGAGTTTATTGTGGTAGGCATGAAAACAAAACACTAATTTAAAGTGTAAGAAAAAGCTTGAAGTGTTAAAAAAGTAACTTTTTTAACACTTTATGTAATGTACTAGAAGAAGAAAACCGCATTTTTAACGGTCGTGGACAAATGTATTTCCTTCTTAAAATGAGCTTAGGATACACACTTTAAAAGAATAATATCTAGTTCTAATGGTAAGGAAGCCCAAGAGAGGATTTCTGAAGTTACTGCAGCGCGCCAGAAAAATATACCGGAGAAAACCTTGTACCCGAGTAGATACCTCCACCAAATATAAGCCCCGTATACAGGGGCGATCGGTAAAAACAAAAATATATATCATAAATTGTCGTGCGCATCAGATTAAGACAGGATAAGTTAATTACATGCTAAAGAGTGTATATTCCACTAATCTGACAATTTGAGAGTGATGTAAAGAATGCGGAGGGCTACAAAGTTGTAAAAAAACGTCATTTTGACATGCTCGAGCGTGGTTATTATTTTTATTTTGAAGAAATAATTTAAGGATAACGAAAAATATATAATTTAATACGATTTGGACAATTTCCACAAGCCGAAAAAATAAAAATATTTTTTGACATACTTAAAAGTCCGTAGCCGCTTAACGCCCTGATGAAAAGGTATACATTATAAAACATCCACTTTGGACTAAGGTCAGGAGTTTGTGGCAGTTTATTTTTGTACCTTTAGGCACCCCTGTGAAAACCGCAAACAGAAAGGGACATTTTAAACCCTTTCTATCAGAAATTTCTACACCCCAATCCAAAAATCGGACCTCTGAAGTCGGTAAAATATTCTTTTGCATTCAAGCGGTTCAATAATCCGAAATTATTCTTTACAAAACATTTAATTTAAATCCCCTAAATTCTGGAACTCGACAAAATATTACTTTTTTGAGTTTGGCATTTAAAGTATTTATTGATTGTTACTAGTTTCCATTTGAAAATATACTTATAGTCGAGTCCGTAAAGACTTTTCGATTAAAGTCCCCAATAACAGCTACGATTTAGACATTTAGAAACCTTTCAGGGAAGGGGGAAATATTTATATGTATTGTTTCAACAATATATATATAAAAGGTAAAGTTCTTTGGGCATATGGCTCATCAATGACTGTAAAAATTAATAAATAAAAAATACCCTGTAAGAATTCGGCTACTATGGTTGGTTGTTTAAAAATTACGGAGTCTCCAAAAGAAAATGGAATACCCCGGGCCCGACCAAGACGGTGACACGTGTTTCGTCTTCGTTAAGACTTGTCAAACCGCTTCAAGTCGCTAGACGCCTTGATAAAGCCCCGACTGACTGTAAATATTCTTTCCGTCGTTCAGAACTAATAAATACAGACAGCGGTGCCATCTCACCAAGAAATTCAAAAACAACCAGCCATAGCATCGAGAGGTTAAAGGTGGTAGGTAAAAGTGCGCCATCTAGTTGTATATGGCAAAAGAACCATTCACTTTTATATTATATCGCAGTTTGGGTGAAAAATACTGCTTTCAATATGATTTTTATCATATTTTCAGTCACTGCTGTCCGCCACCTACCTGGATTTGGCAAAACTACTCATCCGAATTCTGCAAACCCGCAGACTGATGGGCGGCCAGTTTCCTTATGGTTTGTTGGCATTTTTAACTTTTGCCATATACAACTAGATGGCGCACTTTTACCTACCACCTTTAACCTCTCGATGCTATGGCTGGTTGTTTTTAAATTTCTTGGTGAGATGGCACCGGTGTCTGTATTTGTTAGTTCTGGGATACAGAAAGAATATTTACTAGGACAAGTCTTAACGAAGACGTTGTTTTGTCATATCTTTTATACTAGTTTAAATATTTTTAAGACATTGTGCCTATTCAGGTGGTCTCAGCCGCTTAGCCGCTGAGTAAGCGGAGTGTCAAAATTGTCAAGTTAAACCAATAGTATGGCTTTATTTTGTCAGTTTTGACACTCCGCTTTCTCAGCGGCTAAGCGGTGGAGCCGCCTGAATGAGCCCATTTTAAAGAGGTCTTCTAAGCATCAAAACAATTTTTTCAACCCGTATAAAAAATAATTGTTACCAGTGTCGTCCTTAAGGTATATATGGTAAATATTTTTTTAGAAGAAAACTACTGCGTCTGCGTCGTCCTAAAATGTAAGAATACTTAACTAAATTTTTGTTTAGTTTTTAAAAAATGTATATTCTTAATTATTTTGTTATTTGTTGTACGGGTTTCTAGTAAATAAATATAAAACAATTCTTGGCATGGTCATTAATATTTCTAATATCTAACAGTAAATAATTTTCTACTCAAAAGATTGATGAATACATCAATGTTTCAACTTTACATTCATATAATGATTGGTAAAGCAAACTAAAGTCAAAGCACACTAGGCGCTCAGGTCTCGGTACGCTCACGGACCAATTAAATATTTTACATACTTTTTATAAGAATGACCTTGAATGATATTTAAATAGCATGTAAGATATTTAATCGGTCCTTGACCGTACCGAAACGTGAGCGCCTAGTGTGCATTAACTTTAAGTGCTCCAAACACGACTACCATTTTACTAAATAAGAAGCGATTTGACCATGCCGAGAATTTTTTTATTTTTTTACGCAAAAACCATACATCGAATGAAAAAAGTTAAAAGACAAAAATCAAAAAGAATCCGAAATAATTTTTTGAAAATGCAGTAGCGTACCATTTTGTTCTTAAAAAATATTTGCAGTAGATCCGTCAAGGACGACACTGACATAAAAACATTTTTTCTTGTACGTTACACAGTGAAATAGGCCAGGCACTAATAATACCGGCCTTATTTTGACAACTGAGCTTGCGCAGATGCATGGTAGGATAAGCACTCCCTTAATAAGAATAGTGCCTGGCTTTATTTATGTCGGTTTTAGGTCGTGCCTTATTTTGGTCTTATTTCAACTTAGGAACTGCCGACCACTAAATCAAAAGTTTTTAGAAGTAAAAATACTTAAAACCTTGCTTTTTAAATGTATTTCTTTAATTGTGTTAAACAAAACCCTACAACACAAAACAATAAAGAAAAACAACCAAAAATGTTCCCCCTTTTTTAGGTTAATGGTACTGTCGACATGATTTGCAATAACTCTAAATTGTGGGTACAAGCACTATTTAAATAATGCCGGTATTAATAATTTCTGAGCTTAATAAGGCAACTTGCAATAATTCTCTATTATTAAAAATAACGTCCGTGGTGACACTACCACATTGTCCAAAAGGTGCTGTAAAATGCAAAACTGTATGTTTCAGTGCTTGGATAACGTTAACGGAACAGGGTAAAAAATGGGTTAAACATCCAATTACCCGGCACTTACGGTACACTGGTTTTAGGCATAAGCCTTCGTGAAATGTCACAAAGATAAAAAAATAATTATTTTCCCCTCTGGGAGGTTTCTGATTTTAAATAATACAGAAAAATAAACAAAATCAAAATCAAATTAGTGAAAACAAAAATAATTGCAATTAGTTCTCGGCAATATTTAATATTAGAGTTGACTTTACAACATCGTAATCCGAGCGTTTAGAGTATGTTTAATTGGGGCCTATCTTTTCAAGTTGAAAAACAATTTATTTGATCAGACCCCTTGATGCAAATAAACTATAGAAAAATAAAAATTCAAAAAGAATAACATCCCTTTTTAAACTATGGGAGATAATTACTGTTTTTAATAACAAAAAAAGTGACTCGTTCGTCCAGTCTGACAGCCGGAACATTTGATATATACAGGCTGGGTTAAAGCGCCGCTTGCTTATATGGCGGTATGAATATTCCTGGTGGACTTGTTAAAAAGAACCCCCTAAAAGGGTTTTAAAAGTGTTCTCATTATAAAGTCCTTTTCATTACCGGCCCAGCAGCCATATCCTTTGTGTGTTTGGGGATAATGGAATTAAAAGGATCACATCCTCCAATTTTATTTAGGTTATATATTATTCAACTACTATACGTAACATTCTGTAAAAAATTTAAGTGGTATTGATTAGTGACAGTAGATGCCTAGCACGCTTGAATTTAGCAACGACAAATAGTACATTTTTTGAGTGGCAGCTCGCGGGTCTTAAAACAGCTGTAGTGCAGGAAGGGAAACAAAGCGCATTCACCATTTTAGCAAAATTGAAAATACTCAACTATCAAAAGTCTAAGTAAAAAGTCTTATTATCTAAACTTACCTAAATTTTATACACCAAATTAATCCTTCTATCTTTTAATACAGCAAATTTATCAATTAAATATTCATAAAATGGTTACGTTTTTATCAGTTCCTGTAAAAGTTCCTTTTGAATTGAAATATTGGTCAAAGATAAAAGTCTATCTTAAACGCTTAAGACAAGAAAAACTCCATTACACTGACACGCTTGTCGACGATATCGTTAAAATTATCGAAAAAAGTTTATACGCCTTGATAAAAATATCTTTATTTGCGCCAAATTGTTTCACTAACTGCTGCAATGAAATATTTCTATAACTTTTATCAGCAAATATTGGGTCAAGTTTATTTTTGAGCCGATGATTTTTTGGAAATGATTCGACATATATCTCCAATAAATTTTGAAAAGAATCAGTGGGAAAAGTTTGGTTATACTGGCCAAACTTTTCAGTATCAGCAAGACAAAGAAATTGTAGTTGTAACAATCTTCGAATCTTACTTCCATTTCCATCAAAATATGATCTAATATTTCATAGAGAAGGGCTCTGTACTGTCCTTTAATTTCTTCCTGTGAAAAATCACTGTCGCTAATAATACTCAATCGGAAACAATCGAAATAATACGTGAAAACCAACGAAACGACCAAAACCTATACTATCTTTATAAGGCTAGCGATTTACCAAGCAATACACCTGATACTTCCACCCGCGATTCTGGCCACCAGCAAGTATAGCGTTGTCATGGCAACGGAGCGTCAAAGCGTAAAAAAACCCCGCATGAGGTGTATACTTCGGTCCGTTTTATATTTGTAATGCACTTGTCGCGTTGCCGAAAGAGGAGGAAAGCGACTCGAGCCAGCGGTTAATTTATATGCTAGATTTTTCATGGCGAGTTTTACAAATAAAGAATAGAAAGGAGAAAAATTAATTGAATAATAGTAATATGTTTTTTTACGTTTTATTATTTATTTTTGGTGAAGTGGCACTTCACTTACTACACCTGAATAGCCGCCACTGCGTTTTTAAAAACGCTTTCATTATAGTCCAAGAGCCTGTAAACAGCAGACCTCCGTTATTTTGTCAAAGCTGAAAGTTTGTCAGTGCATGCTCCCAACATAGAAGCAATGGTAGACTATAAAGTTTGGCTTTGGCAGGTACCAGGTACTAAAGGTCAATGAATTAAAACTTAACTTTCGTCATTTTGCAAAAGCTGAATTTCGTATATGTTACTTGGGTACCTATTAGAAGACATTTTCTCAGTAGCCAGACAGTTTTGACAGTTCCAACCTCTTGGCAGACAAACATTTTGGGGTGAGGGTTCAACATGTCTGTTATTTAACATCGGGTTAATCGGTTTAACCTGACGTGACGTAAATTTTAATATTTTAAATGGATCACTTTGTAATGTTTTATAAATCCCTTCCTAGTAGGACAAATTTTGGGAAATTGTAACCATGTCTGCAATAACGATAATATCAGGTCATAATAAAGTTGATACGAGCAATTAATTACAATAATAAAAATAGGATATTTCATTTAAAATTTTAAAATTCCCTAACCTACAGAAAAAACTATAAACTTGGCAACCTTGCAAATAAATTTTTAAATTTTTCGTGTTCAGTTATCCCTTGGCACAATTTTTTTTACTACTAACCTGTATATATTATATATCAGTATATATTAGTATAGTATATATTATATACAGGTTAGTAGTAAAAATTGTTCTAATGGACAACTGAACACGATGTAAGTAATATTGCAAGGTCACCAAGTTTATAGTTTTAATACTATATATCCTGACCAATTTTAAATCTGAGCATATACACTCGTAAGTAATATATACATTTTTAATTTGATGAGGCCCTTAGCAAGTTTGTGGTTTCTATACAAGGCCATTAAAAATTTATCTTTATATTTAAGGCCGCTTTCAGACGGGCGACTTTTTGCAGTCGAAGTTGACCGCAGACTCTTTCTTTGACCTCCGGACAGTGCCGACGTGCGTAGAGGACTACAAAGTTCTTCCCGAAGTGGCGGCTAGAGGTGTCGTACGAACGTTTTTACCTTCGGGGATCAAAGAAAGATTCACGCTAAATGGACTAACTTCTGGATCTAACCGCTGTGAGCGAAGATTCCTATAAGCTGATGGTATCCTGTTTGGTGGTGAACACGAGGTATTTCTCAAACGGCGGGAAATAGATGGGTGTGCCATGGAAACTGTCAGTAGTGAAAGTGAAGGTTATACGTAACACCAGTAGCAGATCTTGGTTTGACAACCGACAATTTATGCATTGCATCGATTGTTGAATTATTTGTTTTCTTTTTGGAATTTCTGGGAGCTACGAGCTCGATTATCCAGATTTTCCGCCGACGAAGCCCTGGAAAGCATAGTCCGGAAGGGGAGAGTGGTGGATTGGACCTGAAGAGACCAAAACTAAGAAAAAAATAGAGAGAGAGAGAGAGAAAGAGAGAAGTTGACCGCA
Organism: Listronotus bonariensis; assembly: GCA_014170235.1. Taxonomy (NCBI): domain Eukaryota; kingdom Metazoa; phylum Arthropoda; class Insecta; order Coleoptera; family Curculionidae; genus Listronotus; species Listronotus bonariensis. The sequence goes on along the minus strand of JACEGR010000724.1, from coordinate 177,392 downwards.
AAAAGTCGATCGTTTGTGGTTGATTGTCGCTACTTGCAGTTGTCATTTAATAACCATTGAAAAAGCGATTCCTTTTCATACAGGCGTTTTTTCGACTGCAACCGAACTTCTGCCGCTGATTGTCGTCGATCCCTTCGACTGACTACAAGTTAGTTACAACTAAAGTTGTAGTCGAAATTGGCGACAAGACGCCGATATTTTTGTAGTCAACTTCGACTGCAAAAAGTCGCCTGTCTGAAAGCGGCCTAATAGTTTTTTTAGTTGCAACTGGTCTTTCGAAAACTAAGACCATTTGCGGGTTTACATACGTTGTCATTATTTAATTAAACTTAATTTTACTTATTTTTAATAGACATATTTGACTGTTTTTTTTTTAATTTAAATTTATATAAGTTTTAAATTTTATTTGGCTTACCGGGCCTTAACAAATACATTTTCATCTCTAGTTTGTACCTTGATGAAAGTAGCACACACAGATTGGTTATTTTATGATAAAACAAATTTAATATAGTTCTCAAATATTTGGTGGTTATGATTTCAAAGGCTAAATTAAATTTCACAAAGAAACCTTACATCCAGACGAACGACGGGAGTTCAAATAAATATAAGCGATAAGGTAGAAAATGGTAATTAAAAAAAAAAATAAGAAATGTTAATTTAAAAAAATTTAATGGGTTTGGGCACAACTTTTTAAGCTCATGTGGATGCAGATATTTATTATATCTATTATAAATACAGCCATTGATATGAGTAAACAGGCGCAGCCGGTGGCTATTTTCTCATGTGGATCAAATTTTGTGAGAAACTAATTTTTATTTGCATGATTTTTAACAATAAAATGTTATGAAAAGGCCATTTCCTTTAAATTATGTAAAAAACAGAAAATAATGTTGTTTAGCTGCCATTATAAATAAAACAGATCAAAAAAATTGCTTTAATGTGAGTTAAATACCAATGTTAAAAATATGGTTTAAAAAGTATGAATATGCGTTGAAGGTTTGCCTTCAAAAATCCAATATTTATTTGCCTGCAACAAAAACGCGTGCTTTATTTAATCAGTATTGATATGCCGCCATTTTCGTATGCTTGCCGGCAATTCGCCTGCATGTAAAATTTATTGGAAATTAAGTGTTTATTTAGGGTTAACTTTTTAATGCGTATTAGATATTGGCATAATATTGCCACCAATTGCCAATGCTTTACCATCAATGCCAATATGAAAAATGTACATTGCCGGCAAATAGTGTTTGTTGGGAAAAGGAGTTTTTGCATAATAATAGATTTGTATTTTTTCTTTGTTAGTAATAAATATAAGTCCTGCTGCGCTAAATTTCAAGATAATTAAATAATGCAAAAAAATCCAATATTATGTCTCATTTATATTTCTGGTTGTGACTTGACATTACACAAGAAACTGGTGTATTGCAACAACAAGTGTCAGTTTTCTTGAACTTAGTTGCAACTTTGAAAATTATTAGATATCCAGATCAAGTTTTGGTGGCCTGGTATAGAAAACATAAACTTGGTAATTACCTCAACAAAGTAAAAATTTATGCTGTTAAAGAAATGATATTTTAAATTCCAATCCACAGTGCTATGGTTAAACTAAAACGGCAAATTATAAGTCGGATAGTATTAAAAAATTAATTTAATCGTCTTTTGTTTTTTTACGAATTTTAGGGCGGAGTCAGAGTTTGCAAAATCCTATTTATATGCATAACTCATTTTTTTAATGGAAGAAGGGTCGCTCGTTACCATATCCTAAAATAGCTTTTTATTTCGAATAATTTGGTCCCACATAAGCGGTATTTGGGGAAAGGTTTGTATCCAAAAAGCATGTAATAAAATGTTTCCTTTTATGCATTATTTGTTTTCTAAGAGATTACGTTTAAACAAAATATTATTTGGCTTTTCTCTAGAATAAAATTAAGAAGTGTATTAAACATTTTAGGAAAATTAAAACTTTTATATACTATATAGAACGATTATGTTCTTACACAATATTATAAGTTTCTTACGATACAAAGGTTTTAATCTATCACTACGTTTCTATCGAATAGTTGAAGCTAGCTTGAGTTAAAGGGGCTTGAAAAAAGCGATATAAACGCGCTTGAAAGTGACTTGAATCGTTCAAGTCAAGCATAAAAATAAGTAGGGTTAACTTCACTGAAGCCGATTAGAAACACGATATAAACGATTCAAGCGGGCTTAATAACTGCTTAACTTCAGATGAATGCTTCCTCGAACGTCATAAGTGTCAATTTCGTATATGATTTTGACTTTTTATACAAAATATGAGAGGAAAAACAGGCGAAAAAACTTTAAAACACGCTCACATCAACAACAGCACACAAAACGGGACAAATTAAAAAGTGAGGTTTGTTTTTCATTTGATGTCTACTGTGAAGTTGGATACAAAACTGCCGCATGCGTACGACGATGGCCTGAAATGTGCTTGACCTCGATTTTTAATCGACTTTCAAGCCACCGGAATAAACACGTAGACTTGGAAATCGCTTTAAAGCCGCTTTGTTTTCAAGCCAGCATGAACTATTCGATATAAACGTAGTATATAAAGAAAGGTTTATAAGCTCTCGGTTGTAATTATTTTATTCAATAAAATAAAATCTTAACTAGACGCCGGCGGGAACTGGGCTAATGATTGCGTCTCAAAAATGTGGTAAATAGTAAGTTTTAGGTAAACTATTTACCACATTTTTGAGACGCAACCATTAGCCTAGTTCCCGTCTGGCGTCTTGTTAAGATTTTATTTTATTGGTTTAAAATAATTTTAACCGAGAGCTAATGAACCTTTGTTTATATATTGAAACCTTTGTATTGTAAGTAACTTAATAGTGAATATTTTATTATTTTATTTCTTTTAAAGTTATCATAACTTTTGTGTAAGAACAGAATAGTTCTTCATAGTATATTAAAGTTTTAATTTTCTTTAAATGTTTTTAAATTAACCATTTTACTGAATGGCAATATCGATTTATGACAACATGAATTTACTCTGTGTTCTGTAGAAAAGTCTTACTGGAAATACCGCCTATGTGGTACCATATTATTTGGAATTAAATGCTCTGTTGGTAAGAAGCCACGCTTGTTCCATTTGAAAAAAAAATTGTTATTACCATAAATAGGATTTTAATTTGCAAACTTTAAGTCCGCCCTGAGAAGTGGTAAAAACCAAAAGACAATTTCTTTTTTCCATGGCTACTTTACCTTAAAAAACCGTTTTGGGTTAATCATGGCATTTTAGATGTCAATTTTAAACAGTAAATTGTATTCAGAATGTTATATTCTATTAAAATAAGATAAAATATACCGGTGGTACCATTTAAAATTTGAAAGTGGCAGCCACTTCCGGTTAAACCGGAAGTAATAGAAAACAAGTGAATGGATTAATCAATCCACAATTATACCGGGTGTTGCTCCGTCGAGCGGGACATAGGGAATCCCATGTAAATTTTGAAGTAGTCAAATATTGGCTCCCCTAATTATTTTAGAAAAAATGCTATTAGGATTTATTGAAGAGCACAATAAGTTCCATCCAAAATGAAAATTTGAGCATTTTTCAACCAACCAGTAAAGAGTAAACTGCTTAAATACTTCTGCAACGTAGTATCTCATTATGCACCCTGTACTCTAGATATCAATAATAAAAACACCATATCAATTTATCAGTGACAATTTAAAACCTTAATTTATAATGTCATTGCCAAAGCTGAACAATTTTATACGGAAATTTCAAAAAGAATCCACACATTCCATTTTAGTTTACAGCTAATTCCAACACATGCACTCACAGTTACGCAAGACAATAAAACAAATTTGTCGCAAGAATATAAAACTCATTTCTTACGTTGGCTATTTAGTACATCGATATTCTGGCACATTCAGCGGAAATAGCATTTCTTAGTTGGTGGATATTGTGGTGTGGTCATGTCTAGTAATGTCGTCCAGTTGTCTCATGCTAATGTTTCCTTCGGCCTCCTCTACACAAAGTATCACGTCTAAATCCCTCTCATTTTGTACAATTTGTCTCTGATTTTCACGTCGATTTTCTTCACATTTGCAATTATTGATTACTGTGCCTGTAGTTTCAAATTTTTTATCGTCCGTTCTATTGTCGATTTACTTGGTATTGGCCTATTGGAAAAATATGCTGCAAACATGTCCGCTACTCTTCGATAGCTATTTCCCTGATAAAACCATTTTATAATAGTGATTTTTTCTTGATTTGAGTAGTTCATTTGGTTCATTATTTAAAAATGATGTGACATTGATCTGACAACTTGAGAGTAAGAGGTTAAATAAATTTTCTGGTATTTTATTATAAACTTCTAATAATATAGGGCGCGTAAGATAGGAAATTCGTAACTTATTTTAGCATTTATCTCTTAGCTGGCGAATTGAAAAGAACTGAAATTTGTACACTGGGTACAACTAATAATATTTTCTTCTAAAATAATTAGGGAGCCAATATTGGACCACTTCAAAATTTACATGGGATTCCCTATGTCCCGCTCGACGGAGCAGCACCCGGTATATAATAATAGGATATACCAAATTTAATTTTTCCATCGTAAAAGATAAAAAAGTTATAGGGGGAACCACCAGTGAGAAACACCCGGTAGACCTAAACAGAAACTATTTAATTCTGGGTATGCAACCTTAAGTAGTATTTTTATCACACTTACCACGCAAAACAACTCCAATAAATGACAAAATATTAGGATGTTGAAAAGCACTCATTATTTCCACCTCTCTGAAAAAATCTTCTTCCGCTTCTTTAGTTGCAGATTCTTTTAAAACTTTGATAGCCACCACGTCTGGTTTTTGGTCTACAGTTCTGAGAAGTTCACCTGTAACAAAGAGATATAGATAGTACTAACAAGAAATTTACCTAGGTAAAGATGGGTTCAAATTTAATTCATTCTGAAAGCGATGCCCCCAAGTATAGAAGGAACAGTTTAAAAATGTAAATTCGGTGCTCTTTGATAAGAAAAAAATCACAAAAAAGTTTAAAGCAAATAAATCGGCATGCTTGACTTCGCGGCATATTTCTTTTATGATATGCCGGTTGATGCAGCTGGTCATCGCACTATGGGATAGAAATTAATTTTTTGGTCAAAATTCTGAAACTTACCAATCTAACTCAAAATGAGGTGCTTTTTACTGGAAAAATATTATAAAGTATTACAAATGCTTTTTGGAAACCTAACACTTATTATATGTTATTATAAATTTACACCCCTATTAACATTATTATTTTTTATTGTACAAAATAAACTAAAATGTCAGCTTGTTTGGTTAATTCGGTAGTATTCTAATCAGTAATCCGATGATTATTATTTCATATGATATACAGGGTACGACAATAGGTATGATTTTTTCGGTGAAATACCCTGAATATTATATCACCACCAAAAGAATCTTTTAAAATGCTTTAAAAAATACTATATTTGATGTGTCTATCTCAATTAGTTTCGGAAATATGACCATCCAAATCTGAAAAATAATTTTAAATTATTCTTAGAAGCGTAATAGAGATACATCTTCCCAACTTTTTTATTTTTTAACGTATAAAATAAATAAAAAACACTGTTTTGTTGGGTAGATTTTGTAGAATCCATATCTTTCATCAGAATGCTTTTATCTTTTAGGATATACAGTGTAGGACAAAACATATTAAATTTTAAAATGGAAAACCTTGTAAATTATAAAAAATCTTGTATCTGTCCTTACATTCAGAAGTAGCAAAAAGTAGGAAGGCAATTTGTAAGTACAAAAACTGATAAAGAAAAAGGTAAAAAAATCTTTGACAAAAGTAGCGAGACTTCGCGAGACTGCATCGGAAACACAACAATAGCTCTTATTATTTAAACTCTTTTACTTTTTTAGTAAACAAGGCTAATAATAAACTAAGTAGATTTAATGTTGTATATTTATGTTTACTTAAAATACATTTTTAAGTTTCTTATTACCCCAATAGAAGTCGTCATATCCTTTTATAATTTTTCGTACATGTAGTTTGGAGTATCTACTTTGAAATACACAACATAAGCCATTAAAATTTCAAAGTTGCTTTTTGTTCAAAAAATGGATTTCTATCCCATATTGTACCGGCGTGTCGCTGTAAAGGATAGCGGCGCCTTTGTATAAAATAGTTCGATTGCAGGCGGCCCTTTTTATGTTTTTTTGTTTTATTTTCAAAGGGTACCAAATTTGCGCTTTTAAAATGTTCTTACTATACACAAAAAATGATAAAGTAAAGAAACCCTTTTGTGAACAATAATTTATTGCAGCAAAAAATATTTAACCCGACGTTTTATAGTAGGCAGAGGCGAAATAAGAGAATGTTTTGTAAGTAGGTGAAACGTGTTTTAGCAATGTATTTTTATTATTTATCTAAAGATATGTAATCATGCTCTGTCCGAGGCTATGTGCTATCGAAAAGGTTTGTTTACTTTATCATTTTTCGTGTACTTGGCGGCATCGCTTTCAGAATGAATTAAATATGGGCTCATCTATACGTACATTTTTTGCCCAACCAACCTACGAGTATGTTCAAAAGTTATCAATAGGTTTGTTTTTACAGGAGCGGCTTGGAACAGTTTAAAAGTATCAAGTACATGAGCACGAGATAAAAACCAAAGGCGTTCGATGTGAGTTCGCAGTATCCGTTTGGATGAGTAATGTTGCAAGATACAATTGAAAACTAGGTTAAAATGATGACGAAGGAGAAAATACTGGAATTGATTGAAAGTTGAGTTTTCAGTTCAGCTATCAGTGACGACATTTTTTGGTTGACTGACTTTTTTCTATTAAGAAATATGTTAAAAAAAATCGGTTGTCTGCAAAGTCGGTTTACAATACTTAAACGTGATAACGTCGAAAGGATCATTGCTTTTATCGCCGCTATTATCGTTGCTATAAACAATTGACACCTCATTCACTTTTAACTGCACTTTATACTTGACGAAAACATGTAAATGTATTATTGTATAGCAGCTGTCCACGCGGACCGCTCACTTAAGTATGAGAGAAACCGATGTCGAACGCGGAGGCCGACTGTGCCCCTTCCGCGCTCTCGCTTGCACTTCAAGCCTAAATTGAAGGCTTCATAGCGAGGTAACGCCGCATGAGTCATGTTTTTAGGTGCGTGCAGCCAGCTCCATCGAATTATAAGACGTTGTTTGAAAATTTTAACATAAAAAACTTAATAACAAGTTTTTGGTATAAGTCATACTTCATAAAAACCCTGAAAATACCGGATTTTTATCATTACTGATTTTTGATAATTTGGCTAGGATTATTTAAAACATCCTGTATATTACATTTTCTCCATTTAACTATAATTATATAATTTCTTTTACTGCACGTATGTATGTAATATACGTAGAATACGGAAGCCGATTGGGCCTCTTTGTCGCTTTCTCGCTTGCACTTCAAGCATTAAAGGGAACGCGGCGAGCTCTGATTTCAGTTTAGGGTCATTTCAACCCAACTAGTATATGAACCTGCCCATTTAAAATATATTGTTGTCAAGTAAAATGCCAAAAGTACCGGCAATATATTTTAAATGGACAGGCCTTATAGATCAGTAAATCAGAGGCGCAAATACCCCCTTCCCCCAGGACTCTATGAATTGGATTGTTTCGCGGGAGTGGCGTTTGTGTGATGTATTTTTTTTTGTAAAGCTGTCTGTAATATGTGTTGCCCCCAGTGGTGGAGTTTCCGAGGCCCTAAGCACAGAGGCTGTGTAGGCCCTCTATTGCTGGAAGGTGGAAGCTAAATAAAAAATACTAAAGTGGTGTTTACGTGGAAATTTTTATAATGAAGTAAACAACTTAGACAAACCAAACACAGGTAATATCAAAACGTAATTACCATATTCACTAACAGTATGAGGGGTCACTCCCGGATTACCTGCGCCTTGTGATCTCGGACATGTGGGTGAATCTCGATAAAATGTAGGTGGTATAAAATGAAACGCCAGCAGAGAATAAAGGCCCCTGGAGAACAGGGGCCCAAGCACGTGCTTGTAGTGCTTATACGTTAATCCGCCACTGGTTGCCCCCTCCCCAAAATAAAAATCATAACTCTTTCTTCAGGTAGGTTTTCTAGGTAAAAACTATTGTCGTTTTGGTCTTTAATTTCTTTATTCTCGTAAGGTTTTGTAAGTGAGGACCTTTTTTTCTCTGCACTTTCTTTACGTTGATTTTATAAGCATAGATCTTGCTTTAATAAATTCATTATTTTTTAAATAACCATAGCGTATGTTAAATTTTTTTTTTTAAGTTTTGAAATTTAAAAAATATTAATATTGGTGTTTCATTTAAAATCACAAAGTTGCCCTATATCAGAAAATTGGCCATTTTGTTTTTGTGTTTGTCAAATGGCAAAGATATAATAAAACAGCAAAAACCGCATCTTGATACCTTTATTGGTTCTAAAGTTATCAAAATGGGTCAAAATATAGTCGGATACCCTGTATATAAATTTTAAACAAACAAATTTTGATAAAAATGCTACTAAGTCCCTCTAATTTATTTAAAGAATGATATATAAAAACTTTTTTATAAACTGCTTTGTGTAAAGTGGCCATTACTTAACTAAATATTTTAATCTGACCTTGACCATGACTATCACAGTTGTTATTGTCTGAGTAAATTTAGAGAGAACATATTTTTACATTAAATTAAAAATTAATCTAACAAATAACAGTGTTACATTAAGATAATTATAAGAATTAAAAAAAAACACAATTAAGGTTGGTTATTGAATCAGTCTGGACTAGGGTTGCCATTTTTTAGAAAACCAAAAGCGGGAGGTCATTGTCACGGAGTTTTAAAATAACGGAGATTTTTTCCGCGCATTCGCCATTTCACCGTAAATTTAGAAATTTTATTACTTGCCTATATCGGTGAACAATACCAAACACTACCGCGAATAATACAAACGCCGCGCCGCTGCGTATTGATTAAAGCTAGTAGGCGATCAAAGGGGGTCTATAGTAGAACAACCGTTTACACACCAGTTTTTAATTATTATTAAGTTGTAAATTCTTTTACTTTAAATAAAAAACATTTGGAATTACATCTTTCAACAAATATGTCTCTTCCAAATCAATGCAAAATGAAATGCGCAAATTCTAGACGCCACTGGATTGATCATCAGCTGTGATTTTACCCAGTCTTGCCAACTTTTCTCCGTGGAGTGCCCTTCCTTGCGTCCCCGACCTCAAACCGCCTAAAAGTTGAGGATGTGTCGCAACCTTATATAAACTAACCTTGGTAGGCGATAAATAAACACGTGGTTCCGTTTTTGAAACCGATCAGCTGGGTAGCTTTCCAGTGACGAAAATTTTTGTGTGTCAGGCTCCAGGGCTTGAAGCTCTTGATCTGCTATAAAAAGTTAGTCACTGGAACGCATCCTTAGACAAGGAAAGGGAGATAACTTTAAAATTTCGTTTTTTTAACCTTTCTTGGCTTTATAATAATAATCTCTTTTTAATATCTAATTCCATTTTAAACAAATTAATTTAAAAAATCCATCCTTAACCATAAAAAACACGTTTGAAGCACAAAAACAAAAAGAGGGGCTGGTGCATAAGGGGCAAGGGGAAAGAAAAACGGAGTTGTTCAGGTGCATAACACTTTTCATCACTGGAACGCCATAAAGTAGAACGAACTGCTCCTGAGCTACTCGGGAGCGCTCTATTTGCGTCACTGGAAAGCCACTCTAATGTGTTCGTGCCGGTGATTTACCGGGAGCGCTGTTGTCAGATTGTTTATAATAAATTATTACATAGCATAGTGACTTTTTTATTTATTTTTTAAAATTTTAATCTGTTAGTAGGTAATGTTTGAAAGCGGGAGTTTTTACTATTTTTTCGGGAGGCGGGAGACATGTCAGAAAAGCGGGAGACTCCCGCCCAAATCGGGAGGGTTGGCAACCCTAGTCTGGACCGATGTGATTGTTTGAAAAAATGGTGAATAGACTATTTATTAAAAGGTTTTATAATAATAAAAAAATCTTTGTAGGTATTTAAAAATATCGTGATTACATTAATATTAAATTAAAATTACCTGAAAATAAAAATCAACAAAAATGTGCTATTTTTGTGGGTTTCCTTATAAAGGGTGTTTTAAAATTCGGTATTAAATTTTTAAGAATGCGTATGTTTTGAGGTCAAACTTAAGTTTTTACTAGCTTTGTTCGCGGGTTTGATTTTGAACCGGTTCTGGGACTATTTGCATGCGCAGTGAAAAAAGCAGCGTTCGCGGTTAGTAAAATCCTGAATTTTTAGTAACAGTTCTGTGTTCGCGGGTTACAATGGAATCAGTTCGTTACCGGTTCGTAACCTAATTAGCAGTCCTGGGATTTTTGTTGGAACTAAAAGTTCAGTTCGGAATTTCCAGCGCATTGTCGACATGGTCAGCTGTTTTCTGTTTTTGAGGTACAGAAATAAACCGTTGTATTACAGTTTATTTGTTTCTGCCACTTTTTATGCGGGTTAATATACCTGTTGAATGTTTTTTTATATTTTTGTGATTCTGAGCGTATATAAACAAAGGATTTTTAATTGTATTCCGTATGAATGTATGTATGCAAAAAAATAAATAAAGATTTAATTAAAAAATATTATAAGATTTTACCATTTCTTGTTGTTTGAATTTTATCTTTAGATAAATACACATACTTATGTTAAAAACGAGAGGAGGCAGGGAATCCCTCGTCTTCCGCCGAGAGACCTCGAGTGACTTTCGACAGTATAACAACTTACCTTTTTGTTTGAATTTAATTTTTTTGTGTAGTATCCAATTTAACCATGAAAAATCCTAACCAAAAGGCTAGGTTAGAATACATCCTCAGCTGTATAGAAAATCGTTCGCGGTAAATAAAAATTCCGAACTAATAAATAACTAGACATGCGCTTTAAAACAATTCTAAACCAGTTCGATTCTGGTTCAGAATCAGTTCATTACTAGACCCGCGAACAAAGCTAATATAAGCATACGTTCTAGTCTTAAAATGCATTTTTTCCAAGTTACAGCTATCGTAACTTGTACACGCCACCTCCCCCTCTCCTAAATAGGACAGACCGCCAACAGTTAAATATGGTCATCCAAATCAGATATTTGAGTAATTTTTAAAGTAACGCCATTTTATATTAGATTAAGGTATTGAGTTTACATTTTATTATTATACTAAACCCGTTAAGAGCTTTAAAATGATGTGCCACACGACCCTCCTTTCCATTCAATTGTTTTTTCCAAGATGGCGACCATCCGACATCTTGAAACTTTTTCGGTCAATTTTACTCTAAAATTTAGTAGTTATGCATTTATTTCATATCCCAAAGTTTAACTTTTTAAATTGATTAGTTCAAAAAATTAAAGGGGGGATATTAAAGAAAAGCGCTGTATAAAGCCATGGGAAATTTTTAAAATGTTGTATATTGAAAAATTATGCGTTGGTATTATTTCCACATAAACAAATTTTATTATTTAACTAACTAACCTTAAAATTAATTTAAAAAAATAAGGGTCGCCAATATACAGGGTGTGTCAAAAACTTTGAGGTTATTTAAATATAGCCTTGACCATGATTTTTTAGGCAACCCTGTGACAATACCTTTGTTTTAATATTATATTTAATATAAAACAGTTTTGGTCTTGTAAACAGATGGATGCACCTCGCTTTCTATTGGAATCTTAGACTACTCCATTCCATGCATTGGCAAAAATTGTCCGTGGGATTTTTAAACTGGCACACGTGTATAAATCTGGTAAACTTGGTGGCCATACTAATATTATGTAAATGGTAACGAAGAGCAGTATACCATAATTCTTACGTTAGGAATAAAAAACATTTTAATGATAAAGTTGGGTACGGCCCTGTTTATTATAGACCATAAGCCACAGACCAACGATAAGTATTTCGTATAGTTCGTTACCCTAGACAAGAACATTGAAATGAGATTCGTTATTCATTTGTCTGGCATATAGAAAAAGACAACAACAAATAATTTATACAGTGTTCAGTTGTAGATCATTTTCAGCCGTGTTAACAGTTTTAAAGTGAGAGTGATTTCATTCGCAACTATAAAAAGCAAAATATTATTTATTTTCTAAAAGGTATTTATACGTACCGGGTGTCAGTGTTAAGTTATAAATTTACTTCCCTTTCATATTTTTGTGAGAAACATATAAAACTATTAATATTTTGGGTTAATTCTATGAATTCCGAAATAAAGTTGGATTTAAGCGTAATTTATAGATTGACGTTTCTGTTTTCGTTTGTTATTTAACGTTTTTAGTTAGAAAATAAAAAAACAAGTTTCAATTTGTCAATTTATATTTTCTGTTTACCGTTTCCATATACCATATCAAAAACCGAAACGTCAAACGGCGATCGGTGTCGGAATCGTCAATTATAAATTCAGCTTTATAGATTGACGTTTCTGTTTCCGTTTGCCGTTTGACGTTTTTAGTTAGAAAATAAAATAACAAGTTTCCATTTGTCAATTTATATTTTCTGTTTACCGTTTCCATATACCATATCAGAAACCGAAACGTCAAACGGCGATCGGTGTCGGAATCGTCAATTATAAATTCAGCTTTATAGATTGACGTTTCTGTTTCCGTTTGCCTTTTGATGTTTTTAGTTAGAAAATAAAATAACAAGTTTCCATTTGTCAATTTATATTTTCTGTTTACCGTTTCCATATACCATATCAGAAACCGAAACGTCAAACGGCAATCGGTGACGGAATCGTCAATTAGAAATTCAGCTTTATAGATTGACGTTGCTGTTTCCGTTTGTCGTTTGAAGTTTTCAATTAGAAAATGAAACAACAATTTGCCATTTGTCAATTTATATTTTCCATTTACCATTTCCATATACCATATCAGAAACCGAAACGTCAAACAGCAATCAGTGACGAAAACGTCAATCTACAAATTCAGCTTTACTATTACGATATTTAATGTACGACAAAAGTTATATATTTTTAATGGAATACTCTGTATATACCTTGTAGAATGTATTATCATTTAAAGGTTTTATTAAAGACTTTTTAAAAATACTTCGCTTAATTTGTCTATGCTTAGTAGTTTTTAAGGTAATTGTTTACTTATAGGACACCATGCCGATTTTTGATGATTTTGTACACACGTTGCTTTTTTGAGGCGCTTCGAGATATACATTATCAAACTCAAAAAGCAAATTTACTTTATTTTAACGCCTAGAGCTAAATTGGCACCTATTATTTGACTTCCACTTCCTTAGAACTAATTTTTCATTTTATTTATTTTTTTATTTTTTCAAAAAATTGTTAGGATTCATTTTTATGCGTATTCATGGCGTAACCCAAGCAGCAAGCTGATGTCATTATGACGTCATTTTTAAGTCATTTTTGGTACATATATATATATATATATATATATATATATATATATATATATATATATATATATATATATAATAATTTTACAAAATTGAAATAGGAAATAACTCTACCGATAGATGGCGCAATGGACAATAAACTACTACCTTTATTCAACATCTTCGCTTTTTATCGCCTACACCGTATCTATGAGTCCAAAATAGTTCAAGGCCGGTCTGCGGTTGGTGATCTCAATTAGCTTTAAAAGAAATATCTTCAGTCAGTGTAAAAATCTGCATCTCCAGGTTGGACAGTGTCCCGAGAGATGCCACCTTGCAAGGAAATTGCAAGCAGTAAGGAGTTTTTTCCTATTTTAATTATTAAATAAAATATTGGATCATTTTAGCTTTTAAAAAAGTATCTTCGTCAATTTCTCGTCATCTTAAAGACGTCATTAACGGGACGTCTTTTGTCTGTGACTTAGGGAGGTCAATTTAACGTCATTTTGTCGTCATCTTATGACGTCTTTGCTGACCAAAAATGACTAAAAAGAGACGTCAATAAGACGTCAGCTTGCTGCTTGAAAAGGTAAAAAAATAGAAAAATGGAAGGCGAAGGCAAGAGGTGGAAATCTAATATTAAGGGGCAGGACATACTTCCGGCGAAGTCGCGGCGATAACACCGGTAAATATATAACACGTGTATTATTATCAGTTAAAATATATTTTAAGTATATGGATGAATATCCCGAAATCTTTTCAGAGTTGTCATCAACACCCCAAAAACCCCTGTATGTCAAAAATCATTAATCGTTGTGATGTCCGATAAGTAAAGATTAAATTTCAAATGGGTATATTACGGCAGCGTGCTGTGTAAATTTATAACTAGACACCCGGTATATCCAAAATAACGTGATACATTTCCTTAAATGTTTTTTTTTTGGTAGAGGATAACAGTTTTTTCAAAAGTTAGCTAAAACTTTCATTATGTTTTGCAACAAGTGTACCCTTTTACGAATAATTTCAACCAAACTGACATTTAATGTCCGTTTTAAAGGCAGCAGTGGATTTCAAATGAAGGGATTTGAAGATATTCCAACTACTAAAGGTAAAATAAATAGAGACATTTTACACCTCTTAAAATACAGACGTTTTTTGGCCTCCTTATGGTTATCGTTATTAAACATAACGATTACGGTAGCAGTTTTAGACAGAGATTTTGCAGCCTCTTTTAAGACATTTATTTTGCGTCTGTGCTTTCGACACATAACCTTATGTTTGCCTGTGGTTCACCGATTTTAAAGTTAACGAAAAATCTGTATTTACTTTTATTCTTCATAAGATATAAATTGATATTTAAATATATGCAAACACTTCTGTTGATTTCGTTTTTTAAAGTAGATGCAAACAATACAGTATAAGCAAAACACAAGAAGTAAGGTTAGGTTTGGTAGTAGAATAAAAAGCAAGTGTGCCAGATTGTAACATCTAAATTAATTACTGATTTAGAATATCCGTAAAAGTGCAAGTCCGTTTTAATTTCTTAACATTATTTGATTTTTATTACTGCTATAGATTTTTCGCTAATTAGAGCCTATGTATTAATGATATTTTAATTAATACAGCATTAAAATTTTAACCTTTTAAATAATTGATATTAAAATTTCTACAATCCGACAACCACGCAGTTTAACAATAACGATAAGCTCTTCGGTATTCATCCGTAATTAAAGGAGTTCGGTATGGTTAATAACGATAACGAATCATGTCTCAGAATAACGTTAACCACAACGGAATTGCAAAATAAAAGGTGCAAAATGTCTCTAATGTCGCTTTAATAGGATTTTAAAAATGGATCATTGTTGGATGACAATTAAGATAATAGTTTATTAAAAAAAAAATATATTAAATATATTTAAACTGTGAATTTTTTTATTCTTTCCTATAATTATTTTTTTACGCGACCGTTAAAAAAGCGGTTTTTTTAATCAGCAGTCAGAAAAAGTACTCCATACACTATATATAATGTTAAAAAAGTAACTTTTTTAACACGCCGACGCCTTCTTTCACATTTTTTTAATTGGTGTTTTGTTTTAATGCCTACTAAAATTTATTTATATATAAAATTATGCAATTTAACAGTAAAATCGACATAATTTGTGTCACAAAATAACCGGTAAACTATATGGGTTATTTTTAGGTTTGTATTTTTCTTTTAACACTGTATAAAATGTAAGAACTTTTTTTTTAATAAAATTATATACGAAAATGCATTATTGTTTCCAAAATACAGGGTTTTAAATTTTATGCCTTTTATCATAACTTTTTTACCACTCCAGATATTTTCACAAAATTTGGTACACTAATTTTGACCATTAAATTAAATTTTTGCTGCTATTTTTTTTTATTACCAGTGACGTTCGAACAAGATTTGTATTGAATTTTTTAAAGAAAAAATAGTACGCCACCGCTTTTTCTTCGAATCAATATTATTTTTAAAATACTCATTTCCTTTGGAGTTATTTTGGTCTCCTAATAGACTTCGCAACTTTTTTGCGCTTCCCTGTATATACCATTCGAGTAAAATACTAAATTCTCCAATGCTTTTTACACAAAAAAGGTATACTTTGTAAGCATCGCTCTGAGCAACCGTTTTCTAGATAATCGATGTGATTTAGTGCAACCCAAAAATGCCTTTAAAAACAGCGTATTAGCGATAATTACAACTGCCTCATCATAAAAAATAATATAATGTATTCCTCCATATACTTTTTGATTGCACTAAACCACTTAAATGCAAATATCTTGAAAACGGTTGCTCAGAGCATAGAGTAAGGAAATTATAAGAGTTATCATAGAATAGCCGATTTAAGGACAGGTCATGCGAAAACTCCCAATATAATTTTATTCGTTTCTCGTTGAAATACCGCCAGTTAGTCATTTCAGTAAGCTTACGTGTCTTCCCACCGCTGATGTTACACGAGGCGAGGCTTCGACCGACGCATTTAAAGTGTAAACTGGAAAATGACAAGCCTGCCGCCAGCCTGCCGCAAAAGCGGTACGAAAATTTTAGCATGCCATGGTTTCTCTTATCCGTAGGTATGTTACTTTATGCTCAGAGCCATTTTTACAAAGTACACCTTTGTGTGTAGATAGCATGGGAAAATTTACTAGTTAACTTAAATGGTACATACAGAGTAGCACAAAAAGTAAGATAAACGATTTTTGTTTTAAAAAATAAAAGCCATTTCGATGCATGGTAGAATCGCTAATGTCTGATATGGTGTTATGTATGTAAAATTTGTTTTTGTCTAATTTGTATTGAATTAAGATGAAATACCAACATTATTAAAATTTTATTGTCATTAAAAAGTTGTTGCTCTTAGGAAGCTATTAAAGATAGGTCCAAATTTAATTAATTCTGAAAGCAATGCCGCCAAGTACACAAAAATGATAAAGTAAAGAAACCCTTTTGTAAACAATGATTTATTTCAGTAAAAAATATTTAACCCGACGAGTTTCTAGTACTACGCCACGTGCCACCGGTTTTATAGTAGGCAGAGGCGAAATAAGAGAATGTTTTGTAAGTAGGTGATACGTGTTTTAGCAATGTATTTTTTATTATTTATCTAAAAATATGTAATCAGGCTCTGTCCGAGGCTATGTGCATTCGAAAAGGTTTGTTTACTTTATCATTTTTTGTGTACTTGGCGGCATCGCTTTCAGAATGAATTAAATATGGGCCCATCTATACACTTATAGATGGGTCCACATTTAATTCATTCTGAAAGTACCTAATACCGCAAAGTACACAAATGATAAAGTAAATAAACCCTTTTGTGAACAATGATTTATTGTAGCAAAAATTATTCAACCCGACAAGTTTCTAGTTCCACGCTACGTGCCACCGATTTTATGGCAAGACAGAGGCGAAATAAGAGGATGTTTTTTACGTATGTGACACGTGTTTTAGCAGTTCTTTTTTTATTTACCAAAAAATAGGAAATCTGGCTCTGTCAGCGCTATGTGCCATCGAAAAGGTTTGTTTACTTTATTATTTTTTGTGTACTTGGCGGTATTGCTTTCAGAATGAAATACATGTGGACCTATCTATACCAATCTTTTATTAATCTGGGGTGTTGATCAGACAAATAATAAAATCGTTGGGCACTTCACATTTCGATATTAATGCCGCCGCCAGTCATTGGGCCAACTACAACGAACTTTGGCCAATAATCATTGTGTGGACGGATAATTCGTCCACATTCGTCTTGATTGGCCCAACTTTTCTCGAGTCCGCTTGCTTACAAATAGTTTGCTAAATATTTCGAAAAATAATTCGGCCACAACCTCGCCCAATGTGTGGTGGAAGCAATATATTTACTATGGATACGCTACGCCCAACAATTTTATTATTTGTCTGTCTACCCCAGATTGATGAGAAGATTGGTGCGATCTGGTAACTAGGACTTTCCGTATTATTTTTTAGCCTTTAGTACAATAAAACCGTTTAACATATTGTTTTTATATAATTTATTAATGTAACAGAACAACTTTTTTAAATAATTATTACAATTATAGGTCTGCCTTTTATTGGTACTACACTATCCTTGTTGATGGCTGGTTCGACACCGAAACTACACTGGTACATTGATAAGAGGCACAGAGAATTGGGACCTATTTTTAAGGAAAATATTGGACCAGTACCATGTGTTTTTATTTCAGATCCTGAAGCAATGCGGTCCGTGTTTGCGCAAGAAGGTACTAAACATCTATCTATTAGCTTTGTTCGCGGGTCTAGTAATGAACTGATTCTAAACCAGAACCGAACTGGTTTAGAATTGTTCTAAAGCGCATGTCTGGTTATTTATTAGTTCGGAATTTTTATTTACCGCGAACGATTTTCTATACAGCTGAGGATGTATTCTAACCTAGCCTTTTGGTTAGGATTTTTCATGGTTAAATTGGATACTACACAAAAAAATTAAATTCAAACAAAAAGGTAAATTGTTATACTGTCGAAAGCCACTCGAGGTCTCTCGGCGGAAGACGAGCGATTCCCTGCCTCCTCTCGTTTTTAACATAAGTATGTGTATTTAACTAAAGATAAAATTCAAACATTAAATGTCAAAATCTTGTAATATTGTCTATATTTTTTAATTAAATCTTTATTTATTTTATTGCATACATACATTCATACGGAATACAATTAAAAATTCTTAGTTTATATAAGCTCAGAATCACAAAAATATAAAAAAATATTCAACAGGTATATTAACCCGCATAAAGAGTGGCAGAAACAAATAAACTGTAATACAACGGTTTATTTCTGTACCACAAAAACAGAAAACCGCTAACCATGTCGACAATGCGCATGAAATTCCGAACTGAACTTTTAGTTCCAACAAAAATCCTAGGACTGCTAATCAGGTTACGAACCGGTAACGAACTGATTCCATTGTAACCCGCGAACACAGAACTGTTACTAAAAATTCGGGATTTTACTAACCGCGAACGCTGCTTTTTTCACTGACAATGCGAATAGTCCCAGAACCGGTTCAGAATCGAACCCGCGAACAAAGCTAATATTTAATTTAAGCATGTTCGTCAGTGGTACAGGGCGGCGCCTTTTCGTTGACCTTGCAGGGTATAGCAAAAACTAAAAGAGGCAGAAAAAATCTGATTGCACAATCTTTATTTCGATTTTAAAAACAAATTCAGTGGTAAAAGTAAAACATGACTAACTTAATTCGTTTTGGAGATACAGAGTGTTTTTTAAATTTTGTTAATTTGGCCATGCGCTTTTAATATTAAAGATACAAAAAAATCGATAAAAAAAAATGTTTTAGGGATTTTTATGTAGAATTTAGTGGCGAGCCTATATTTTTTCATTGAGTTTTGTATGTAGATTATAAAACAAAGTTGTTTTTTTATTAAATATGTTGAACGTAAAAATATCTTAAAAACGGTCCTTAACGCGAGTCCTACAAAGTATACGTATACCTTTTTGTGTAGAAAGCATAGGAGAGTTTAGTGGTTTACTTAGATGACACATACAGTGGAACAAAAATTTGCGAAGTTTAAAGTAGTGTCCTCATTTTACAAAAAAAAAATATTAATCAATCTGAATAATTTATGTTAAAAAACCCCCAAATACCTTACAAAATTTAGCCATATCAAAAATTATAAAAATAAATTTAAAACATGTTTTTTTATTTTACCACCCTTTATCATCTTTATTATCAAAATTTAGATATACGAGTTTAAAAAAAATAATTTAAAAAGTTACCACTTAGTTATTTGCAAAAAAACTTGAGAAAATCGCCGAAACACATCAAGATGTTTATTGAGGGGGAATGTTTTTACAAAAATTGGACAGCACCCCTTCAATCCCCTAGCCACCAGGGCCCATACCCCAAAATTCTTAAATGGGAAAGGGAGTCAAGAGATACATAATTTTAAAGCTCATCAGACCATAATTATGACGTCATTTTAACGACGTGTTTTTGACGTCGTTGAAGTGATGTTTTTCGACGTCATTTTTTCGTCATACTAGCTCATAAAAATCTAATGACGTCATGTCTAGAAAACCCGGCAGAAAAATTATGTGACATTATATGATTCGTGTCAAAATCCAACCAAAATATCATATGACAGAAAAATAAGACTAGTAATTTTAAAAAATTGAAATAGGTAAAAACTCTACCGATAGATGGCGTAATGGACAATAAACTACTATACGTTTATTAAACATTTTCGCTTTTTATCGCCTACACCGTACAGATGAGACCAAAATAGATCAAGACCGGTCTGCGGTTAGTTTAGTGATCTCAATTAGCTTTGCAGGAAATATCTTCGGCTAGTGTAAAAATCTGCATCTCCAGGTTGGACAGTGTCCCGAGAGATGCCACCTTGCAGTGTAAGGTAATTGCAAGCAGTAAGGAGTTTTTTCCTATTTCAATTTTCAAATAAAATATCGTATCATTTTAGCTTTTAGAAAAAGTATATGCGTCATATTTCGTCATCTTAAAGACGTCATTATGACATCATTAACAGGACGTCTTTTGTCTATGACTTAAGGAGATCAATTTAACGTCATTTTGTCGTCATCTTATGACGTCTTTGCTGACCCAATGTGACCAAAAATGACTAAAAAGAGACGTTAATAAGACTTTAGCTTGCTGCTTGGGTCTTTTGTGAGTTATTTACTTTAAATTCTAGAGTTATAAGGTACTCGTCAGCAGCTTTAATATTTTGTATTACTCGACCCCGTTCCCATTATGAATTTTATGGTGGGGCCCCGGTAGCTAGGAGGTTATTTTTTTGTAAAAACGTTTCCCTTCAATAAATATTTCAACGTGTTTAAATTTTTTCTCTTTTCGCAGACAACTTAGTGGTAACTTTTTAAATGAACACCCTGTATATGTTGGTTAATTCCTAATATCTGGGGATAAGAAATCTGTGGTTTTTCTGTGCACTATTAAGTAGAGGACGCTCCGTATATCCTTTATTTTAATATGTCGTTCATTGACATGTAATTCAAATTTAAATCTCTTTATGGTAATTGTGAATTTATTTTATGTAAAAGTGTCCGGATTATGTAAATCTTAATTTATTTTCTATTTGCTGGCACATATTAGCAATCGTGTGTGCCAAATTTCCAATCAGAAAAACCAAGTCAATAATAAAATCTCCAAAATTGTTTTCCCAGGCATTTTCATTCAATGCCAACTTTTAATTTTAATAAATTTGTGTTGATAATAGAGAATTATTGCACAGTGAAATAAGGCCCGGCACTGGCCTGGTGTGTGAATGGGAAGGAGTAGGGGTCAAGGTACAATTTGCCTTTAGGCTGCAGTGCACCACCTAGGAGGGCGATCGTCGGACCTGGGTGGGATGACCCCGAAAGGGCGAAAAAAAAAGGCCCGGCACTAATAATACCGGCCTTATTTTGACATCTGAGCTTGCGCAGATGCAAAGTAGGATAAGGACTTCCCTAATAAGTATAGTGCCCGGCTTTATTTATGTCGGTTTTAGGTCGTGCCTTATTTTGGTCTTATTTTAACTTAAGAACGTCTAATCGAACGGCTGCCGACCACAAAATCGAAAAGTTTTTAGAAGTAAAAATATTTATAACCTTGTTATTTCCAATGTATTTCTGTAATTGTGTTAAACAAATTCCTACAACACAAAACAATAAAGAAAATCCACTAAAATTTTTTTCCCCTTTTTAAGGTTAATGGTACTATCAACATGATTTGCAATAACTCCAAATTATTGGTGCAAGTACTATTTAAAATAAGGCCGGTAAGGCCTAAGGATATACACTTTTAGGGATAAGCATCTAACTTAAAAACACCCTGTAAAGCTTAGACCTGGCCATAAAGACAATTATTTTTTAAAATTTAAATATCTAATGAACGGTTGCTTAAATCAAATTCTACTTAAACACCTTTTTATGCAAAATATAATAAAGAATTAGATTTTCTTTTAATTAAATACTGATTGGCATAAAAAAACTTATTTTGATTGTAATTTTTGCAAGATACCGCATGTAGTGGTATCTGGTGCTTACAATAAAATTAATAGAATTTTTTCATCTCCCCAAACCTTTTTTGCCAAATATTTTGACAAAACAACCATTACAAACACAATTATTTTTATAAAAAACTAGAATTAGAACAAATTTTTAACACCCTGTATCTCCGAAATTATCCACTTTTGGATTAAGGAGAGTTTTTTTTATCTTTGGACAATCCACGAAGGCTGAAAGCCTAAATACTAACGTACCGTGGGTGTCTTAAGCAGGGTAAGAGGAAGTTTGTTAACACGGGACTTAAAAACTTGAAGATTTGGGGGGAAGGAAAGACCTCCGCTGGCAGTAGGTTCCACAGTCTAGAAACTCTAGGGATAAAAGAACGAACGAAATGGGAAGTTCGAGGCCTGTCCAATTGAACCGAAAAGTTATTAAATACTCTTCTATTTTTTTAGGCTAAAATCTTTATTAGTTTTGAAAAAAGTTTTTTGTTGTTTTATTATATATTCAATTTAATAAAGTGCACTTAGCCAGTTTTTGAAATAAACGATTCAAATATGCTCTTTACATTTTTCTCGCGTTGTCACGAATATTAAAGTAATAAGTAGAGCACGAAAATAACAAGTCCTTTATTTTAAATACGCCCTGTCATAAAACAAAGAACATTTTAGTAGAGATATGCATTTTAGGTACATTTACTTTTCTTTGTAAACAAACATCAGGCTATTGTTTTCCATAACTATTTATTGCTCATTTGCCATATTACAACAGTTGTTTTCTGTTATGTAAAGTGTTTTTATTTTATTAAAACCTCATTAAAAACTTCTTTGGGCAAAACATACATAGGAAAAGGACGGGACCAATGTGTGACTTTTGAGGTACACCAAAACTAACTAAAACAAATACAGGGTGCTTCATTAGTGCGTCGGGCTTCTACAGCGCCTTAACTATGAAAGTTAGAGATAACATTCTATTTTTGGAAAATATTTTGTTAATATACAGGGTACTCAAATTTGCCCTACTAGAAATTGATCAATTTTTTTAAATAAAAATAAAACACCCCGAATATGTTTACATATTTGCGAGACCTTTATGTTTATTTATACATGTGTACAATTATTAGCTGTTAAGAAAATTAAATTTTCTTAAAAAATATGAAAAATATCGATAAAGGAAAACATTTTCCCAAGTCGATAAAAAGGTTACTGTCTCCAAGATAGAGTTAAATCTGATTGTAGAGGGTCAAAAGATACCCTTTTATAATTTTTAGCTAATTTTGACATACAGGGTGCTCAAAAATCGCCTCCCAGTAGTCAAAAATTCAATCGGTTTTTTCTCGGTTTTTTTTTAAATGGAACACCCTGTATATTATTATTTAGTCTAATAAAGCTTTAGTAAATAAAAAATTTTGGTAATAGACCCAAAGTCTCTATCTGTCTTTAATTTTGTGTTACTTACACATATCGCCCTTTAAAATTATTTTTAGGTAATAATTTAATTTATTTGCTAAAAAAATCAAAAATAATAGCAACTAAAATAAATTTTCAAAATGCCTTCCGTTCTGGTCTATACATAAACTAGCAAATTCGACTGGGTCGTGGTTTGTCAGATCTAAATTATCGTGGTTGAAATAGCATGACTGAAAATGTTGAGCAAATGCATTGGCTATGTCGTCCGGATCAGTAAGTTCTTTCCCTGATGTCTCATTACTCTTGGTAAACTGGAATATTTTTTAAAGTTTTCATTTTAGGACCAAAAATGTTTGACATTTTTAGAAATAAGATGTTCTGTCTGAGTTACATACATAAGATAGCACATGTCAGTCTAGATTTTAACCTCGCGTCGAATATTCGAGTATGTCACGTAGTCAAACTGTTGTCCAGACTTTTTAAACTTCTGATAAAGCTTATTTTTTTGCCCAATCATCTTCTTCCGTAGCGGACTTTGGGTATTTTTGGCTTTTAATTCTTTTCTTTGGTACATACAGGTCAATACCGTCAAATAACACTTCCTTAAAAAGTCCTGTTAATTCATTAATGTCAGTTTTTGCAGCAAGAAAAGACCAATCCACTTCCTCGCAGTACTGCTTCAATCGACAAAGTTTACCTGAAAAAACTCATAGACGTATATTTCGTTTTTAGATTTTAAAGGAGGCGTATATTCCTCAGAAAATCTTAGCTCCAAGGGTGGATAATAGGAATCGGTGAACTTTGATTTAAAAATCTAAATTGAGACTGTTCAATCAGATCTGTTCTATCTCTTTTAGTTTTCTCTAAACCTTGCAAGGTCAACGAAAAGGCGCCACACTGTACATGATATAATCATAACAATTGTTCAATATGTCAATGTCAATGTTAATTTTTAAGAAAATTATAATCCTATTTTTTATTTTATTTATAGTTTTGTTTTTATATATATATATATATATATATATATATATATATATATATATATATATATATATATATATATATATATATATATATATATATATATACATTAATAAATAGGTAAAATTCTTTGGGTATATGGCTCATTAATGACAATGAAAATAAATAATAAATAATAACCTGTAAGTATTCGGCTACCATGGTTGGTTGTTTAAAAATGACGGAGTCTCCAAAAGAAAATGGAATACCCTGGGCCCGACCAAGACGGCGACACGTGTTTCGTCTGCGTTAAGACTTGTCGTAGACACCTTGATGATGCCCCGATTGACTGTAAATATCCTTTCTGTATCCCAGAACTAACAAATACAGACAACCGGAGCCATCTCAAAAAGAAATTTAAAAACAAACAGCCATGGCATCGAGAGGTTAAAGGTGGTAAGTAAAACTGCGCCATCTAGTTGTACATGGCAAAAGTTAGGTATGCAACATACTGTTATGCTAACAAACCATATGGAAACTGGCCGCCCATCAGTCTGCGGGTTTGCAGAATTCGGATGAGTAGTTTTGCCAAATCCAGGTAGGTGGCGTACAGCAGTGACTGAATATATGATAAAAATCATATAGAAAATTTTAAGAATTTTACCTATTATTAATGTATTCATATCAAGGCTCAAGAACCATTCATTTTTATATTATATCGCAGTTTGGGTGAAAAATACTGCTTTCTATATTTATTTATTTAATAATTCAGTTGTGATAACATTATGTAAAAAAGGAAATAAATTAAATGAATTAAATTCTATTTAGGCAATTCATAGTCTTTTTAAATTTTAACGCGTCTTAGGGCCCTAGTGCCGTAGTAAGTTTGATTCCATAGTTCTGAAACACCCTGTATATACCCAATAATTTTTTATAAGTAGGTTAAAATCTAATTAATAAATTTAAATAATCAATACAATTTTAGGTAAATACCCTATTCATCTTTTGCCCGAAGCGTGGACAACGTACAACACTCTTCATCATGTATCGAGAGGATTATTTTTTATGAACGGTGAAGAATGGATACATTTTAGAAGGATACTAAACCCATTTTTTTAAAAAGGAGATCAACCATGGATAGAAAACAGTTGTCAGCCTGCAGTTAATGCCTTAATTGATAAACTAAAAGATTTCGCTAAAAGGTAAAAAATGTCGGAATTAGATCTAGAGTGTTTGGCGGCCACTCCAAAGTCTGAAAGAATATTTGGGCTACCTAAAACCTCCCAATTATTAAAAAAATAGTTGTTAGCCTGCCTTTAAAGCACTGATTGATAAACCAAAAGATTTCTTTAAAAGGTCAAAAATAAGGGGACTCCAGATCTGGAGAGTTTGCTGGCTGCTCCAAAATCTAATTATTTTATTAAAAAATGACTGTGTGTGGCAATTTAAGGGTTTAGTTAGTTTTTATGTTTAATTTAGTAACTATATGGTTGCTGCTAACTTCAATAGCCTTTGTTATCATCTTTTAGAGAAAACTGCTATCCAAATATGGAACAACTATTATACGAATGGTCTTTAGAAGTGATAACATCAGTTTTAATAGGGCATTCAAATTATTCAATGATTGAACATCGACTGAGTAAAAGAATTAAACATTTGGCATCAACGGTGCAATTAGTATTTGAAACGAGTTCAAAATTGGCATTAATACCATCAAAATTTGCATCTAAATATAGAATTCCGAGGTAAGACCAATTAAATATGTTAATGGGTGATTCTGTATAAATTTTACTTTCCATCATATTAAACCGAAAATGGAATATAATATTACATAGTATAGTAAGCAAATAATACGTAGGGTGTTCGAAAAGTTTTGAGATATACGTACATTTATTTGATTTTTTCAAAATAATTTCCACCACATTAAATACACTTTTCCATTCTAACAAACCAGTCACTGAAAATAGCTTTTTACTTTTTATTTAAAATTTCAGCGCATATTTTATCCCAGGCCTCCAGTAGCGCGTCTTCAGTTTTAAACTTTTGTCCTTTCAGTTGGCTCTTGACAAAAGGAAACAACCCAAAGTCACACGGCGCCAAGTCGGTGCTATAAGGCGGATGTTCCAAAAGTCTCAAGCCTGCATCTGTCAAAAATTGACTGGTAAGTTCAGTTCGATGAGGTGGGGCATTGTCATGATGAAGGTACCAGCTAGCGAGTTGCGAGTTTGGGCGAATCACTATTAACTTTTATATAAGTTTTGAAAGGCATACTGTAGTGTACCAGAGAGCATTTAAGGTCTTCTGTTCTCGGAGTACAACATGTTTAATTATTCCTCTTTCACCAAAGAAAACAACTATCATTATTTTTTTACAGATCTTGATTTGCGAACTTCGGTCGGAGTTTCTTCACTTTCGAGAACCCATATCCTATTCTGTTGTTTAGTTGGGACGTCGTAATAATAAAGATAAGTTTCATCTCCCGTGACGATCGACACTATGTCTTTAGTTTTACCCTCCTGGAAATTGAACATAATTTTTTTACACCAATTCACTTTTTGTGTCTGCTGCTCGGGAGTTAACTTGTGTGGAACCCAAAGAGTACAAATTTTTCTAAAACCCAAGTGCTCATGTATGATCGTGTGTAATGTTGCTAAACTAATGTTCAATGTCTCTTTTAACTGTCGATAGGTAATTCGTCGGTTTGTTTCTATAGCTTTTTGGACGGCAGATATGTTTTCTGGGGTAACTACTTCACACGGTCGACCTGAGCGTGAGGCGTCTTCAAGCGAAAACAAGCCCCGCTGAAATTGTTTGTACCATCTGTATATGGTCGCACGAGATGGACAGTCATTACCAAGTATAGGCTTCATTTCTTTTAAACACTGTTCTTTAGATAACCCCACGTGAAAAGTTGTATTTCAAAATTGCACGGCACTCGATAGTCGTCCACGACGCCATTGCGCTAAAATCGCTGGACACGAACTGACGCAAAACTGATAATTTACTAATAACTATGTAGGACTACAACATGTCATGACATGTACAAACAAAAAACATCAATGTTACTTTCCTGTACCGTTTAGTTACAAAGTATCTCAAAACTTACTGAACGCCCTACGTATTTCAAAGCAGAAATAACCGCCGTACATTTTTTTTTAATGGTAGAGAAAGAGGTGGTAATAAGGAACCCCTGTTTGTTTTTTTCAAAAAAAAAGTATAGGTGGTATCTGGTATCGTTATGTTAAAAAATCTATATACAGGGTAAATAGAAAAACAGGAACGGTGAATTATCTCAGCAACCGTAAAATTTAAAATGAACCAAATGTTGTGCAAAGGGGTAACTGAATATGAAGAATTTAAAAATTATATTTCCAAGATTGCCAAGTTTATAGGTTTCTCTCTGGGTTGAGGATTTTTAAAATTTTAAATGAAATACCCTATTTTATATTATTGTAATAAGTTGCTTGTATCGACTTTATTATGACCTGATATTATCGGTTTTTAACTCCTGTTAATTTCGAAAATATGGAATTAAGCTTGAATACAGGTATGGTCAATTATTTCGTCAAAATTAGTACAGGGAGTAACTAAACATTTTAAATTTAGAAATTGCATTTGCGAAGTTTCCTAATTAAATTTTCTTATTCCCTTTCCTTGACTTTTTCTTAAAGAATTTTGGAAACGTCGCAAAAATGCTATTTATGAATTTTAAAGGTCCAGTTTCACCACTGTATTATTTTTGACGAATATTGGTTATATCGTTTTTTAGATAATTGACCATATCTAGCCGTTTTTGTATTTATTTCGAAAATAGCATGATGCCATATATCCAAAATTGATGAAATTAAAATAAAAACGATAATATTAGGTTATAATAACGTTAATATAAGCAAATAATAATAAAAAATAAGGTATTACATTTAAAATTTTAAAATTCCCCAACCTACAGAAAAACTATAAATTTGGCAAGCTTGCAAATACAATTTTTTAATTCTTTATGTTCAGTTACCCCTTGGTACAAAATGTAATTCATTTGTATTTAAGGGTTGCTGAGATAATCTACTGTTCCCGTTTTTACTAACCCTGTATGTTAGAAAATCACGTGTTCTACTCAAATAAAATTATATGATAAATGGTTAAAATCTAATTTTTTTACTATGTACGTAGATTTGCATGCGCTTCAATAAACTTTAATAATTTTTTTCTCCAAGATAATTAGGGGAGCCAATAATTGACCCCATTAAAAATTACATGGGATTTCCTATGTCCCGCCCGGCGATGTATCACCCGGTATATTCTAAAACAACTTGTAATTTTTATTTTTAATTGCTATTTTTTAACAGGTAGCGCTTTGTCTGTAATACCAAATATCGTCGGCAATTTCACGAAACAAAGGAAAAATTCACTAAAGAGAGATATTAGATATTGCTTAAACAAGCTGTTCCTTAATAAAGCTGTTGCTTAATATCACAAATTGGTTTAAGTTAGATTTGATAGCTGTAAAGTTATAAAAATATAATAATCAACATATTTTATTTTACTAAGAAAAATTGTCGCGCACAAAAATACCTAAAAAGCACTCTTAAGAAATTAAAAAAACTGAGATAAGCCACTTCGTGATATTGACGACGATATGTAAACTAAATTTTAAGGTGGAGAAATTTTGAAACTTCGGTTACAACCGCTCTAAAATCAACAGCTAAATTAGTTGAATTGCTTTTGACTAAATATCTTCGAGAAGGCGAAGGTCTTTTGGGAAAACTAAACGGGCAAATGACAACGAATGAACTTGTGAAGATAGTGACTGATCTGGTGTTAGCTGCAGGAGATACTACTGCATATTCTATGGAATGGTTATTGTATCTAGTTGGAAAAAATAGGGATGTACAAGAAAAGTTAAGGCAAGAGCTTGTTATGTGTAAAAAGAAGTAAGTAATAGAAAAGATATTCATTTAATTATTTATATCACCATTGCATCTTTTGTTCTAAAAATTTGTAACTTGCCTTGATCAGAGTTTTTTACATGTAAATGACAAATTAATCATCTATACCTTCGATTGATGATGAGATAAAGAGCTTCGACAAAATCTTCGTAGGCAGAACTATTTGCCAAACAATTTGCTGCCAATTCAACCCTTGACCCTCCCGTAAATCATCCAATTCCAACGATTACCCCAGTTCCTCATAAAATGCCCGATATTATTTTTAAAGTAAAACACATTAAGCATATCCTTTCCTCCCTTAACACCAAGAAATCGTCTGGGCTGGACGGCATACCAGCAATCGTTTTAAAAAAATGTGCTCCAGAACTTGCACCAATCTTAACTCGGCTCTTTCGAATTTCTTACGACACAGGTATCTTTCCGGAGAGCTGGAAGGCTGCACGTGTTCAACCTACTCCCAAGAAAGGATCTAAATCGCTTCCATCTAACTATAGACCAATTTCAATTCTCTCAGTTCTTTGTAAAGTAATGGAAAAATTAATTAATTCACAAATTCTTAAGTACTTGGAAAAATACAAAATTTTGCACGACAGGCAGTATGGATTTCGCCACAAAAGATCTACAGCAGATCTTCTTTCCTTCGTATCACACTGTTGGAATAAGTCTCTTGAGTTTCTAGGTGAGTCCCAGATCGTTGCTCTTGATATATCCAAAGCTTTTGACCAGGTCTGGCATGCAGCACTTCTTAATAAACTTCCCTCCTATGGTCTTTCAACTAAACTCTGTACTTGGCTCTCTAGTTATCTATCTGATCGACGTATATCAGTTATATAACTCGGCAACGTCGCACGTTCGTTAGTAGTTGTGTTTAGTTATTTCTCTTCAAAAACATTTAATTTAACGAAAAATAATTACAATTTAATTACCAAATCGTGAATAATCTTACTGTTGGTGATTTATTGTACTGAGTAAGTACAAAAACATTAGCTTATTATCCGTAAATTTTGGTTTTTTATATATAAATATTTGTATGCATGGAGGCAGCATCAGATAAAGTTTAATAAACATTCCTGCGATTGTAAGAGATTTATTTGCGACGTTGCCAGCGTTTAAATATTTGCATGCACTTGAGTAAAAATATCTCACAATGGAAACTAGAAATAATAATAAAAGTACCAGTAACAAGCAATACTTGACTATTTCAAAAGATGAATTATTGCAGATCATTCACACTGCATTAGAAAAGGCTACAAAACCCTTAATGGAAAAAATTGAATTAATTGAAGCTGAGGTTAAGGGAATTCGTGAAACAAACATAGAACTTATAAAAATGTTTACAGAAAGAGGTGTACCCCATAAACAGCAGTCAGGCTTCGATCCTATTGATGAGGGCAACAACGACACGTTGGACTCGCAGAGTGGATCAGATTCATCAACGTGCACTGTAGTAGAACAAGTTCCAAAAAAGGATACAAAAAAAGTCGCAGATTTAAAAATACATCTTATTTTCCTAACAAAGAGGGGTCTAACAAGAAACAGACCAGTAGCGTAGCGACCAAGAAGAAACCAAAAATAATAAAAGGCAGCAGTACAAATCGGGAAGCATCCTCAAGTTTTGAAGCCCCTCTAGAAAAATATGGTTGTATGTGGGACGATGTATAGGAACCACCACAGAGGAAAATATATATAACCACTTAAGAAGAAACTGGCCTAACATCACGTTTGACGTAGCTAAACTTGAGTCTAAGGGTACAAATGCTTCATTTAGGGTCAGCACTCAGTATGATGAGGAACTCCTTTCCGAACTTTACAATCCAAGTAAATGGCCAAGTGGGGTCCTGATCAAGCAGTTCAAGTTTTTTCGAGGACAAACTAAACATACAGGAGGAGAGTTCGTCTAAAAATCCCCTATTTCAGTTTGTCACTTAAACATAAGAAGTGCCCGCTATAAAATGACAGAGCTCTATGTATTACTAGAGTCATTAAATTTGCCTGACGTAGTTTGTTTGTCAGAAACCTGGTTTTCATCAAACGAAATAGAAACTGTTAAATTGCAAGGGTATACTCTTGCAAATTATTATTGTAGAACCGAGTCTCATGGAGGAGGTGTAGCAATATTCTTGAGAAGTAGTAATCTACAAGTATATCGCAACATTGTGAGTAACAATGATCCGATAAAGGAAAATTTTGAATATATAGTGACAGAAATAAACTATAAATCCTTTATTTTTAATGTAATTTGCCTATACAGACCTCCTGCGGGCGATGTTAGCTCATTCACACATGACGTTGAACAATTATTGCAGACCAATAAAGTTCGACTTAACACACCAACATTTATCTGTGGCGATTATAATGTAAACTTTGAAAAAGATAAGTTAACCGGAGATGGAAAAAACCTACTTAATATGTTATCAGCCTACGGTTTTGTACCAGGTGTGAATGAGTACACGCGTGTGCAGGATAACAAAAAATCTATTATTGATAATATTTTTATAAATGTTGATATGTCTAGGGTTATTGTAAATACTGTATATTGTGATTTGTCCGATCATTTTATGCAAATGATAAAATATAAAATATGTTTGTCTAATGATAACGAATGTCCGTATTTTTATAAAAGAAATTTTAAATCTCGTACTAATGTAGATAAATTTGTAAATATGGTTGCTAGCGAAGATTGGAATGCTCTAATTGATCCTCACGGCAAACTAGATAATTTGTTTGAGGCATTTTTGATCGATTTTGTTTTCTGGTGTTTAATGCTTTTCCAGAGGAACGATATAGAAAAAACAATAAAAAACACAAAGTTAAGGGGTGGGTGACCACTGAAATAAAAAATAGAGGCCAATTATTAAGGGATATTCATAAATCAGTACAAATTGACAGGTCATGTCAATCGCAGACATCTGTATCTTAAATTAAAAAACATCATAGAAAGAGCATTAACACAGCAAAGCGCAATTATTTTTCAAACATTATGGCAAATGCTGACAATATGTCTTCTGCTGCGTGGTCAATTATTAAAAACGAAGTATCAACTAGTAAGAGTAAAACGAGGCCGGTCAAATTTTATAACGAAAAAATTGAAATCCCAGCAGAGAGGCTGGCTCACGAGTTTAATAAATATTTTTTGGAGACTTCTAAAAACCTGGCTGAACAATGCCACGGACACAACGATTCTAAAAAGAGTCAATCGCATAATAATGTACCAGAAATGAAGCTGCTTACTATTCTTCCTGATGAGGTACGTAGTATAATTTTTAATATTTCTAAGAAGGATTCCATGGGTTTTGATGGTATTCCTTGTTCAGTCTTACGTCATGTGGTTGATTATATAAAATATCCATTAGCAACCCTAATCAATAAATCTTTTTATGAGGGAAGTTTTCCGTCGTTATTGAAGCAGGCGATCGTTATACCTATTCATAAGAAGGGGCCTATTGATGATATGGCAAACTATCGGGGCATATCCTTGCTTTCAGTATTTTCAAAAGTTTTTGAAAATGCCTTTTGTGAAAATTTAAAATTTTTTCTAATTGAAAATAATATTATAAGTCCTTCTCAATTTGGATTTCAAAAGAAACTATCGACCAAGGACGCTCTAATCTATCTAATTAATTTTATTGTAGATGGGCTTGACAACAAAAAAAGACCGTCTGCATGTATTTCGACCTATCTCGTGCTTTTGATACGGTTAAACATAATTTATTGCTGAATAAATTAAAAAATTATGGCATTCGTAATAATGCGCTTTCCTGGTTAGCTTCCTATTTACGAGGAAGAACTCAAAGTGTTAGGATTAACGTAAAGGGTAATTTTCTTGAATCGGAGCCTTCTTCCATTGATCTGGGTATTCCTCAGGGGAGTACATTAGGTCCCTTACTGTTTATTCTTTTTATAAATGATTTAAATGTCTATCTTACAAATTGTAATGTTTCACAATTTGCAGATGATACGACTATCGCAGTGAGTTCAAAAAGTACTGAGGAACTTTCTGAAGCTGCCAGTAATTGTGCGGATGATATGCGGAGATATTGTCAACTAAACGGTCTAAGTTTAAATGCGTCAAAGACAGAAATTGTACATTTTTCCCCAACTATTAAGAATTACAGTATTTACATTCACCTGAATGGAAAATCACTTAAAGAAAAAGACTCATCCTTATCCTTGGGGTTGCACATGGACTCACAGTTAAAGTGGATTAAACATACAGATAACTTATGCACTAGATTATCTACCAAGTGTTACGTTCTGCGAAATCTTCGCAATTTTGTTAACATCGAAATTTTGAAAATTTACTATTACGCACAGGTTTACTCTGCTATAAACTACTGTATTATTTGTTGGGGAAATTCAGCGGGCGTCAAAGATCTTTTTTAGTTCAGAAACGCATTATAAGAACTATTCTTTATAAATCTCAGAGAGACTCGTGTAGAGAACTTTTGGGCAACTACAGATTTTGACAATACCGTCTATGTATATTTTGTCTTGTGTTTTACATATTAAAGAAAATCCACACTTAACTGTTAGGTTTTCGGACAGAAACTTAGCTTACAACCTAAGAAATACATCCGACGTCTTAATAACACAACATAATCTCTCTCTTACGGCCAACAGTTGCGTAATTATGCCATCCAAACTGTATAACCACCTGCCCCAAGATATTAAAACCATACAGAGCATTTCAGTCTTCAAATCTAAAGTTAAACAAATTTTACTTAAACATAGTTTTTATTCTGTAGCGGAATTTTTAAATTGTAAAAATTTGTAGGTAGTTTAAAAGATTTACACTTGTGTATTTATTGGTGTTTAAATATGTACTTTTTAAATGGATTGACGTTTTCTATACATACATGTATGTTTAAAGAAATAAAGGATTTTGAATTTGAATTTGAATTTGAATTTGAATTTGAATTTGAATTGTGGACGACC
The DNA here is from genome assembly GCA_014170235.1 of Listronotus bonariensis. Classification (NCBI taxonomy): domain Eukaryota; kingdom Metazoa; phylum Arthropoda; class Insecta; order Coleoptera; family Curculionidae; genus Listronotus; species Listronotus bonariensis. Next base: position 143,208 of record JACEGR010000724.1, on the reverse strand, counting down.
ATTCTTCAAGCTTTCACCAAATAAATGCTGGAGTCCCTCAGGGCTCAGTTCTGGCACCAACATTGTTTCTTCTTCACATCAACGACCTTCTCTCGTCCACAACTAATTCCATTCATAGTTTCGCCGACGATAGTACCCTTCACTCCAGTTTTCAGGTTCCTAAACCCATCACTAAACCTGACTTGGAAAATAAACGCAGAGCGATGCAGATATCTCTTTCTCAGGATCTTAATTTAATATTGGATTGGGGCGCCAAAAATCTCGTCCATTTTAATGCATCCAAAACACAGTCATGTTCCTTGTCGCGAAAAGAGTCATCAAATACTCATCCTCTACTTATGAGCGGCCAAGTTCTACAGAGCAAAGACACCTTCAATCTCGTGGGCGTCACATTTGAAAGTAACCTTAACTGGCATAAACACATTGTATCTATAGCCACGGCAGCTTCAAAAAAGCTTGGATTTCTCTTTCGAGCTAAAAAGTATTTTTCCGCTTCTAATTTATACACTTTATATGTTTTCCAAATCCGACCTCCCTTGGAATATTGTTTTCATATCTGGGGCATGGCGTCCCCAACAACCCTGAGCATTCTTGATTCTATTCAAAGAAGAGCTGTTCGTCTCATTAATGATCCTTCACTTACAGAAAGGCTTCCCTCTCTTGCCCATCGTCGGGCTGTGGGCGATTTATCGCTTTTTATAGGTACTTCCATGGCTTCTGCTCTGAAGAATTGACCAGTATAGTTCCTCCACTCACGGTTCCCAACAGAGAAACTCGTGGTTCCGCGCATATGCATCCCTATACGGTCCAACTGGACAGGCCCCGAACTTCTCACTTTGTTCGTTCTTTTATCCCTAGAGTTTCTAGATTGTGGAACCTGCTGCCCGCGGAGGTCTTTCCTTCCCCCAAATCTTCAAGTATTTAAGTCCCGTGTCAACAAACTCCCTCTTACCTCGCTTAAGACACCCACGGTACGTTAGTATTTAGGCTTTTAGCCTTCGTGGTTTGTCCAAAGATAAAAAAAAAAAAAGGTTTCAAACGTGTCTCCCAGTTTTATTTTTGTTTGTTGATTAATAATGAACATAATATTAAACAATAAAACAAAGAATAATTAAAATTAGGTTAACTTTAACTATTATTTGGCGGTTTTCAATAGTGTTTATAAACAAAACCGCCGGATTGGGGCTTCTACCGATAAAATAAGTAAAAACCGCCGATAATAAAATATTTTTCTTCTTATAATTGAGCAAAAAACCGCCAGCGTTCGTTTAGCCAGTGCCTTTCTAAAAAGTTAAATTAAGATATTTCAATGAATAAAAGTGCTAAATTTATTGTAAAGAAGTTTAAAAACTTAGATATACCCAAGGTTAATTTATATTTATAAGGTTGCGACATATCCTCAACTTTTAGGCGGTTCGAGGTCGGGGACGCAAGGAAGGGCACTTCTCGGAGAAAAGTTGGCAAGACTGGGTAAAATCAAAGCTGATGATCAATCCAGTGGCGTCTAGAATTTGCCCATTTCATTTTGCATTTTTTTGAAGAGATGTTTGTTGAAAGACGTAATTCCAAATGTTTTTTATTTAAAGTAAATGAATTTAAAACTTAATAATAATTAAAAACTGTTGTGTAAACGGTTGTTCTACTTATACAATAAACTGTATATCTCCGGCACTGACAACATGGCCGAAAAATGGGAGATGTGACGTCATAACACGTCAAAGCAATATGGCCGAATGTCGTGACCTTATACAGACCGACTTTGGATATACCTATCTAAATTTTTTTGTTTTTGTAAACCTAATATACTACATTTTCCGTATCCCAACATTTTCAGACTGGATATTGTCTGGAATTTTTGATGCCTTTTCCTTTATATTCGTATATTAAAAAAACTTTCTTTTGTTAAAAACAAAGGAAAAGCCTAATAATAGGACTTTATTAAAAACAAAAAGGTCCTTTTATTTAATAGAGTTTACTTTCCAAATTTCTGACACAAATAAGGGTTTATACATTCAATAACTTGTTGAAGAAAAGTATGCCCCATTGTTTTATATTTTGTATTATTAGGTATGGAATTTACTCGACATAATATAACGGGTGCCCACGAGATTATTAGCAAGCCTGATATTTTCTTGAAATGTAGTACACGATTTTGAAATTTTGGTCGGATGTATGGTTGGATAGGATTTTATGTGGCACATCCGGTTTAACCGGAAGTGCTTTCAACTCTGCTTTTTAAATGGAACATTCTATATATTTTTCTAAACACGAATTCTACAGGCAATTCCAAGAAAAAAAATATGTATCTACGGCATATTAAATATAACTATCTTAATTACTTTTTGAAAAAATGAGGTTCGAAAATGTCATGTTAACCGTCATTCTTATCGATTTGCTAAAAAACAAATAATGGATGAAAAAGGGGTATTTATACGAGTCCTTTGACTTTGCCGAACTTTCCACCTTCTCTACGTATGAAAGGTCTCTAAGGTGACCGCCACGATAAACGAGCGTTGAGCGTCAGCCAGTGGCGTGGCCACCGGTGTTCCATGTGTTCCGTCGAACACGGGCACCGAGGTCCCAGGGGCACCGGGCGCCCGGGCCACTAAGTATTTTTGAAATAAAACTACCCGATACGAAACTAAACGATTTTTTAATATTCCCTTAAAATTTATATGCAAGTACCAGTACGGAGAGGTTTTAAGTTTTAACAGGGCCCGGATTCTTCTTAGGTGACGACTCGGTCGTTATCGATTCTCGATATTCCTTTCGAAACCTATCGGCCTTATTTTCTTATCTGTTTTTACGTAAATATTTAATAGGATAAAGACTAATTAGTGCCTAGTTATGGAACTCGAGAGATATCGACTTATAATCGAGTTTCAAACAAGTTAAGAATCATTATTCGGTAGCGACTCGATACGATATGTCTCGAAACAGCAGTTAAGAATCCGCCTGCAGGTGTCGCATGTCTCTCTCTATTTTTTTCTTGGTTTTGGTTCCTTCAGGTCCAATCCACCACTCTCCCCCTTCCGGACTATACTTTCCAGGGCTTCGTCGGCGGAAAATCTGGATAATCGAGCTCGTAGCTCCCAGAAATTCCAAAAAGAAAACAAATAATTCAACAATCGATGCAATGCATAAATTGTCGGCTGTCAAACCAAGATCTGCTACTGGTGTTACGTATAACCTTCACTTTCACTACTGACAGTTCCCATGGCACGCCCATCTATTTCCCGCCATTTGAGAAATACCTCGTGTTCACCACCAAACAGGATACCATCAGCTTATAGGAATCTTCGCTCACAGCGCTTAGATCCAGAAGAAAGATGCCGTCAGTTTAGCGTGAATCTTTCCTTGATCCCCGAAGGTAAAAAACGTTCGTACGACACCTCTAGCCGCCACTCCGGGAAGAACTTTGTAGTCCTCTATGCACGTCCTTACTGTCCGGAGGTCAAACAAAGAGTGGTGTCGCATGTCGTTTTGAAATGAAATTAAACCTATTGTTCCAAAACACCTCGTATAAAAACACGTGTCTTCGTTTTTATACCTTTATTAACAATGGAACGTAACTATGGTTACAACAACGACAAAATCTACTCTTGTCAATGTCTCGAAGTTTACAACACAAAAGTCGAATTTATACTGACTGATCCGAGATTTCCCGTCGCCCTTTTATAGTATGGTGGAAGAGTAAAGAAAGATCTAGAATATTCGAGAAATATCGTGAAAATTCCATAGTACATGATGGCATAAAAGTTATTAATGGATAATTCGGGCGTTTTCGGAAACCTTCGAAAGTGATGAAAGAACTTAGAAAAATTAAGGTAAATTATTTAAATAAATTAAAAAAACTAAATTAAAAGGTCCTAACTTTATACAATTCTATAAACTAGCACTTATTTTTAATGTCCGTAACATTGCCCCCTCCCAAGTTCTGATCGTCTCGATAAAGTATCTTCACGGTCTTAATAGCGGGTTAGCATTTTTAGATGTACTTCTTTCATTATGCCGTGTCACCACTTTACATGACTTTTGTAGTTTCGGTGAACCCCCTTGATTCTTCTCATATTGTATAACGAAACGTCTTCACCTTCTTCTGAGTCTTCAAACCTTGCTTGAATAATGCTCTCTGAACTTGGCGGTAATGTGACATCTTCTGCAAGTACCACTTCTCGAATTGTTGTTTCATTACTTTTTGGAAATCTCATTACAATTTCCTCATTGTTAGTTCTCAGTACCCGTTGTGGAAGGTCTAGTACAAACTTCTGATCCTTCATAATGTCAAGGCCGAGAATAACTTCGTCCATTATATTGGCAACAAACACAACGTGTGTAAATGATGTTGTTCCTAGGGTAATTCTAGCTTCGTGTATGCCTTGAACTGGTATGACTTCACCATTGGCAGTTTCCAAAATATAATTCTTCTCAGGTCGGAATATTCTGCAGTGGGATATGATGTTTGGCCTCACGATGGTATGTGTAGAACCAGTATCTAGTACCATCTCACATTCTCGACCGCATACATTTCCATGTACTACCAAGCTGGAGCCATTGTTCTGTAACCGGGATACCCTAATTGTTGTTGTTGATGGTTCTTGGTAACACTTAGTCAGGTCTCGCCCCTTGAACTGGGAGTCTTCTGCACTACTAGAAGAGGCCTGAAAACTGGAGCAATTTCTCTGTATATGCCCCTCTTTACCACACTTCCAACAACGAATGATATTTCTTCTTCTAAATGTAATTCTGTTGTCTTTTTCAGTTTGTTGATTACGTATGATTTCTTGCAACTCCTGTATCACTCTGGTCAAATTATTATTTGGATTGCCATCTTTTGGTGGATAATTTGTTCTTCCAAGTCTTGCCTGAGTTCTGGATGTCCGCTTTGCTATTTCAAACTGAAGTGCGTAAGCAAGAGCTTCAGAAATTTTCTTAAGCCTGGCCATTCTTAATGCTTGGCTCATATCTGGATTACGTAGACCTTCAATGAAACAGCCCACAGCTAGTTCTTCTTTTATTTCTTCCGGGTAGGTTGGATATGACAGGTTAATTAGACGTACAATATCTGCTTCATACTCCTGAAGACTTTCGTTGTATTTCTGTCTTCGTCCCTGGAGCTGCGACTTACAGACTTCTTGTAGATGAGTTTCGCCGTACCTCTTCTCTAGAAACATGATAATCGATTCGTAATCGGACAGCTTTTCTTCGGGAATGTTTCTTAACACCTCCGTAGCTTTTCCTCGAAGAGCAAGTACAAGAGCTCGTGCTCTTTCTGTTGGGCTCCAGTTATTGCCGTTTGCAGCTGCTTCAAATTGTCTAAGGTACGGAGCCCACGGTACCTTTCCGTCAAAAGTTGGTGGTTTCATAACAGTTGCTGGAGTACCACATCCTGAGACTACACCTGTACTGGCAATAATTTTAATTTCCCGCTGTAATTGTTGAACTTCCTGTTGCATTTGCCCTTGAACTTGTTGAACTTGATCTTGGACTTGTTGCACTTGACTTTGAACCAACTGTACAGTCTGCTGTATTTGTTCTTCCAATTCTTCTTTAACATCTTCTTTGGTAAGTTTTAACTCAAGCAACATCATTTCATCTTGGCTGTGATAAATTTCTCCTTTTGGATTTTCTCTAATCTTCACCGTCATTTCTTTTAATTCTTGTTTCATTTCTTCTTGACTAGTTCGAATTTCAAGCTTTATTTCTTCTAAACTGAATCTCATTTCTTCTAAACTGGTCTTCATTTCGTTTTTAAGGTCTTCTTGTTTTTTTATCATTATCTTAATTAGTGCACATATTTCCTCCATCGTAGTTTGCTTTCTGGTCTCTACTAGCATCCAATCTTCGTAAACCACTTCGGATTCCTCGGGTAATCTCGTTCCGCTTTACTTTCTTCGGCTGACTTCGTTCCGCTTCTGACACCAAATGTTCCAAAACACCTCGTATAAAAACACGTGTCTTCGTTTTTATACCTTTATTAACAATGGAACGTAACTATGGTTACAACAACGACAAAATCTACTCTTGTCAATGTCTCGAAGTTTACAACACAAAAGTCGAATTTATACTGACTGATCCGAGATTTCCCGTCGCCCTTTTATAGTATGGTGGAAGAGTAAAGAAAGATCTAGAATATTCGAGAAATATCGTGAAAATTCCATAGTACATGATGGCATAAAAGTTATTAATGGATAATTCGGGCGTTTTCGGAAACCTTCAAAAGTGATGAAAGAACTTAGAAAAATTAAGGTAAATTATTTAAATAAATTAAAAAAAACTAAATTAAAAGGTCCTAACTTTATACAATTCTATAAACTAGCACTTATTTTTAATGTCCGTAACACTATTATTTCTTGCAATTAATAGATGGCAGGGCAAATCGAACGGTGCAGGCAGCGGCGCCACGTGTGGTTTCTACGTCCAATTACGAGATGATTCCCCGAATGTTAAATCTGTGTGTTGTTACCAGTGGACTAATAGAGTATTATTTGTGTTTACCTTTTAGTTTTTCTTATTTCTTTCTATATCCTTTATTTTAATTAATAAAAATTATTACTTGCAAGATATTTGTTTATTTTTTGTATATTTTTAGCTATTTTATCAGTACCCTTTCGCAAAACCTTAAAACTAATATAAATTTAATATTTAATAAGAGCCCGAAAATCTGATGGAACACAGGCCCTTAGCTACCTCGTTACGCCACTGGCGTCAGCGGCCAGCGTGAGCGGAAAAACTTTGCAACGGTGCGGTGGGCCGTACTTTTCTTTTAAAAATTAGGTTTTATAATTTTTAATTAGCAAATATGTAAAAAAATAATAATTATTTATGTAAGGTTTATATCCAGTTTTTACTATAGTAAGTGTTTTCGAAATTTTTTGTTTTTTTGGAAATTTTAACATCATCTATCTCAAAAGTTAAGACGTTTAGGACATATGTTCATATAAACTTTTCTTCCTAAAATGAGCTTAGGTATCATACCCTGTATTTTCAGCCATCAATTAAATTACACTCTGTATATAGATATACAGGGTGTTCATTTAAAAACTTTCCACTCAAGTTATCTTCGAAACGAGTCAGATTTGAGAAAATCGCCGAAACACGTCAAGATATTTATTGAGGGGGAACGTTTTTACAAAAAATTGGACGGCGCCCCTTTAACCCCTTAACCACCAGGGCCACCACCCCAAAATTCTTAAATGAGAAGGCGGGTCGAGTGATACATCAATTTAAAGCTCCTGACGAATACTTTATAACCCTAGAATATGAAGTCAATATCTTTACCTATTACAAAATGGCGGTACTTTAAAAATTACCTAAATACCTGATTTGGATGGTCATTTTTCCAAAACTAATAAAGTTAGATGTACTTAATGTGGTATTTTCTTAAAGCTCATTTAAAGATCTTTTTAATTTTTAAATGAACACCCTGTATAGAAAAAACAATGTTAAATACCTGAAAACCTAATATATTACGTACACGTTCACACTATTTTAATGTCTTGCAAAAAAATCGCCTTGCAGCAAACTAATGGTTTAGTTTTGTTTAGTGTATTCTAACTATGTAAAAAAAATCCGGATAAAAATAATGCGTTAGGGTATGAAGGGAGGGGTGGTTTTTAAGGGTAAAAATGTTTATTTTTGCAATTTCAAGCTAAATACTAACTCCTCTTAAAAAAGTTAATTGTTAAAGGTGTCGACATTAGAAAAACCTAAAACTTATGTAATAACTACACTACTCAAAAAATTATTGCATATGCTCGATTTCTTTCATAAGCTTTAATACAAAAATACTTTGATTTAAATGACCATATCTCTTTTAATAATTAAGTTATTAAGACACTTAAAAAAAGAAAATGTTAAGAAAACGTGAAGCTATAATTTTATATTAACCGTAGTTATTTACTTTTAGCAATACATCCTACGGGGTGATAAAAAAATTTGAAAAATGAATAATTTTTATTCGCCCTATATAATGTGCTGTTAAAAGGGAGAAATCTCATTTGTGAATAATTTATACCCTTACCCATTTCTGACATTTTATAATCACAAATTTGACTACTCCCTTTCAACAGCACATCATACAGGGCGATTAAAAATTAATCGCGCATATGCGATAATTCTTTTGAGTACTGTAGTTTAACCCTTACCTCAAAAATTTCCGAGAAAAGTAGAAAAACGGTTTTTTCGGTTTTTAATTTTTATCTTTTACAAAAATAGCTAAAATAAACAAGTTTGCATATTTAAACGCTATTTTTAATTCAAAGGCATTTTTTTTAAATTTTTAATATCGTAAAAAATAGTAGTAGATACTTTCCTCTTGAGCAAAATTCACATTTTTGAGATACCTCATAATATACGAGTGTCGCTCAGATGTGTTTTTTTTAAACCTTTGTTATATCCTCAATTATTGATTCTCAGTTTTTGGTAAAAATTCTAAGAAAAAATAAAATGATATTTATTTAAACGTGCCCTAAAACGTCCGGCAAGATAGGACTTACAAGTCAAATATGCAAATTTTAAAAGCCTATATCTCGAAATTTAGTTTCGCAAGGCCTATTAAAAAATCCTATGTATAGAGGACATTTTTAAGTACTTATGTGAATTCAAAGTTTTAAAAAATCCCAAAAAAACAGATTTTTTGGGAACGTCTTTAAATTGCTTTTAAGTTTTTGACGCCTAAACAGCCACAATATTACGGCTGTTGGTCCTATACTAATTTATTTAAATATTAAATAGGTCATATATTTAACTAAGAAACAGTTAGAGATAGTATCCTTATTAAAAAGCACTTGGAATTGACCATAGAACCTAAAAATATATTAATAAATAGGGTGATCCATTTAAAAAACACAACATATCCCAAGCAGTAAGCTGACGTCATTATGACGTAATTTTTTAGTAATTTTTGGTCATAAGACGTCATCAGACCAAAATTGTGACGTCATTTTAACGTCATTTTACTGACGTGTTTTTGACGTCGTTAAAGCGACGTCTTTTTAACGTCATTTTTTCGTCATACTAGCTAATAAAACTCTAATGGCTTCAAAGTCGGTCTATATAGGGTCGCGACATTCGGCCATATTGCTTTGACGTGTCATGACGTCACATCTCCCATTTTTCGGCCATATTGTTCAGTGCCGAAGATATACAGTTTATTGTATTAGTAGAACAACCTTTTACACAACAGTTTTTTTATTATTATTAAGTTGTTAATTCTTTTACTATAAATAAAAAACATTTGGAATTACATCTTTCAACAAATATCACTTCCAAAACAATGCAAAATGAAATGCGCAAATTCTAGACGCCACTGGATTGATCATCAGCTTTGATTTTACCCAGTCTTGCCAACTTTTCTCCGTGGAGTGCCCTTCCTTGCGTCCCCGACCTCGAACCGCCTAAAAGTTGAGGATATGTCGCAACCTTATAAATATAAACTAACCTTGTAGTTCATGTTTAGAAAACCCGCAAGAAAAATGTTTTGACAATATATGATTCGTGTCAAAGTCCAACCGAAATATTATGTAACAGAAAAAAAAAGAGTAATAATTTTACAAAATTTAAATAGGAATAAACTCTACCGATAGATGGCGTAATGGGCAATAAACTACTACGTTTATTCAACATCTTCGCTTTTTATCGCCTACACCGTACCGATGAGACCGAAATAGTTTGAGACCGGTGTACGGTCGGTGATCTCAATTAGCTTAGAAAGATATATCTTCGGCTAGTGTAAAAATCCGCATCTCCAGATTGGACAGTGTCCCGAGAGATGCGACCTTACAGTGCAAGGAAATTGCATGCAGTAAGGAGTTTTTCCTATTTAAATTAACAAATAAGATATCATATTATTTTAGCTTTAAAAAAAGTATATGCGTCAATTTTTCGTCATCTTAAAGACATCATTATGACGTCATTAACGGGACGTCTTTTGTTTGTGACTTAGAAAGGTCAATTTAACGTCATTCTGTCGTCATCTTATGACATCTTTGCTGCCAAAAATGACTAAAAAGAGACGTCAATAGGACGTCAGCTTGCTGCATGGGATATGGCGTAGTTTTTTTGGTTTTTCTAAAATTGTTTTTTATTGCGATTTTCAAATTCTTTTAATTAAAATACATCGATTGGCTATCTAAAATTAAAAAAAAAACACGGAAAATGTTAAAAATACTTATGCCGTTTTTCCTATTAAATAAAATACCCTGTACACTAGGGTCCAATATAGTAAAAAACCTAATTATAATATTTTTAGGGTAAAAAACTAACTTCCAACGTTTACCTTAAAAACGTAGTTAAAGAAGCGCTTCGTCTTTATCCAGTAGCTCCGTTTTTGACAAGAATAACACCTGAAGCCATTAAAATTAAAGATTTCAACATACCCGCTGGATCCGTTTTAATTTTATCCATTTTTACCAGTGGAAGAGATAAGAACAACTTTCAAGACCCGCTGAAATTCGATCCAGACAGATGGATTAGGAATGAAATTAGAAGTGGCTTAGCTCAGTCTGCTTCATTGCCTTTTGCTATTGGAGCTAGGTAAGGTATTTTTTAAGCACTTACATGTACAGGGTGTCCCATTTTGGTTGTCCCTTATGGGAAACTTGGAAACCATAAGAGATATTAAAAATCCGATACCCCATCCTCGAGCTCTTTTTTGGAGAAAACATTTATGGTAAAAACAGATCATCGCTATCGCGAAGCGTTTCAGAGATACAGGGTGATTCTCGATTTTTTCACATTTTGAAAAGGCCCTGTAGCTTTGTTGTTATTACAGATACGAGAAAACTAATTGCACATTATAAAGACACTTTTTTCCGTAGAATCCAGTGGCGTAGCCAAAAATTTTTTGAGCTGGCATTTTTGACATATGACCCAAACATGTTTTTTTTTTATTAGGGACACCCTATAAATGATTAGGTAATTAAATTGCTTGTTTTTTTCTGATTAAAATAATATATTATAGTAGGTGGTTTAATAATTTTTTTACGTCAAATATTGGAAAAATTATGATTTTAAAGACGCATTGCGGCTTCTATCTGTTTTTAAATTGTTTTATATTTTTCTTTAAAAACAATACTGCCATCCCTCAACTCAGGAGACATTTCCGTAGAAAAAAAACAATTTTTATTATTATTATTTTTTTTCTACGGAAATGTCTCCTGAGCTAAGGGATGACAGATTCCTTTTAAAACAAAAATATTAGGGCCTTAAAAATTTTCTATTTAATTTTTTATAGAATCAAACAATGGCTATCAGTTATATGCCATCACAATTAATTATTATAAAGTCCTGCAAAAGCCCTTAATAAAACTAGGTTTTGTTTTTCAGTACCCATTTGTCGTCTCAAGTTTGTCGACAGGCAAAAAATGCTGCAGGTTTCATAAATCACAAGTTTAAATTTTTTATTTATATAAAAAATTATAATAGCATATTAATAAAGCAAATATTAAAAGAAGGAAATCTCAAAATAATATGCTTTAAGGTTTACTTTTGAATCTAATAATGTTTAGTTTTAACAGAAAGTTTTTTTTTTTGTTTTTGTATTTTGTTAATATAAAATGAATAATTTAAAAAAAAATAGAAAATTATTTTTTGCGGTAAAATAATGCCTATTTTTTTTAAAGTCAGAACCCTTGGGCCTCCCGTAAATCATCCAATTCCAGTTATTACCCCAGTTGCTCATAAAATGCCCGATATTTTTTTAAGGTGACTATAGACCAATTTCAATTTTTTCAGTTCTTTGTAAAGTAATGGAAAAATTAATTAATTCACAAATTCTTAAGTATTTAGAAAAACACAAAATTTTGCATAACAGGCAGTATGGGTTTTGCCACAAAAGATCTATAGCAGATTTTCACTTCTTCGTATCACACTGCTGGAATAAGTCTCTTGAGATTCTAGGTGAGCCCCGGATCGATGCTCTTGATATATCCAAAGCTTTTGACCAGATCTGGCATGCTGCACTTCTTAATAAACTTCCCTCCTATGGTCTTTCAACTAAACTCTGTACTTGGCTCTCTTGTTATCTATCTGATCGACGTATATCAATTTTTATTGTGAACGGCCATTTTTTAAGCCTTCACCAAGTAAATGCTGGAGTGCCTCAGGGCTCGGTTCTGGCACCAACATTGTTTCTTTTTCACATCAACGACCTTCTTCACAACTAATTCCATTCATAGTTTCGTCGACGATAGTACCCTTCACTTCAGTTTTCAAGTTTCTAAACCCATCACTAAACCCGATTTGAAAAACAAACATAGAGCGATGCAAATATCACTTCGCAGAAACTTTATTTAAAATTGGATTGGGGCGCCAAAAATCTCGTCCATTTTAATACATCCAAAACACAATCATGTTCTTTGTCGCGAAAAGAGTCATCAAATATTCATTCTTTAGTTATGAGCGGCCAAGTTTTACAGAGCAAAGACACCTTCCATCTTGTGGAAGTCACATTTGGCATAAACACATTATATCTATAGCCACGGCAGCTTCAAAAAGCTTGGATTTTTCTTTCGAGCCAAAAAGTATTTTTCTCCTTCTAGTTTATACACTTTAGATTTGTCCCAAATCCGACCTCCCTTGGATTATTGTTCTTATATCTGGGGCATGGCGTCCACCACAACCCTAAGCATTCTTGATTCCATTTAAAGAAGAGATATTCGTCTCATTAATAATCCTTCACTTACAGAAAGGCTTCCCTCTCTTGCCCATCGTCGGGCTGTGGGGAATTTATCGCCTTTTTATAGGTACTTCCATGGCTTCTGTTCTGAAGAATTGTCCACGATAGTTCCTCCACTCACGGTTCCCAACAGAGAAACTCGTGGTGCCGCGCGTATGCATCCCTCAACTGGACAGGCTCTGAACTTCCCACTTTTTTCATTCTTTTATCCCTAGAGTTTCTAGAATGTGGAAACTGCTGCTCGCGGAGGTCTTTCCTTCCCCCACAAATGTTCAAGTATTTAAGTCCCGTGTCAACAAACTCTCTCTTACGTCGCTTAAGACACCCACGGTATGTTAGTATTTAGGCTTTTAGCCTTCGTGGTTTGCCCAAAGATAAAAAAAAACTAAAAAAATATTAAAAAAAAACGATAAGAAAAGCTGCTATCCTGCGCGGGGCGTCATAAAAAAACTTTGATAATATCTTGATGCTTTTTTATCACGTGTAAATTGGGAAAATTTTAAAGCGGTTAAAAAAATAAAACTCTGTATTGAAAAGTAGAAACTCCAAAAGGACGCCACTGATTAAAACCTTTTAAAATGACTGCACCACCAAGAACAAAGCAAATGGGTTATGTTTTGTATTTTTTTTATATCTGGACAAACCACCGTATTTTGGGAAGATAAGTTCATATGAACATATATCCTAAACGTCTTAACTTTTAAGATACAGGGTGTTAAAGTTTTTTTATCTTTTGACAAACCACGAAGGCGAAAAGCCTATATACTAACGTACCGTGGGTGTCTTAAGCGAGGTAAGAGGGAGTTTGTTGACACGGGACTTAAATACTTGACATTGTTGATATATTGACATAAATGAAGGCCAAATGAAACATACGTGTTCAGAAAATAACGAAAATCCCAATGAATCTTAAAAACAACTGATTAGATCTACCCCTACCCTATCGGATCAATTTTTGAAAATGCATTTTATATGATTATTTATATTTTTTATTTTAATTTCCTATTAAAATTTCTACAAAAAATTGTATAGCAATTTGCAGCTCGGTGAACTGCAAAACACCATTATTTTCATTATTTTATTAATTAAAATTTTATTAAATTTTAAGTGAAACTTATTTACAAATTTATTAAATATTATTAACACTTGATATTTTTAAAAAAATTATAGAACACTTTAGGTTAAAACAAATTTAATTAAAAAGTTTTGAGCCCTGTTATTCAAAGACGCAATTTCACACAAATTTGATTTTATTGATGAATTTTATTGCTTTTTTATACCGGGTGTTAAAAATGTTGTTAAGAATATTAAAGGGCAGATTCTACATTAAAAAATAAAAAAGAAGAGAGTTTTAGATAAACATGGATCCGCAATTTTTTTCTTCCAAAGATTCACTATATATTTTTTAAATGGAACACCCTATATTTTATGACAGTTTTAGATTCTTCTTTAAAAAATAACTTAAGTTTGTTTATAGTACTAAGTGTCTAATTTTATTCGTTTTGGTGATACTTGATTTTTTTTTTTAAATGCAGAGGTTAAATTAAATTTTAACACTTTTAACACTTTAAACTTTAAAATTTGTAACAAGATTAGAAAATGTCTGCCATATAATACGTCAAATCAAGATTAAATATTGTACAGGGTGATCAAAAAATAATTTCAATTTTTCAGAAAATCAAATAGCCATTTTTCTCTTATTTTAAATGGAACACCATGTATTATTTTACGTTACATGATGACAAATAAAATACTCTTTTAAATGTTGTATAGGTTGCCTATAACTATCTTTTGTGCTTTTTAGTAAAATCTGTTCTTACAAATTTTTAGTCCAAATGTTTATTTTGTCGTTACCTCCCCCCTTTATAAAAACATATATATATATATATATATATATATATATATATATATATATATATATATATATATATATATATATAAGTCCGTGCTTGAAGCACCCACTGGCGTGCCCGCTTCTCACATTAAAATATGTAACTGTTGTCAAAGTAACAACAAATAAACGTCAAAACTAACACATGCTATTTGACTATTTAAATAAAATAAAAATAAAGTGGTATACAATGCTTTTTCTTTTCAAAGGCCCAGTTGTACAAACTTAGTTCTACTGAACTGAGGTCAGGCCTTTGAACTTTCCGTAAAATCTCAAGATCAGTGTCAAGGAATTGAAAGAAATTAAAATATTTTACAGAAAGTTCAAAGGTCTGACCTCAGTTTAGTAGAACTAATTTTAAACCTGCTTTGTACAACTGGGCCTAAGACACCTATAGAATATATACTGTTCTCAACACTTGCGCAAAGTGTCCTTCCTGCACTGAAGCTTTTTCAAACTGTGTTGCTTTTACGTGCGGAAAAGTATTACTTTGCGCACTTAGTAGGATCATAACTACTTTGTTTCGTTAACTTTAAGTAAGTGTTTCATAAAGCATTTTTAAAACTTTATCCGATGGGTTAGAGTAGAGCCAATCAGCTATTTTTAAAATTCACTGGGATTTTTGTTATTTTCTGAAAACGTATGTTTCATGTATTTGTAATTTAAAATCTACTTTTTTCAGATCGTGTATTGGCAAAAAGTTGGCGGAGACTCAACTTCAGCAAACTTTGGGAGAGATAGTGTTAAATTTGGATTTTCAAGTGGACAATGACAAAGATGTTGACGTTATTTTAAAAATGGTTGCAGTTCCCTCGAAGCAAATCAAACTAAGATTTAAAATGTTATAATGCTCGTAAATAATTTTCTGTGCTTAGTTTTTAATAAAAAGTACACTGTAAATTGCAATATAATCATTATTTTTCTTCTATCTAAATTTATTATCTATATATCTAAAGGTAAAAATAAAAATTTAATGAAAAAACAAAATTAAAATTTTAAATTTAACACAACATATTTAAAATCTAAAAATTATATATTTTTTTAAAACATATTTTTATATTTGTAACTGTTATTGGATAATTGTTAAGTAAATTAATTATCATAAATAAACATTATTATTATTATGTATAAAGAATAATAATTTATGTAACAAGTGCACAAAGTGATACTTTTTTAACGAATGGTGACGTATAAAAATTTTCCAAAATACCATTTTGTACATGTTTTCTTTATCTAAACTTATTAATTTTCATTTTTGCAGCTCAGCCATTATCTTGTAACAAAAATTCATAGCCTCTTTATTTTTTAGGATACAATTATCCTTTTTATAACTATGCATTTATTATTTAATTTTAGAAAATTGTATGTACTTACTTTTGTAGAACTAATACTAAATAGTATAAATTCCTTTTCAATTTCTTAGTCATCAAAATTTATTATTACTATTAATTTTCAATAATTTTTATTAAATTTATTTTCAAACTGTCAAATTTTAAAACTAGTGACACATGAACTAAAAGTAATAATGACGAAATCAAAGGTAACTTGACAGTTTGGTTCAGTCGATGTCGCGTTTACTGTTACATTGCATAAATTGATATTTTTAGGTTTATTGTAGTTGGCATTGAAACAAAGTACTAATTCAAAGTGTAAAGAAAAGCTTTGAAGTGTTAAAAAATTATGTAAAGATATGTAGTGTACTAGAATGGAATCCTTTATCTTCATGTTAACAATTAAAAAAACTGCATTTTTTTAACGCAGTGTCGCAATGAAAAATTTTCATTTACAAACAGTAATAATAAGTATAAGTAGGGTATTAGGTAGTATTGTATTAAAATAATAAAAGAAAATAATGAAATTTGGTTTTTATGACTTCCTTACGCTCGTAGAAAAAATATCGTCGTTCGACCAACTTCAGCACTAGTTAGGAAATATACTTATGACTAGTGTGATATAAGGCATTTTTGTGCATAAAAACGATGTGCTATTTTCACAGGTTGCCGTAGGAAAAATGTAATACATAATTTTTAATTTATGTTTCTAGTCAACAGAGACAAAATTATTATTTATAGTCCCTGCTATCTTATTGCATTTTAAAATTAAGTGGTATTTCTACAAAACGCTTTTTATTTTTCTTATAAACAATGACAAATCGTGCCCCGTATTCCGTATTTTTGCACTACGTTAATTTAGACCCATCTTACCGTACTCTTTTATCACTGCTTTTACCTAAAATCCAAATCTCATTTAAATATACTGATTTGATATAATTTTCTTGCTTTGCTCTGTTATATTATTCCAAAAATGGAATTCTCTTTTAACATACCTGAGGGCCTTAGGAAGCTTCAAAAGGAACATCGAAAAATTTTTCCTTTAAAATATGTAAAATTGTATGGGTGGTAACATCCTTCTTTTTTTCATCAGTCTAAATTTATATTACGAATATGATAAGGCTTCCAGGTTCAGTTTTACTTTTAATTTTTGTTATTTTTTAAATCAAATTATTGTTATACAGAGTTATTTTTAGGTTAATATGTTCCTCTGAACTAGGGGTGGGCGATAATTATCGATGTTTATGAAACATCGATGTTGAGCGATCGATGTTCGTTGTTTTTCTTATCGATATTAAACATCGATGTTTATTACTTTTTACGTCGATGTTTCAAAATATTTTTTTTTCAGTTTTAAATTCTAAACCAATTTCATAAACAAATTGAAAGGTTACGTAACGAAAATCGTAAAAACCAAGAATCGGTTACGGAACGTCGCCTTAAACAGAAACGTCAAAATTAAAAGAACTAAATTAATTGATATTTTCTATACATTCAGTTTGACTGATTTTTGAGACTAGAACTGTTTTTAAGTGGGTAGTAATAATGTGAACACCTAGTATAAAAAGTATACATTTTGGAAATTTTAAAAATATACATTTTTGGGAATTTTAAAATAAGTATACATTTTAATTAGGTTACTTAACATTGGGAATTTTGCTAAATAAAGATATACGTGAGGTGTCAAGGTTTTAAAAGTATAAATTAAACAATTTTCTAGGTTACTCTTATAATAATAAAATAAAAACATTAAACAAACTGGGTCGCGTAGAAATGCAAAACAAACACTGGAAAATTTGATATTTAAAGAAGAGGAAAAGAAGTTAGAAAAAGATTAGATAAGAAGTAGGTAAAGGGAAGTCAAGTATAAAATTAAAGTTTTAGTTAAGCCCCGTACGGGCTACCCCTAGTGGGGGGTATGCCCATACTAAATTTAGTTAGTCAAATAAGTCAAGTTGGTTTTTTAAAAATGCCAAGATAGTTTTTTGTCCACCGGTCTTATGGGAATTTCAAAAATAATTTTTGTTTTAAAAAAACAATGACGTTCCATATTCTATTATTGAAAATTTTTTAGTGTACATCTCGTACGGACGCCAGTGGTGGAAATAATTAGAAAACTTTCACATCAAAAAAATTCCATTGGTGCTTATTGGGTGCATGAAACATTTTTTTTTAAACTTTAACGCCCTGTAGCTTAAAATTTAAGACGTTTAGGACATATGTTCATATGAACTTTTCTCTCCAAAATAGGCTAAGGAATCATACCTTGTATTTTTAGCCATCATTCTAATTACATCCTGTATTAATTTTAATGTTTAAAGATAGGTTAAACTTGTACGCCTATGTAACTTACGTGATTGGACAACTGTATACCTAAATGCCTTCGTTTCAAAAGGAACTTTTTGAATATTAGATTCAGATTCAACAAGCACGTATCATACGTATGTGTATAGTATTTTTAGAAATTCAAAGAGGGTGCTTACAACTTTATTCTGCTTATAAGGTTTTATTGAAAAAGGTTGTTTCATTTTTTCGAGACCAGCCAATAGAATTCAAAAACAAGTTTTATAGTAAAAAAACTTTTTATCCTATCGTAGTATTTTTTTATGCGAGATTTTTCTTTAAAAGAAATACTTATACTGTATGTAACCAATTTGAGACATACAGTGTGGCCCAGGTAGACCGGTAAATTTAGACATTGACCCTTGCAAAAATTCCCACAAAGCTGAACTTTTGCATACATGCTAAAAACATCATTGTTATAAAATTGTAAAAGCCCCAATTGATTTCATTTGTTGCTTAAAATTTTATTCAAGGTCAAAGATTTAAAAATTAGTTTTTTGATTTTTTCAGTAAAACGATGAGTTTTCTAATAAAAATATTGGGGACAAAAATTGTAGATCATGACCATTTTTGAGAAAAAACGATTACAAACTTTTTTACGCTGTATTGTCCATAATAAGCATGACTAAGCTGCCTATGACATTATTGGGCTTGTAATATAAGTAAAACTATTAGTGGGATTAAAGCTTGTGTTTTTCAAAACCAAATCACCAACTTTTATATGAACTTATTCCAACCAACGAGTTTTTATGGTATAGCTTAAGCGCTATTTAGAATTTTTTAGTTAAAATTTTCTCTTAGTTGGTCAAAAGTAACAAAGCAAATTTCATAATCCTGTGTCATAAACCAGGTTTTTAGCCGACTTTTCAATAAACTTTTGGACTTAAAATTAGCCCTATAATCACTCATTTAAGTTACATAGCATTATATTTATTATTTTTTTAGAAGTTATCATTCCGGGAGTATATCCGTTGGTCGTTTGTATTCCTTGTGGAACTTCGCAGACGTTTCGCCAAGATCACGCAATTTTCATTGCTATCTAACTGATGTCAGATGATTGACAGTCAATAAATAATAACCTGTAAGAATTCGGCTACCATGGTTGGTTGTTTAAAAATTACGGAGTCTCCAAAAGAAAATGGAATACCTAGAGCCCGACCAAGACGGCGACACGTGTTTCGTCTTCGTTAAGACTTGTCATAGCCGCTTCAGGTCGTAGGCACCTTGATGATGTCCCGATTGACTGTAAACATCCTTTCTGTATCCCAGAACTAACAAATACAGACAACCGGTGCCATCTCACCAAGAAATTTAAAAACAACCAGCTATGGCATCGAGAGGTTAAAAGGTGGTAAGTAAAAGTGTGCCATCTAGTTGTACATAGCAAAAGTTAGGTATGCAACATACTGTTATGCCAACAAACCATATGGAAACTGGCCGCCCATCAGTCTGCGGGTTTGCAGAATTCGGATGAGATGTTATTGTTTCGATTTTGATTTGGATTATATTGATTGTTTTGCTTCTTTATTTGTTCTTCTAGCTGCTCTCCTTCTTTTGTTGCCGGGTTCCAATATCCTTCGAATTGTGTTGCCGTTGCTATCAACTCCCCTACGTCTCTGCTATGGAAGGCTCTTAACGCCTCTCTTAATTCCCCCTTAGGCGTCCTAACAAGATTTTATATATTTCCAAAGACAATTGTAGTTTTACTATAGACACCCAGAACAATGCTAAATTTTTGGTCATCAGCTTGGACACTCGCTTCGTGGAATTTATGAAGCGGGTATCCATCAAGTACACACGTAAACAGAACGTATAATTTGCCGCTTCATAAATTTAGCCAAGCCAGCGTACAAACTGATGACCAAAAATTTAGCATTATTCTGGGAGTGGTAAAACTACAATTGTCTATGCTATTTCTTGTTCTGTGGCATGCCGTATAACCTTATACATATACGTCATTTTTTGATAAGAAATTCATCGGTAGGTTCGTTGCGTTTTTGCTCGGTTCCATAGAGCTCAGATGTCAAATAGTCAAGTCTCTTATGCTTTCATTATCGAAAGCATCTAGCAATGCCATTTTAAACTGCTTCCATTCTGGTTTTTTCGGCATACATGATAATACTTCTGGCAGCTTGTTCCTTCAATTGTTGATGGACAATACAACGTAAGAAAATTTTGTCATTGTTTTTTCTTTTTCAAAAATGATTAGTATTATGGAAAAAAGTGTGAGTACAATTTTTGTAGATAATTGCATAATCTAAAATTTTTTGATATATTCTTATCGTAAGACTAACCGTTTTGATTAAAAAAAAATAAAAAACAACTTTTGACCTTGAATACCATTTTAAGTAACAATGAGATCGTTGGGGACTTTTCACAATTTCATAACAATGGTGTCCCTAACATGTATGCAAATTGACCGGGCTAAGGTAGGTGTTACAAGAGAACAAATAAACCAACATTTTTAAATTTTAAACAGGCAGTTTGGAAAAGCTGATTACCAAAAGTAAGAACTACAGAATGTTACCTTAATTAGCAATATATAGGGTAAGTTTTAACTGTGAATATGAAAAATGACCAAGGCAAAAGGGTATAATATAGTCCCGAAAGCAGCAGACCTTTGTTATTTTGTAAAAGTTGAAAGTTTGTTTGTGTATGCCCAACATAGGTAAAAGCAATAGTTTAAATGTTGCTTAAGTTTAAAATGACGCTTATGTAATTAGGGGAAAGTGGAGAGGCTTCATACAGTTTTTATATTTTGCTTTGTAGATTTTTTTTTATATCTTTTGACATCCCACGAAGGTCTATGCCTAAATACCAGAGTACCGTGGGTGTCGGGTTATTAGATGTTTAACCCATCGTTCTCCCTGTTCCGTCAACGTTGTCCAAGCACTGAAACATGCAGTTGCATTTCACAGCACCTTTTAGACAACGCGGTAGTGCCACCACGGTCGTTATTTTTAAATAACTGATGCCGTGTTTTAGGTATATCTCTTTTAATTTATGACACACCAGTAGCTTAACTATTTTATATTGTAGTAGAACCTTAATGTTATTGAAAATCTACATGCGCGAGTTTCCATAGGACTTTTACAAAAAAGTAAAATCTATGAATGTACCCCATTAGTGGGGTACATTCATACAACCCAAGGGGCACATTTTACATCACTATTAATTCGTTATAATCATTGTTTATTGTTTTACACCATACTTTATAAAAAACACAAATACATTTTTTTTTAACATACAAAACAAATAGTAAAATTCAAAATTAAAAAACAGTTTTTATCCAAATCTGTTAATGCCTATTTTAACATCGCAATATAGTGTCATGATATGAACATAAGTACCGGTTAGTGAACAGAGTGTCATTAAAGGTTTTTACGTTACATGTATGGTTATCTACCAAAGACACTTATTAACATTCATTATTTTAGTCAGTTATATTTATTAAAACTAACAATCTCAAAATTTTAAATAAAATATTGCTTATACATTATGAATTATATCATAAAAAAACTTTGTTTAACACAAGGATACGTTAACTTACAAAACCTAAAATTAATATGCCTATGTTATTAACAGATTATGACCTAAGATCTGTGGTAATATCATCACTATGTTAGTGTTCGTTATTTCCCAAACCGATTTTTTTAGCTATCGCCCCCTAAACGTTTAGTTTATGGCATAAAAAAATAACCAATGTAAAAATGCTTTTAATTCCTTATTTAAACCGTGCCGGAAATTTAACGCTTTACAAAAAAGTTTTCTCACGAATTTTCGATTAAGTCACTCCTTTTAAAGTTATTTACCGTTAAACGTTGAGTTAAGATTGAGTTGTGATGAGTAGATTTTTCCATCTATTTCTGTCTGAGAAAAAAAAGAAAAAAAAGTCCAAAAATCCCACGCTATTTAAATGGGAAAAGCAACATGATTTCGGCACGGATTAAATCAAGAATTAAGAGCATTTTTCCATTATATATTTTTAGGCCATGAACCAAAAGTTCAGGGTGCGATCGCTGAAAATAAATCAATTTGGGAAATAACGGACACCCTAAAACTTATTTTAATACAGGGCAAAGTACACCCACACATCGTTACTTTGCGACGTTTGTAAAATTATTTTGTAAAAAATGTGATTACAACTGTTTATATTATGTTGTGTATGCAGAAATGTGCAAAATGAAATGTAAACGTCCATAGATGAAAAAAACTTGCTAAAAAATTTTGTACTATTTACTTAAAATTTATGAAAAAAAAAATATTTGCATTTTTTTATGACCTATGTGTGAAAAATTAAATTATAAAAAATTATAAAATGCGAATCATATACTGAGGTATTTAAGTGACGTTACAACAAATGCTTATATGACATTTCTGTTATATTATTTTCTTACAGGATGTCCCATAATGTTTTGCTATTTTTAGAGAGCATTAGTTTGATAACGATGTAGGGAAACGAATTTGTATTTGGTAGGTCTAGAAAGATTGCGGATTATTAGTCACGATTGAATGGTGGTCGGGAGAGCATTGCGTGCTCTTCGTAGACCTGTTTTTTATTAACCAACAATCGTACGTTGCGGCATGCTGCCTTTTTGCAATGGTTTAAATATTTTCCGTTGGCTTCCCGAAGTCCCGACCTGACTTCTCTTGACTTTTTTTTGGGGTTATCTAATGTTCAAGGTGTACGAGACACGCACGCACTCTTAGAGATTTAAAATTTCGAATTTAGGATGCTATTTTAAAATAAATGATAAGACAGGTTTCCACAATTTAAGGTCTAGACTTAAAAAAATGTATGGCACAGAACGGAAGACAAGTTGATAACATTATTTTTAGGAAATAAAAATCCACATTTTTTGTTAACCTTTTCACAAAAAAAATATTAAATTTTAAGAGAAAACAATAATTTTTTTATTTTATTTTAAAAATAGCAAAACATTATGGGGCAACCTATATATTACTTATTAAAAAAACTGCAACATCTGAAAATAATGTCCTTAATTTAACCAAAGGTATTTATATGAATTTAATAAATACATATACGTATTTTTGTTAAAAGATATTTGTTGTATCTTTAGTGGGTTTTAATACATATACTATAGAATTAATAAAAGAAATCGTAAATATAATGAAAACTTAAAAAAAATGGTCTAAAAGGCAAGTCCGGGAAAGCAAAACATTTTTACGAGGGGCGAATGGTATTTTGCCTATCTAATATGAAGGGTAATTGCGTGTGTTTTGGTAAACATGTTATTTTATTTAAAATCTTAAATTATATTCAGGATGTTTATTTGTTAAATATATATTGGGATTTCTATATATAGTTAGGGTTGCTATCCGTTCCGAAATATCGGTAATGTTACCGTTATTAGGCCTTATGTCTCTTGTCCCGATTTTATGGCGGAAAGTTCCGATTTACGACAAGAAACCAGATATTTAATTTTGTATGAACCCCTTTATCATCTATAACGTTTTAAAAATTATCGACTATTTATACCAAAAATCAGAATTGATCGAAATAGTATGTAAATACTTATTTTCAATTCCTTCAAATAATGATATTTAAAAAAAATAAAACCTCCATAAAAGTATCTTTACAGACATTTGCAATGAAAATTTGTATACATAACTTTTTCGGCAAAAGCAGAATCATATTATCATTCTTAAATTTTGTCCATAAAAATTATTATTGTTAATTGTATAAAAATATAACATGGAGTATAGTGAGGCACAATTAGTTGCTCACAAAATTTGACCCACCTGAAAAAACGCCACCGGCCGGGCATGATGGCAACCCTATGCAGGGTATAATTTTTTTAATAATATTAACATCTAATCATTTTTAATAAACAACGTCTGTCGAGCTATTTAGTTTTAGATAAGCCAACAATATTATAAATTTACTTTTCAGACATTATTGATGTAAAAATCTGTTTGTAAAGCTTTTAAGAAAAACTAAATAATGTAAAATAGGAACGAGAGAATCAAGAAATGTTTTTAATATTTTATACTTTTACAAGAGATCGCTGAGTTTGCTAAGATTATTTTAAGTATCAAAATAAGCTTATTTGCTTTTTATTAATAAAATTCGAGGTTGTTCTTTTTTAATAAGAAACATAAATAGGGGTTTTCCCTTTCTGTAATACTGTATCGGTTTAAATTTATCTAAATTAATATTAGTAAGAGAATTATAATAAACCAATTTACCAAGGAAGTTTTAGTGTCTAATAAAGATATCGTTGGTTTAAAGACAAAAGACACGTAAGTACGTTAAAAAAATTGTTCGAACATTTTTAGGTTATAAATAGGTAAAGGTTTTTGCAGTGATTGAGACTGACTTTTCCTAAGAAAAGGTTAAGCCGAGAGAGGATGACCAATGCTAAGGTATGTCAGTATGTAGTAGACTTTTACTGGCAAAACTATTATTGAATGAGTGGTGAAACAGTATAATATAATGGTTCAAAGGTTTTCAAACTTTAATACCAGACAGAAAGGACTGGGTGGCTGGGCCTCCCATCAAAGCCGACCTAATCTGGTATACAGACGGCTCCAAAACAGACCAAGGAGTCGGAGCAGGTATATATGGGGACAAACCAAGGACGAAAATAAACTTGGGTCTCGGACAACACCCTACTGTGTTCCAGGCCGAAATTGTAGCCATAGAACAATGTGCTAGGGAAATCATCAGAAGGAGCTATGAGGATAAAACCATAGTAATCTATTCGGACAGCCAGGCAGCCATCAGGGCACTCAGTTCATGCAAAATCAGCTCCAAGCTGGTGCGGGACTGCGTAATTGCCCTGGAAGAGGTGGGTGCGTCCAACAAGCTAACCATTGCCTGGGTACCAGGACACGAAGGCCACGAAGGCAATGAAGAAGCTGATAAATTGGCAAAGGAGGGGGCTGGCAGGACAATGGTAGGTCCCGAGTCCTACTGTGCTATTCCATCATGCCAGGTAAGGTCATCCATTAGATCATGGATTATGAGGGAATCACAAGACTGGTGGATGAGAACACCAGGACAGCGTCAGGCGAAAGTGTTCATCAAGGCTTACTCGCCAGAATTTACAAAAGACCTTCTGAATTATAACCGGAAGGCAGTAAGAATAATAGTGGGTCAACTGACAGGTCATTGCAGACTGAATAAACACCTGGAAACTATGGGCCTGGCAGAAGAAAACCTATGTAGGTTCTGCCAGGAGGAGGAAGAAACCGCAGAACACGTATGGTGCTACTGCGAAGCCCTTTGTCGTCTGCGGTTTGCAAGGCTGGGTGAAGAAAACCTAAAGCGGCAAAATATACCAAGGGGCCAGTTTCAAGCTTGTGGAGTCTGATTAAACAGACCGGCTTGGATAGCGTGCTCTAACCTATGGATGGAGGACACACAATAAACCTGAGCAGGTTGCAGTGCTAGAGGATATGCAATCCACCTCCTAATCTAATCTAATCTAATCTAATAATATAATCCGAAAACAGCAGGACAAAAATACGTGAAGGGATTTTTTAGGATCCAGTAAAGAGTCAATCACAACTTACTACCTTATGTTTTTTCTTTAATTGTTTTTCTTTTAATTAAAGACTATTATTTTAGAAACTATTTGTTGTATAAAAAAATTATAAAAAAAAATCTAAATTTATTTGTGGAGATTCTGCGGGCGTAGTATAATTCATAAAATAAATATGGTACATAATTGCATATTTTTTGATATTTTACGTGTTTATGCTTTTTAGACCCCCAACCCTAAAATTAGCGTTTTACCGGTTTTACAACAACAAAAATGACAAAGGTATACCAGTTTTGTTAGATTTTAGGTTTTTCCTTGGCCAAAATAGACCAATATTTCTTTTCAAATTAAACAGAATAATCTTTTTCTACTACTGTATAAATAAGAAAACTTTGTGGTCCTAGCAACGCGAATGATAACGAACCTTCGTGTTACCTGGTTGCTAAGCGTTGCTAGCTACGAAAGTAATATTTTCAGCGCCTGGACAAAAAAGTAAGAGCAAAAAAAAAGAAAATATGCTTGTGGGAAATATTAGGATTTATTTATAAAAAGTAACTTATTTATGACAAAATATTTTAAAAAACTAGGTTAGGTATTGACATTAAAAGTAATTGTGCAATTTGAGCAATTAGCAAAAGAAATTGGAGGAATAATACTTGAATTAACAGTTTTTAAATTTGTTGTTGGGGTATCGTTATCACCTTTAACTACGTTAATATTCATATTTTTCACTGTTACTTCATTAGAGGAAATATTGGTAGGAATTTCGTGTAAAATCTTCTTTGAAATTTCCACCTTATTACTATAGGATTCAACAATATATCCCAGCGCAACAGAAGAAGACTTCCAACCTCCATGCCTTTTTAAGTCCAAAATATCGACATCCGAAGCATTGGCAAGGAACGTAGTTGACGTTCTTCTAAAAGAATGGCCAGTGTATCTACTGATGTCTTCAAGCTTCAAAAACTTCGCAATTTCTTTAGGTATATTTGAAATAGTGTGCTTTCCAATTACTTGATTAACACATTTACCTCTTTCATAACCATACAATAAGCGCTCATCTAGAGCATTCCTTGGTCTCAGCTTAATATATTCCTGTAGAAATCTGACATAAGGAAACTGAGCCTTCATCGTTGGTTATAACAAAGTTTCTTTTAACTTTATTTTTAGACTCCACTATTTTTACTATAGCCATGTCATTTCTTATTTCTACATCACTTAGCTCATTCTGTATATTTCGTCTGTCCGACATGCCCCAGCCACTCCCATAATGGCTATTACTTTCATTGCTAAGTAACTTTGATCAGGCGCGTTAAGTAACCTTTATGATTTCTTCTTTTTTAAAAATTTTTGACTTTTTGCCTCATAACCATCGTTTTTCCTTTTAATAAAAGCAACTAGTTTCTTGAACTCCGAAATATCTTGATTTTTGTTTACGGAAATTGTTAACTTGACCATGGAATATACAGACCAGAGGGTTGGTGGTGATAAAGACTCGGATATTTCTTGAAAATACGCCAATATCACATTCTGGCCACATTTTTTGTAGCAAGCCATTCAGAAAACGATTTATATGTTTGATGGTACCCCTCTTTAGATTTGTCTGGCAGAAGTGAGGCACACGCAAGGTCAGCTGCCTTTTGGATGCCATTTTCATATTCATTTAACATTTTAAAATGGGAATGGATTTATACTAAATTAACAATAATTCAATATCTGACAAGTGCTGATGACAGACAATGTCAACAATAAATGTGTTGCTATGGATTAATTTTTAACAGGTAAAATTTCAAAATCTCTGATATTTCTATTAGAACATGGTGTTAATGATTATTAAATTATGCGATACATAGAACAGTAGCGGAAAAAATATAATACATTACACGATGCGAAAGGCCTTTCAAGTGTTCGAAGGTTTTAAATAGCCTCGGCTTCGCCTCGGCCATTTAAAACCACCTCACACCATAAGTAAACTTTCGCATCTTGTAATGTAAATAACTATTTTTTAGAGGGAAAGCAAAAAGTAATTAGTTTGTGTACAAATTTGCGTGCAATAAATTTAATTGAAGTTCTTATAAAGGTTATATCAACATTAAATAAAACCCTAAAATAACATTTCAATTTACAGAAATACAATGTTTTTACTTAAAACGACCCGGTTTACATATTTTCTGGGATGATTTTAAATCTTTAATTTTGAAATACACAAAATCTGACGTTTCAGCAAAGACTTCTCTTTAAGATAAGCAGGTTAATTTATATTTGATGAACAATTTTATTTTAAGATGGCAGATTTGCAACCGAAAGGTTGAATTTCAGTTTGTGTGTTTTTAAAGTTTTTTTTTAATTTTGTTTTAAGCGTTTTGCTGGTTCAAAAGCTTCAATAGGGCTGAATGAGTCGGTTTTTATACCTTAGGGCCAGTCCAAGACAAACTAGAACTAACAAAAACCAAGATCATTCAATAAATCAATATAAAACATATTTATACCTTTTTTTAAAAGGTTAGTGTTTATCTATATTTATATTATAAAAATTTAAAGTTTGTAACTTTGTTTGTACCGATCAAAGATATTCTTTTACAATCAAAAAGCTACACTATCCTCTCCTCCGTGGCGCAGTGGACAGAGCTCTGATCTTCGAAGCCAGAGGTCGACGGTTCGATTCCCAGCGGGGGAGACATATTTAGGTAGTAGTTATTTAAAAATAACGACCGTGGTGGCACTACCGCGTTGTCTAAAAGGCACTGTGAAATGCATAACTGCATGTTTCAGTGCTTGAACAACGTTGACGGAACAGGGGAAACGATGGGTTAAACATCTAATAACCCGGCACCCACGGTACTCTGGTTATTTAGGCATATGCCTTCGTGGGATGTCAAAAAGACAAAAAAAAACTATTCAGATGTTATTTTAATATGATTAAACAAAAATTCAGATATTAAATAGATTGTTGGTTCTACAAAAGCGTATGCTTAGATCATTGGAAGGAGTTAATTTCCTGGAACATGCTACTCCTCTGTTTAAGAAATATAGAGTAATGAATGTATATTCACTATATTTCTATAAAATTCTGATTTTTAATAAAAGATATCGACATTATTTTCCATCAAATTCGCGTTTTAATGTTGGAATGCAAACAAGGTACCCCCACAATCTCAGTGTTATAAAACATAACACTGCATTATTCTTTGTTTGTGACAGTTAAGGCATTCAACAGGCTACCAGAGAAAATAAAATCTATAAACAACTTTAACCAATTTAAGTACGTTATTAAGGATGTTTTAATAAAAATCCTCTGTACTGCCGTTCGGATTATTTCAAACTAGAATTTTAATTAACCTTTTATTTTCTTTGTTTCTCTGGTGTCTTGATATTGTCTGTTTGTTTTCCATAAAGTGTATTTACTGTTTGTCTTTTATAAAGTTTATTAACTTGTATTCTATATGTTCTTTTCAGTTTATGTATATAAGTTATATATAAGGTTTTAAATTATTTATTGTTAGGTTAAGTTTAAAATGACGCATGCTTTGTTCCTTTCAAGTAACCTATGTATTAAAGGATTGGAATAAATAAATAAATAAATAAACGCCCAACAAAGGGGGCACGGGTCGACTATCTTGGATAAATAATAACTTTGTAAGAGTTAATCGTCAAAAATACTAAACCGATCATAAAAGCTCTTTCACAATTAGAAAGCTACACTATTCAGGAGTGCTATGGGCTACATTTTATAATGATTAAACAAAAATTTTAGAAAAAAATAATGACATAATATACATATGTATATCAAACTATACTAATATTGTAAAGAGGTCATGTTAAAAAAGAAAAAAACCGAAGCCAGTCACGCGGGCGGCCCGCGTTCGATTCTCTTCGGTTGCAAATTTCTTTTTTATATAAAAATAGATAAGGAAAAAGTAATTATATTACTTATTTTTGGTAGATATTTTCTTCAATATTTATTTATACTAATATTATAAATAAGGAGGTTAAGTTTGTAACTTTGATTGTTTGTTGTACTGAACCGATCATAAAAATTATTTTACAATCAGAAAGCTACACTGTCCAAAAATTTTATAGGCTATATTTTGGTATGATTGAACAAAAAGTTTAAAGAAAAATATTATTAACTGCCAACGAACTGGGCACAGGTCGGCTAGTCGGGGATATTTCGATTTAGGTTATGTTATGTTGTTAGTTTTTTAAAAAAACTTTTAAAATTCTCTTATTTTGACTTAAAATAACTAAAACAAAAATTACAATTACTCACCTTTGTAAACTTTTCCAAAACACCCTTCACCCAACTCATTAAGAAATTTGAGAGTTTCCTTTCGTATAACTGGGACGTCGGTACTACAACACGCCGAGTACTGTGGGTTTGGGGCGTATCTATCCGGTATTAGAAGACTGTGCTTAAGATTTATTGGTGATGCCTGAAACAAAATTAAAGTTCTTAAAATGTTCAATCATAACACTACTAAATAAAAATATACAGGTGCTTAATAAAATGAAATGAAATGAAATGAAATGAAATGAAATGAAATGAAATGAAATGAAATGAAATGAAATGAAATGAAATGAAATGAAATGAAATGAAATAAAATGAAATGAAATGAAATGAAATGAAATGAAAGGAAAGGAAAGGAAAGGAAAGGAAAGGAAAGGAAAGGAAAGGAAAGGAAATGAAATGAAATGAAATGAAATGAAATCGTTTACATTTAAAGCAGACTTGATATATAAAGGCAATATACTATATTCAACTAAACCACTATGAAACAATGAATTTTGTGTGCCAATTTTCTTGGCTATAGGAACATAAATATTTGTGGCTGTTCTAGTGTTATATTGATGAATTTTATTGACAAATTTTATTTTTTTACACATATAATCAGGTAACTTCCTATGAAGTATTTTAAAAATAAACAACATATTTGACATAACTAATCTTTGGTTTACTGACATAAACTGTAATGTAGACAGCATTTGGGAAATTCTGGTATATCTGTCAACTCTTAATATTATACGCATTGCTCTATTTTGTAGAATTTGCAATAATTCTACTTTAAAAGGACACGACTCAAAAATGAAGCTGGCATCTTTAAGTTTAAATATTTTCCTAGCTACTTATGTACATAGAAATATAAATAAGCACATAAGTTAGGTAATTTTCTCAAAAACTGGGCTGAAGTCCCATTACCTACGCTCTACGCCCTCCTGATGAATTAAAAGTAAAGCAAGCCGCAAATTGAGGCGCGTAAAGCGTCCGACCAGTGGCGAAAATGAGGCGTAGGCAAAGTCGTGTCTGCAAGGCCCCTTTCATGGCGAAAAATTATTAAAGAGCAAAAAAAAGGTTCTCACTTTTCTTGCAAGGCCCCTTTTATCCTGTGAAAAAATAAACAACAACACAACTCTTATTTTAAACTTTTCTTTCTTTTAAGAAAATGCAGGTTTATGTCGTAGCTTAAAAACGGACTACTATATTATATATTGGATTTTACCTTTTTTTTTGGGGGAAGATAATTATCTACAAGTTTCCTATTTAAACTTTTTTTCTATTTCAAATATTAACTGAGCTACGGAAGAAAAATGATTTTTGGAAAAACGGTTTTTTCAGAATATCTAGTAGGCCATGACTTTTTTGGGCGAAACAAACAATGATTTAAACTAAGCCCTAAAAACTGCAATTCTTTCCCCATTTAACCATGTGTGTACCTGCAGCGGTTTCTGAGATCCCTTCACTAAACATCGAAAAAGCTCACCCTGAATGAATATACATACAAAGTTTTCTTCCTATTTTTCGTTATAGTATTACCCCTTTAGGTTTTTGGTAGGGGGAATGAACACCCTATATATTATAAAGGAAAACTAAACAGACCTTACCATTATTTATACAGGGTGTTCATTTGAAAACTTTCCACTCAAGTTATCTTCGAAACGAGACAGAGAGAGAAAATCGCCGACACACGTCAAGATATTTATTGAGGGGAACGTTTTTACAAAAATTGGAGGGCGCCTCTTAACCACCAGGGCCACCACCCCAAAATTCTTAAATGAGAAGGCGGGTCGAGTGATACATCATTTTAAAGCTCCTGACGAGTACTTTATAACCCTAGAATATGAAGTCAATATCTTCACCTATTACAAAATGGCGGTACTTTGAAAATTACCTAAATACCTGATTTGGATGGCCAAATTTCCGAAACTAATAAAGTTAGATGTACCTAATGTGGTGTTTTCTTAAAGCTCATTTAAAGGTCTTTTTAATGGTAATACTGGTAGTAATATACAGGGTAGAAGAAAAAGTACATATTTTTTTATTTAAGAACCCTGTATATTATTTTACCATTAAAAAGATCTTTAAATGAGCTTTAAGAAAATACCACATTAAGTACATCTAATTTTATTAGTTTCGGAAATATGACCATCCAAATCAGGTATTTAGGTAATTTTAAAGTACCGCCATTTTGTAATAAGTGAAGATATTGACTTCATATTCTAGGGTTATAAAGTACTCGTCAGGAGCTTTAAAATGATGTATCACTCGACCCGCCTTCTTATTTAAGAATTTTGGGGTGGTGGCCCTGGTGGTTAAGGGGTTAAAGGGGCGCCGTCCAATTTTTGTAAAAACGTTCCCCCTCAATAAATATCTTGACGTGTTTCGGCGATTTTCTCAAATCTGTCTCGTTTCGAAGATAACTTAAGTGGAAAGTTTTCAAATGAACACCCTGTATAAATGTTAAAGAAGTAAAAATAACTTATTTATATTGTATATTCCTTTTAACCTCAAGGGTTGTTTTACAAAAGCCCTAGTCGAGCAGGTGGCCATTAAAAGGGAAAAATCTCCATAAATATGAAGGGAGAGATTTAAGGAAAAAAAGGTGGTTTCGTGTGTTTACTCAATACTTTGATGTTTAATATCTAGCTCGTATTCAGCGAAACGCAAATGCATATTATAAAGCAGCTTTTTGACAAGCTTTGGTTTTTGGCTCTCGGTTAAAAAGCTTCGTATCAGCATTATACAAATAATGATTTATGTGTTAGAAACAAAATAATAAAAAAATCTCGCCAAGGAAATAATTCTGGTTATATTCAAAAAATTTTTGTTCTTAATTGTCATACAAAAATAAAATACAAAATAAAGCAATTCAAAACCATAGTGTTGCAATTCAGTCAATTTGACCATTTGTAGCGATTTTTACCATTTAAGAAGTAATTATCGAAACCTCATTTTGACTTTATAAATTTATTTTTATTTTTTTATCTTTTTCGTAGACCCCGATCGTTGAGTCAATGTCATAATCCCATGGTATACACAGTTCGTCCACTATTTTGTGCGCAAAAAGTCAAAAATATATTTTTTGCTCTCATTTAAAAATATCTTAAAGGATTGGATGGTCTTCGTGTTGAGTACACGCCTGGAAAGAATGGGACCGCTTCGGTCCTGGTCCCGGAGTATACGAGCTGACCCTGTTCAGCCCTATTGATCCCTATGAGCTGGCCGATCGCCTGAAACAAAATAAAAGAAAAACCCCCAAAAATTCTAATTAAAAACGACGTTTCGGTGGCAAGTCTGCCACCGTTGTCAAGTTAAAAAATTAAGTTAAAAATAAAAATAAAATATTAACTAATATTTAAATTAAAAATGATTAAAATTTAGATTATTTTTGTATCTCAAACTGAAAATAGTTTGACATATGTGTTATACTATATACTATTTTCAGTTTTGAGATACAAAAATAAACTAAATTTTAATCATTTTTAATTTAAATATTAGTTAATATTTTATTTTTATTTTTTAACTTAATTTTTAATCTTGACAACGGTGGCAAATTTGCCACCGAAACGTCGTTTTTAATTAGAATTTTTGGGGGTTTTTCTTTATATTGTTTCAGGCGATCGGCCAGCTCATAGGATCAATAGAGCTGAACAGGTCAGCTCGTATAACCCGGGACCAGGACCGAAGCGGTCCCATTCTTTCCAGGCGTGTACACAACAAGAAGACCATCCAATAAATGAATCCGCCTAACCAATATAGAGCATATCTTCAATCTTAAAGGATGCCCAAACAAAGCTTCTGTTAAGAGCGCAGTTCAAATTTTTAATTTTAAAAGTTCTTCATGGTTTTTCGCTTTTCCGTCTAAATGCCATCAAAAATGGGGGTTTTACCACTTTTTGCCCTGCAAGCTGTAAAAAAATATTTTAACAAAAAAAATATACATAAATTGCGTGCGGAAAAGTGCTGCTTTCCACACGCTAGTAAAAAAAACATTTATTCAGGTCAGCTGCGACTCGAGTGCCATATAAACAAGCATTTTTGACAAAACTAAGGTACTTCACAAATTTTTGTGAAATTCTTACATTTTCTTTGAACTAAGCAAATAAAATGCGGCCTTTTTGCATGGTTTTTAAAAAATCAATATTTTTTTTCTTATAAAACTTGGGTTTTTAATTTATTATTATTAATAATGTTACAACAGTAGCAAATATTTTATTAAATAATGTTATATCTAGTCTAACAAATTATACTAAAATAAGTGTTTTCGAAATTTCAAAAGTTTTTTGAAAACTTGAGAACGAAAAAGTATCTCATAACTCTTCCTTTATTTTTTTTTAACGGAATCAGAAAACACTTTGTATATAGTTTTATTAGGTTTTTTTTGGGATATAATTTGTTATAGAGCATTGAGTTTAAAATTTTCGGTTTTTAATTTTTTTTTTTTGCATATTTGTGCAAAAATATTGATAGATAGATAGAATATATTACCTTAAAAATGCACAATAGGTACAAAGGGGTCGTCAATATAAATAAATATAAATATAAATACTATAAAAAATATATAGATATACACAAATATACATAGACACATAAATATATAAAATGTAATTGTAAAAACACACAAAAAAAAGAATACAAATGAACAGAAACCTTAGCTATAAATAATTACTATAAATAAAGTTAAAATTTTGTATAAATATATACATATAAAAGAATATTAAAATTGTCAAATCAAAACGCAAGCAAAGTAACAAAGTCTAATGTCGCATATACTCTGCAACCGAGTAAAATGCCTTGTCAATAAGAAATTGCCTAACGGCATTCTTGAATTTACCACCATGCATATTTCTAAAATCTCTTGAAAGCTTGTTGTAGAGGGTAAGACAACCGTAAAAGGAGAGTTTTCGAAAAAGGAGGTCCTGTGTAAAGGAACATCTTTAATAGTCCTGTTTCTAGTGCTGTAATGATTTAACTCTCCGAGTCTCCTAAATAGTCCCATATTAGAATTTACATAAGTCACGCACTTAAAAATAAACACACATGGCAAAGTGTGGATTCTTTTCTGGATAAATAAAGGTTTGCAGCTGTCACGCGGTTTAAGATTAAAAATTAACCTCAGTAGTCTTTTTGCGCCACAAAGACTCTCTCAGATGCATTAGACTCTCTCAGATGCATTGGTGTTGGAGAAAAAAGTTAAAGCAGATTTGTCGTTCGTCTAAAATCCTATAATAAAGTCCCTATTGGCATTTTCTTATTATCAATCACAACAAAGTTTCATGCTCTAAAATACTTATTTTTCAAAGTTTTTGCTTTTATTAACAATTAACACTGTTAATGTTAACATAACATTAATGTTGTGTATGGTACTGCCATGTACCTCTCAGCATACATGTTAGACCAAACAGAAGAGACGGTCTAACGCGAATGCCGGCATATAAACATTTCGGATAGGATGACTAATCGTGCTTGGTTTGTTGTGGCTTTACTGGCCTATATACCTTTCAATTTAGCTGATATAGTATAAAAATAATGTATAAGTAAAAAAACACTTACCGCCTCGTTTCTTCGTCGTGTTTTTCTTTTGAAGTAAAAAACAATTATGACAAACAAAAGTGATCCCAAAATTAAACCAACTGCTGGCACTACAAAGTTCGCTAAATTTGGAGTACTCTCTGTGACAGCCAAGGAGTGATTTTTCTGAAACAAAATAAGATAATTAACAATTGAAAACTAATATTAAGCAACTTGGCAACGTTGCAGTTGCAAATTTAGAACATAATGACATTTTATAATCAAGTTTTGCTTTCTGTTGTTGCAGTTAATATTCTATTTTTTAAATAATTTTAATGATATATGGGATAAATGTAATAAAAAATAAGAAAATAGTTTGTCTACAACTAGTGTTAAGCGTTAAAAATTCAGCAATAGCCTAGTTTACACCGCGAGGACCAATTAGATCCGTGGACCAAACCTAGGACTTTTTTTGTTAGTTCACTAGTGTTTACACCAACTTAGTTTATTATGGATCAATTTAATTCACGTTTAATCCTAGTACCAAAATGACAGCTGAGCATATGACCAGAACCTAACCTCGTTTTTTATCTTTTAAAACTGTATCGCTTTTAAATTCCATATAAAAAGAATATGCAAACAGTTTTGGTTAAATATCAACAAAATTTTATAAAATATAAACAAACAACAAAATTATTAGGTTAAGACCGAAATTCGACGTCTTTTTCATCGAAATGCGCACTGTCAAAGATCAAGGCCGTCATTTTGGGCCACTAAAAAAGTCCGACGTGTTTACACCAAAGAAAATCATATTTGGTCACCCCCATTTGAGAAGGACTGAATTGGAGTAGCAAATTTTAATACTCAAGTGTTTACACCGTGAATAAAGTACGCGTGACGTCATTTAGACCTCGAACTAAAAATTTGGTTCTCCCGGTGTAAACTAGGCTAATGAAGCAAAACATGCTAAGTCAGTTTTGGTTTATCTGCAGTTCAAATCTAAATAACGAAGAACTAACCCTTTATAACTATAAATAATTTTTTTAAAAAAGGTGACTATGTTCCTGCATTGTGTTTTTAGGTTGTCAGACAATGATGCCTAATATTTTTCGTGAAATTTAATAAGTAATCAGGTAATTTCTCTTAATATTTTCGCCCAATTGAATCTAGATAACCATTTTTATCAGCTGATTAACCGAATTGCAACACTGTCCTCCCTAATTTAAATCGCGGAAAAATTTAACTTTTAAATAGAGGCGTTCTTTTTAAAAACTCTATATGATTACTGAAATCACAGTAGTACTGTCGCGAATTTAGCAGCAAAATTAGATTTTCGATCCGCTTAGTCGCTCCGACTTAAAAATATCTACGTTGTTATTGGTTGTGACATTTTAGACTTTAACTAAAACCAATCACTCTCTTTGTTTGACCTCCGGACAGTGCGGACGTGCGTAGAGGACCACAAAGTTCTTTCCGGAGTGGCGGTTAGTGGTGCCGTACGGACGTTTTTACCTTCGGGGATCAAGGAAAGATTCACGCTAAATTAACGGCATCTTTCTTCTGGATCTAAGCGCTGTGAGCGAAGATTCCTATAAGCTGATGGTATCCAGTTTGGTGGTGAACACG
Organism: Listronotus bonariensis; assembly: GCA_014170235.1. Taxonomy (NCBI): domain Eukaryota; kingdom Metazoa; phylum Arthropoda; class Insecta; order Coleoptera; family Curculionidae; genus Listronotus; species Listronotus bonariensis. The sequence continues at coordinate 106,043 of JACEGR010000724.1, read as the reverse complement.
AGGTATTTTTCAAATGGCGGGAAATAGATGGGCGTACCATGGGAACTGTCAGTAGTGAAAGTGAAGGTTATACGTAACACCAGTAGCAGATCTTGGTTTGACAGTCGACAATTTATGCATTGTATTGATTGTAGAATTATTTTTGTTTTCTTTTTAGAATTTCTGGGAGCTACGAGCTCGATTATCCAGATTTTCCGCCGACGAAGCCCTGGAAAGCATAGTCCGGAAGGGGGAGAGTGGTGGATTGGACCTGAAGGGACCAAAACCAAGAAAAAAAATAGAAATAGAAAATAGAACTAAAACCAATGACAACGTAGAAATTTTTCAGTCGGACCGACTAATCGGATCAAAAGTCTGAAATTTGCCTAATGCATTGTCGGAGATCATAGGCGTAGTTTTAGGTAATTTCATTAAATAGTAGATTTAGTTATCTTTATGTGAGTTATGTTTGATAAATAGGTAAATTTAATAATTAAAACTTTGGTAAGTTTAAAAAGATATGTTGATTAAATGAACATAAATTTAACTAACCAGAACTAACCATAATTATCATGGTCAAGTAGGTTTTTTAAACAGAACACCCTCTATATTTTAACAAATTTAAACTCTGTTTATAATTCTACATCAAAAATGTATAACACACTTTACGCCAATTGTTGCTGATTTTAAAGATATTAGCAGTATGCTAATATCTATATCTAATTTATAAGATTAAAATTGTATTTATCTTTTCGCTCTACGATTTTTTGATAATAATAAAGCACTAAATTTCAAAATGACAACGTTATGTCACGCTAACTGGTATTTTTATTGTTGTTCATAAATAAAAAGGCGATAATAATGGAACAATTTTTGAAAATATTATTAGCATCTAACTAGCAAACGGGTTAACCGAAAAATCTTAAGTTTTTTCCATGTACGTAGATTTGCATGCTCTTTAATAAACTTCAATAGAATTTTTCTCTAAAATAATTAGGGGAGCCAAGAATTGACCCCATTAAAAATTACATGGGATTTCCTATGTCCCGCCCGGCGATGCATCACCCGGTATATAACTCCTTAAGCAGGTATTAAGGATGGCGTTAAGAAAGCTTCAATGATAAAAATGTTCATTGCATGCATATAATATTTATTGCACGCCTCTGAAGGGAGCCCTTAAAAAGTATTATTCATTACTTTGTCGCATTTTCAAATGGATTAGTTATTCTCTGTTGAAATTAAACCTATTTTTAAATGTGACTGCTTTGATATCAGCAAAAAATCCATTAAATTAAAACTAATTACCATATGCCAAATAAACAAAAATTTTGCATTGTTTTTACATAAATTTCGACTGATACAAACATTTCTCTTTGTTTTGTATGTTTAAATAATATTTTAAATTCCCTTTTTTGTTGATTTAGTGAAAAATGTGTGGAAAATTTTTTCCTTTTTGTTGCAAAGAGTTTTTTTATACAGAACGCTACCTTTTTGCATCTTTTTACAGGCCCCAAAAATCCTTTTCCTTTTAAAGCTTTATATCTTTCCCGGTAACACTTAGTTAATTAATATACAGGGTAGCCATTTGAATATAAAACAAAGGACATTTTTTATTTACGGTAAAACGTTGGGACAAGTCAATTTTTGATTTTAGGAGAAAAGATTTTTTTGGAAGTTTCTCCCCTAATTTGCAACCCTTGTAGCAGGGTGATACTCGCCCCCAAAATCTTAAATAGAAAGAATGGTTAAGTGATACTCATTTTAACGGCCTTTCGACCCTGTTTACAACTGCTAAGTTTGAAGTCTTTGCTAATATTTTCATTGATATGACAGCTTGTAAAAATTTTGATTTTTATTTTTTAATTTATAATATTAAATAAGCTGTAAAGGCAAGGTACTTTTAAACTAAGGGGATATAATAAGGATTAACCCTTCTTTAAAATGGCATATTAAGTCCCAAGGTTTGCAAATTTTTAGTTCTTTAGATACAGGGTGTTAACCTAACAATGATGTTTTTTGATAAATTAAAATTAAATAATCAATGTAATATAATACATTTAATGATAAATATAAAAATTAAAATATCCAATTTAATAAAAAGGAATAAAACAGTTAATATTTAAAGTTTTATTATATTTTTTTAAATATTTTTGGTTACATCGGTACCTATTTTACTGAAAAATAAAATAAAAATACACACAAAGTAAGTTTTTTTTATCTTTGGACAAATACTAACGTACCGTGGGTGTCTTAAGCAGGGTAAGAGGAAGTTTGTTAACACGGGACTTAAAAACTTGAAGATTTGGGGGAAGGAAAGACCTCCGCTGGCAGCAGGTTCCACAGTCTAGAAACTCTAGGGATAAAAGAACGAACGAAATGGGAAGTTCGGGGCCTGTCCAATTGGAACGTATAGGGATGCATGCGCGCGGCACCACGAGTTTCTCTGTTGGGAACTGCAAGAGGAGAGACTATACTGGATAATTCGTCGGAGCAGAAGCCGTAAAAGTATCTATAGAAGAGCGATAGATCTCCCATAGCTCGACGATGGGCAAGAGAAGGAAGTCTTTGAGTAAGTAAAGGATCATTAATAAGACGAACAGCCCTTCTTTGAATGGCATCAAGAGTGCTGAGGGTTGTAGGGGATGCCATTCCCCAGACATGAGAACAATATTCCAGAGAGGGTCGAATTTGGGACACCTACAAAGTGTATAAATTGGAAGGAGAAAAATACTTTTGGCTCGGAAAAGAAATCCAAGCTTTTTTGAAGCCGCGGTGGGTATAGATACAATGTGTTTATGCCAGTTAAGGTTATTCTCAAATGTGACGCCCACAAGGTTAAATGTGTCCCCGCTCTGCAAAACCTGGCCACTCATAAGCAAAGGATGAGTGTTTGATGATTTTTTCGCGACAAGGAACATGATTGTGTTTTGGATGCATTAAATTGAACGAGATTTTTGGCGCCCAATATCAAATTGAGATCCTGTGAAAGAGATATCTGCATCGCCCTGCGTTTGCTTTCCAAGTCGGGTTGAGAGATTGGTTTGGGAACCTGAAAAGTGGAGTGAAGGGTACTATCGTCAGCATAACTATGAATGGGATTGGTTGTGGAAGAAAGAAGGTCGTTGATGTGAAAAAGAAACAAAGTTGGTGCCAGCACTGAACCCTGTGGCACTCCAGCATTAATTTCGTGAAAGCTTGAAGAGTGGCCATCAAGTGGTACTCGAAATGGTGACTGAAATATACTGACTGTATATTTCATTATTAAAATTGAAATTTAGGTCTAACTATCAAATATTTTTCTAACTGAGGGCCAATTTAAACTTTTGCCCGTTGGGCCAAATGGTCCCCAGTCCGACACTGGTTCTATAAGCATCAGTTTTTTGTAAATTAGGAAAGAAACTTTGACACAAGAAGTTTATTTAGCTCTATCTTAATTACCGTTATTAAGTACAGTGGCGTCTTGAGCGGCGCCTAGACGAACTTTTCTGACAGAAAAATGTCAATCGCCACTAACTTTTGTGCAATTTTTATTGTTTTAGACTAATAAAATGTACAGCTCTTTTGTCTTTTGCTTCTTGCTTGTAAAAAAATTAACTAGATATTCATAGACCAAACAACCATTATTAATTTTTTTCTTTTATAATTAGGTTTATTTGTTAATAGCCATTATGTAACAAGTAAAAAAAATAATATTGTAAGGAACCTAAACTGTCAAATAGTAATGTTAAAAGAAATTGTTAAGCTTAAAATTACCCGAAAAATCGTCTGTTAACAGATTACCTAAATTTTTAGAGTAAGGGGTGTTTTATTTTGCGATGCTTTTACAGAGGATCTTAAAAACCGCATATCCAAATTCTAATATAGAACTGTCAATTTTTTGAAAAAACTTTAAATATAAGTTAATTGTGTACTTTTTTCGTTAAATATTACGGTAGTTTTTTTTTATGTTGGCAGTTTAAAAAAATACCCAACTCTGTTTTTTTTTTAATGAAACACTGCATATTTTTATTTAAACTTACTCAGCTCTCTTAGAGCTTTCCAAAAATATATGCTAATATGTATCTTTTATTTCAAATTTAACTGAAATTTTGCATTTTCCATAAACTTATTCTTTTTATGGAAAGCCATGGCAGAAAATAAAAAAATATTTTTCTATACCTTTTTTTTACCCCAACTTAATATTTTATTAAAAATCTACCTTTAAACTTTTAAATTATTTTAATTATTTGACTCAAGGTTCAAAAATATTACATGAAACTTTCGTTCTACTAATAATAAATGACATATCATTAACAGACAAGTTTAAAAATATGACTTTATTATAGAAGAGGACTTTACAAAAAAAAGTAATATTTTACTAAATGAAAGTAAAATAAATACAGAGGTATTATAAAACATTTTAATTTAAACATTTATTGCAATTCTTGTTGTTTGTTAGTCTTAATATGAATAATTTAATTTTTAATGTTTTATAATATCTATGTATTTATTTCGTTTTTATTTAGGTAATATAACCTAGGTTGGTTTATTTTTTGTAATTGTGCTTTTTATTATACAGTCATATTTTTAAAGCATAAGTAAGTAAATTAAAATAAGTTAGGCATGTCAAGGTTAATTTTTAATAAAATATTAAATTTTAGAAAAAAATAGGTATTGAAAACTTATGCTTTGTTATTTTCTGTCATGGCCTTCTATAAAAAAACAAATTTAAAATACATATACTAGTATACATTTTTAAAAAGAGAGTTTAATAAATATAAATTAAAATATACAGAGTGATTCATAATAAAACACATAAGTTGGGTTATTTTTTCAAAAACTGCCCAATACATAAGCAAGACCGGTAATAGGTTTTGTCAGGGACCTGAGAGTGTGAGAATTACGATTTCGGTTGGCAGTTCTGTTCAAAGTTGGTAGCATTATCAGCTGATGACAGAGTCGTGCCTTGTCGAAGCTTTGTTTGGTAAAAACTGTGGAAATTTGCCATTTTCATTTTGGTTGTACATTTTGCAAGGATTTCCAGTTGTTAATGTTTTTGGTTAGTTTAGAGACTTCACATATTGGTTCGGACTCGATTTATTTTAGAGATTTTGATAGTGTTTAGTCGAATAGTTTTCAGTCATTCGTGTTTTTATATACATATGATACTGATGAGTGTCCACTAATTAATGGTACACATAAAAACCACAGATTTCTTATGCGAAAATACCCATTTAGAATTTAAACAAACATACCTATATCCAAAAGTTAATGATAAGGAAGATACGGGGTGTTAAAGGGATATAAATATTTTTCATTCGTGCATTTCGATAATTTCTGATATGTTTTAAACATTTTAATAAAACTCGGTATCCAGGAGTTTTTAGCTATCAGCTATTTATATCTGAGCAGTTGTAATTATAGCTAATACGATGTTATTGAGGGTACGTACTTTCGGGTGCACTGAACAACTAAGACGTGAATACCTTAAAAACGGTTGTCAAGACCGATTCTTAATAAGTATACCTTTATTGTGCAGAAAGCATAGAAAAGCTTACTAGCTTACATACATACAGAGTAGTAACAAAAAATTGGGTAGTTTTAGAGAATTTTAAATAGTGTACCCATCGCCCTGTAGTCTACACACAAAAATTAATATTCGATCTGAATAGCTAATGTTTAAAAACCCCGAGATACCGTTTTATTAAAATATTTAAAAAGGGGGAACAATTATCGAAATAAATTTACTTTTTTCTTTTTACTATGACACCTCCCGTATCTTCCTTATCATAAACTTTTGGATATTAATATTTTGGCATAAGAAATCTGTGGTTTTTCTGTGTACCATTTATTAGCGGACACCCTGTATACAACTGTTTTCATTACAGTTGTTTTCTTAAAAATAAAGATCAAGAGTTCCATATTAGAATTTTGATATTCCTTACGGTTTTCGAGATGTAAACCATCAAAAATGAAACACCCTGTACACCAAATATATATATTTTAAATACTTTAAAAAAACTTACCACTGGCAATATCGTAGTGTGATTTACATTTGGCACCGTAATTTGTTTTGGTATGGAAGGAGGCTGAACATTTGGTATTCGTCCAGGTAATTCATTAACTGAAATCAAAATTAATTTATTTAATAATTTATGAAATTTTTAACACTACTTTTTAAAGAATAACACAGGGCATATTTCTCATCACTTTTTAACTTTGTTTTGTAAACATCTAGTATAAAAATATATATATATATATATATATATATATATATATATATATATATATATATATATATATATATATATATATATATATATATATATATATATATATATATATATATATATATATATATATATTAAAGCACTCATATAGTGCAGACTCAAAGCTTAAATAACCCTTTATAGGTCTTGGAATAATAGAGAATTATTGCACAGTGAAATAAGGCCAGGCACTAATAATACCGGCCTTATTTTGACATCTGAGCTTGCGCAGATGCATGGTAGGATAAGGACTTCCTTAATAAGTATAGTGTCTGGCTTTATTTATGTCGGTTTTAGGTCGTGCCTTATTTTGGTCTTTTGGTTATTGCAAATCATGTTAATAGTACCATTAACTAAAAAAAAAAGAAACAAATTTTAGTAGATTTTCTTTGTTGTTTTGTGTTGTATGTTTAACACAATTACAGAAATACATTTGAAAAAGCAAGGTTTTAAATATTTTTACTTCTAAAAACTTTTCGATTTTGTGATCGGCCGCCGTTCGGTTAGACGAACAGTTCCGAAGTTAAAATAAGACCAAAATAAGGCACGACTTAAAACCGACATAAATAAAGCCAGGCACTATCCTTATTAAGGAGTCCTTATACCACCATGCATCTTCGCAAACTCAGATGTCAAAATAAGGCCGGTATTATTAGTCTCTGGCCTTAGTTTACTGTGCAATAATTCTCTATTAACTTTTCAGGATGTGCAAAAATATTTCTCTACGGGGTAAGTAAAAAGTACTGCAACTCTTAAATATCTTAAAAATCTCTTCAGCTGCATTTACCAAATTTGGTATCTAAATGGTATCGGTAATAAAAAATTAAATAGTAATATAATATCAATAATATATTTAAATAGCAATATAATATACAGCGTGTCTACTTAAGTTCGCACCATATGGCAAACTTTTTTCTTATTAATTTTGAGAAAAAAAGTTATTCTTTATAAAAAGTTCTGCATGGTCCAAAACCCATAATGCAATCATCAGATATTATTTTTTTTTTTTTTTTTGAATGCGTAGCTAACTTAAAGGTTGACAGCTGGTCAAATGTAAACATTCAAACATAAAATAAATTTGGTTTATAGATATATTAAGTATTTACATACATACATATACAGTAAGTAATAACTGTTTGACAAACTTTGTAAGCATCTACCAAGTAATTGATGCAAAATATCACTATAGACAATAAAACTGCTATATTCCCCTACCTAGTACATTATTATTGTCAATAGCACTTAAAACATCTTTATTGTTTAAGTTAGTTTTTGTCGCAGTAGTAAGAACAAAAATGTGCTTTACTTGGGGACACAGAGGAATATAAACAAAGAAATTATCTAAAAATTTTACGAGCATAGTTAATAAACTATGGTAATCTCAATAAAAATTTAATTTTTATCCATTATAATTGTTTGGATTTAAACATTATTACAAAAAAATTTATATTTAAAAGAATTAGCAAAATAAATATTTATTGCGATTATTACCAAGCTTTCATTTTAAATATCAAATGTCAAACTATCAAAATCCGCTATTTGAAAAGCGACAGCGGCCATTTTTACGCTGAGCAAAATACTCAGCCGCTATCGACAAAGCAGTAATCAGCTTTGCATTCAGAGTGACTTCTAATTAAGCAATCTTAGCCGCTGGGACAACTTAAATGCGCCCATTAGCATTCATTTCGGGAACCCCTTACACCCCTCCCCCATCACTTAGTTTAAATAACGTATGTCCTAAAAGTTTTGGCACAAAACTCATTGTCTTTAATTTTAACAAAAACAAAATAATATCAAGTTGCCTTTGAAAACAAAAAGTTTATTTACTTTACTTACTGTCAGTTGAGATTTATTTATTTTGAAGTTTTTGCTTTAAGATGTCGTATGAAATTAGAAATAAGAAAAAGTATCTACAAGTTAGTTAGGCGGATACCCAAAGCTGAAATCTGTCGAATATTCCAGAATGAAAACATTTCACGCAGGACCATTTATAGAACAATAGCGGAGTGCGAAGGTTTATCATGGAGGCTGGGAAGCACAAGATGAGGTACAATTAAGACGGCGAATTTACGAGAAATTAAGAGAAATTGAACTGAATTCCGTCCAGGACCTCATGAGAGACATTCGAAGAAATTTGCGTCTGGTAGAGCAGAATGGGCCACTCCACATAATTCGATAGTATAGTTTAGTTAAGTATTGAGTTGTAATTTATGATAACTAGTTAGTGTTTAAATAAATTTCTTCATTAAAAAAAACCGATAAATATTGTGTGCCAAAACTTTTAGGACATACGTTATCTAGTTACGCTAATGAATACCCTTACTACCAAGGTACTTAGAAAAACACTTATTATATTATAATAACAATAAATAAAAAAATGGTATTTTTAACTCAGATTTAATAACTGTTTAGAAAAAACATAAACAGAGCGTCATATTCCAGATGTTTGCAAGCTTTTCAAATACAGTAAAATTTTTATAGCAGACAATAAACGGAATTTAATTGTCAGTTTAATGGTATTTTAAGATGCATTTACCTTGTTCTTCACTGTTATTGTTTTTGGCGGATATCAATTTCATTATATCACGTTTATTACGAGGTATCAATGGCTCGTTGCATAAAATTGATTTTGTTGATTTACATGTTAAATATAGAATTTTCGGAATAAGCATATTGTCAATACAGTTTTTCCACGAATTGACTTAACAAAAGCACAAATGGACCAAATGGCAAATGATTTTGCTTCGCAGAAAACCCAGATTCTCGTTGAGATAGATCTCAGGTAATAGAGACATTTTGCACCTCTTATTTTGCAATTCCGTTGTGGTTAACGTTATTCTGACTGAGACTGCGCAGTAACGCAAACATGATCCGTTATCATTATTAACCATACCGGACTTCTTTAATTACCGATGAATACCGAAGAGCTTATCGTTATCGTTATCGTTATCGTTATTGTTAACCTGCGTGGTTGCCGGATTGTAGAATTTTTAATATCAATTTTTTTAAGAAGGTTTATAAATCCGTATTAATTAAAATATCATTGATACATAGGCTCTAATTAGTGAAAAATTTATAGCAGTAAGAAAAATAAAATAGTGTAAAGAAATTAAAACGGACTTGCATTTTTAAGGATGTTTTAATTCAATAATTAATTTACATGTTACAATCTGGCACACTTGCTTTTTATTCTACTACCAAACCTAACCTTACTTTTTGTGTTTTGCTTATACTGTATTGTTTACATCTACTTTAAAAACAAAACTAAGAGAACTATTTGCATATATTTAAATATCTCCCCCGTAGCCTAGTGGACAGAGCTTTGATCTTCGAAGCCAGAGGTCGGCGGTTCGATTCCCAGCGGGGAGACATATTTAGGTAGTAGTTATTTAAAAATAACGACCGTGGTGGCACTACCGCGTTGTCTAAAAGGTGCTGTGAAATTCAACTGCATGTTTCAGTGCTTGGACAACGTTGACGGAACAGGGGGAACGATGGGTTAAACATCTAAAAGCCGACACCCACTGTACTCTGGTATTTTGGCATAGACCTTCGTGGGATGTCAAAAAGATAAAAAAATATCAATATATAACTTATGGAGAATAGAAGTAAGTACTGATTTTTCGTAACCTTTAAAATCGGTCAACCACAGGTAAAAATAAGGTTATCTGTCGAAAGCACAGACGCAAGATAAATTTCTTAAAAGAGGCTGCAAAATCTCTGTCTAAAACTGCTACGTAATCGTTATGTTTAATAACGATAAACGATAACCATAAGGAGGCCAAAAACGTGTGTTATTTTAAGATGTGCAAAATGTCTCTAATCTTATACAGGGCGAAGTCTTTTCGTTAATCTGGCAGAGTTTGGCGAAAATGAAAAGAAAAAAATGAATCTGTACGTGGCGGAGTCTCATATTCCTGGGGAGGAAAGGAACCTGAAGTTACCACCAACTCAACTAAAGAGTTAAAAAGTAGAAAAAGCTCTTCACGTTTAAAACCAAACTTACCACTTACTTCATGTTTTTCTTAATGCTTTTGTATACCGGGTGATGCATCGCCGGGCGGGACATAGGAAATCCCACGTAATTTTTAATGGAGTCAATTATTGGCTCCCTAATTATTTTAGAGAAAAATTCTATTGAAGTTTATTGAAGAGCATGCAAATCTACGTCCATGGTAGAAACTTTAGATTTTTCGGTTAACCCGTTTGCTGATTAAATGCTAATATATTTTTAAAAATTGTTACATTACCGCCTCATCGCCAAATTTCCAAGTCTCTGTCATCTATTACATATTCTTTTCTTTGATACTCCCTAGCTTCACATCTGCAGTTATTTATCACTGTGCCTTTGGTCTCAAATTTTTTGATAGTCCTATCGACTGTTGTGACAGTGACAGTGAACATGTCTGACACCTTTTGGTAACTATTTCCTTGATAGTACCATTTAATCATCAATACTTTTTCTTCAGTAGTATAACTCATGGTTAATCTTTTCACTGTACGATTTTTTGATAATAATAAAGCACTAAATTTCAAAATGACAACGTCATGTCACGCTAACTGGTATTTTTATTGTTGTTCATAAATATGAGACGATAATAATGTAACAATTTTTAAATATATATTAGCATCTAACTAGCAAACGGGTAAACCGAAAAATCTAAAGATTTTAATATGTACGTAGATTTGCATGCTCTTTAATAAATTTCAATAGAATTTTTCTCTAAAATAATTAGGGAGCCAATAATTGACCCCATTAAAAATTACATGGGATTTCCTATGTCCCGTCTGGCGATGCATCACCCGGTATCTAAATAACAAATTGTATACTCCGAGATTACATTCATACTTATGGTACCAATTTTCTTCGGGGAGGGGGATTTTTTTGCTCTGAAGGGGAATGTCCCCTTCGAGCCACCCCTTAAATTTAACGCTGGTTTTAATGTATTATAACGAATCTGGAATACGTCGAATTTGGAACACGACTATTAGAACAAACTATTTTAAACAGTTTAGTTGGGACTTTATAGTTTATTTTTGCCCCAGGACCTTTGGTTACCTACCTACGCCTCTGAATGGATAAAATATATGTTTTTGTTATTTTACATTTAAAGTTATAGTATAGGGGGTAGAAGACTCTTTGTTTGACCTCCGGACAGTGCGGACGTGTGTAGGGGACTACAAAGTTCTTCCAGGGGTGGCGGTTTGAGGTGCCGTACGGACGTTTTTACCTTCGGGGATCAAGGAAAGATTCACGCTAAATTGACGGCATCTTTCTTCTGGATCTAAGCGCTGTGAGCGAAGATTCCTATAAGCTGATGGTATCCTGTTTGGTGGTGAACACGAGGTATTTCTCGAATGGCAGGAAATAGATGGGCGTGCCATGGGAACTGTCAGTAGTGAAAGTGAAGGTTATACGTAACACCAGTAGCTGGTCTTGGTTTGACAGCCGACAATTTATGCATTGCATCGATTGTAGAATTATTTTGTTTTCTTTTTGGAATTTCTGGGAGCTACCGGCTCGATTATCCAGATTTTCCGCCGACGAAGCTCTGGAAAGCATAGTCCGGAAGGGGAGAGTGGTGGATTGGACCTGAAGGGACCAAAACCAAGAAAAAAAAATAGAAAAGAATAGAATAGGGGGTAAGCAACGTTTTCGAAAAAGAATTTTAGGTCAGCTGATTTTTTGATATGTTGTTCTTCTTTCTCTGGGCTGTCTGACTGGCGGTAGTGGTTGCGTTATTAGTTCGCATCCTACCTGTACAGGTAATAATCCAAGATTTTGAAAACATTTTAAGAAACCTAATTTTCAATTTATTGTCTTTAGATAGGTTTACCAAACATATTTTATTTTGCGAGACATTTTTATCATTGCTAATTATACAGTCGTCCTCCTTCTAACTTCTGAACCTTTTGGTATATTTTAATAAAACTTGGAACGATGATATATGACCAAGGTCTGCCTTTTTTGACATATCATTGACAGCTCTAAATGTCAAGGTCACAGCTGGGTGCCAACGCAACCGCTACCGCCAGCCAGACAGCCGAGGATCTACCCGAAAGAGGAGGGAGAACATATCAAAAAATCAGCCAACCTAATATTCAGAGTTTCTTTATGAGAAGGGGTTTAGACATAAGCAAGAGCGGTGATAGCTTTTGTCAGGGACGTGAGGGTGTGAGAATTACGATTTCGGTTGGCAGGTCTGTTTAAAGTTGGTAGCATTATCAGCTGATAACAGAGTCGTGTCTTGTCGAAGCTTTGTTTGGTAAAAACTGTGGAAATTTGCCATTTTCATTTTGGTTGTATATTTTGCAAGGATTTCCAGCTGTTAATGTTTTTGGTTAGTTTAGAGACTTCACATATTATTGGTTCGAACTCGTTTTATTTTAGAGATTTTGATAGTGTTTAGTCGAATAGTTTTCAGTCATTCGTGTTTTTATATACATATGATAGAGATGAGTGTCCGCTAATTAATAGTACACCGAAAAACCATAGATTTCTTTTGCGAAAATACCCATTTAGGATTTAACCAAACATACGTATATCCAAAAGTTAATGATAAGGAAGATACGGGGTGTTAAAGAGATATAAATATTTTTTATTCATGCATTTCGATAATTTTTTAGATATCAGCTATTTATATAGTTGTAATTATAGCTAATACGATGTTATTGAAGGTACATACATACTTTCGGGTGCACTAAACAACTAAAACGTGAATACCTTAAAAACGGTTGTCAAGACTGATTCATACTAAGTATACCTTTTTGTGCAGAAAGCATAGAGAAGCTTACTAGTTTACGTACATATAGAGTAGTTACAAAAAGTTGGGTAGTTTTAGAGAATTTTAAATAGTGTACCCATCGCCCTCTATTCTACACACAAAAATTAATATTCGATCTGAAAAGCTAATGTTTAAAAACCCCTAGATACCGTTTTATTAAGATATTTAAAAAGGGGGCAAAATTATCGACATAAACTTACTTTTTCTTTTTACTATGACAGCCCCCGTATCTTCCTTATCATAAACTTTTGGATATTAGGTATGTTCGGTTAAATCTTAATATTTTGGCATAAGGAATCTGTGGTTTTTCTGTTTACCATTCATTAGCGGACACCCTGTATACAAAGTTTTTAAAATGGTTTTTGACTCACGGAACCATGGAAAATGTTTTGCTCTGCCATCGTCCTGTCGTCGCTTTGATAATTTTTAATTTTCAATATTTAAACCACATTTATGTTTTTGTTTTAAGTTATGCCTATTAAAATAAGCCAATAAATTTTGTTTACAACATACAGTTCTTTTTTGTTTTCTCCTTAATTCTACGCCACTGATCTGCCTAAAATCAAACATGGCCGAAAATGGCCGGACTTGACGTCACAGTTGCGCTAGCCAATATGGGGAATGTCGTGACCTTATCTCATCAATCGACTTTGCTAATATTCTTGTTTTTCCGATGTTGCTACTCCCTAGACTATTAGCAAATATTTAATTACGTTTAAAAACAAAGAGATAGAGATAATGATATATTATGTTAAAATTATAAAGCGAAAAATACATAATATTATATTAGTCTAAAATTAAGCTTTAAATTTAATTTAACAAACAAGTAAATTTGGTTATATTATGAATCATATATCATATCCATTTAATATTTTGTTATTTGTAGTAACGAAGTTTACGATGCTAAATGGGAATTTATTTGAGCGTTATAGAGACCTATTGGATTGCAAAGCTTAGATGATAAGAAGAAAAAAATGTCATATAATGTATACCTTTCCAGTGGTGGGGGAAGCGGCTATAGACTTTTAAATATGTCAAAAAAATACTATTATTACAGAGACAACGATGAGACGAGCAACTAAATGTAAATAAATTATCCGAGAGAGAGATAACTGCTGGGCCTTTCTTGTCTGTCTTCAAGGAAGGTAAACGCAGATGGCGCGTGAGTCGACTTTATCGTTTGCCCGCCAGATTCAAATTAAATAGCTGTGCTATTTTTGCCCTTAATGTTAGGTACTTGTTTTTATTTCCTATATAAAATATTGGGGTTTAGTTCAATAATTACACACACCTAATTAAAAATATCATTTATTTGGTTTTTATAAAGATTTTTTCTTACAGATAACCATGTCTATATTACCTTAAATTATCTGTTGAAAAGCACAAATTTAATATATACACTGTGATCACTAATAAAAGTCAATATTCAAAGTCCAATTAAAGGTAAAAAACCACTAAACACACAATAAATCACAGAAAATGTAAACAAACTGTCCAAACAAATCGGCCATTGAAAAATATCAAACACAAATATCGAATAATATTTCGGCGTGACTGCCTGCGGCAACGTTGTCAAGTTAAAAATATTCGATTCATGGTATATTTTCTTTCTCTTAATTAGATGTGAGCCAAAAAAGGACATTAAAGTTTACATGAAAAAATTGTAAACAACTTGGCAACCAGGGCAAAGCGATGATTGCTCCATCTACGATAGCCTACCATGATGAAAGACAAAGACATATTTATTGGAACTTGCGTTAAACCAGAAAGAGATAAATACAATGGACAAATTGTTAGGACCAGGTACTCGTCTCATTGTTGTCTCTGATTATTATTTCGGTTTTTGAAAAATATTATGCATTTTTAGGTATCCCTAAATTATTTTCTTTAAAATTAAAAAATAGCCACGTTCGAAAATACTAATCTGACGTTTTTCTTTGTAGCTCTTTGTTTCCTTTACGTCACTCTTAAATTGTCAGATTAGTGAAATATACACTGTTTAGCATGTAATTAACTCACTCTATCTTAATCTGACGCGCTTGATAATTTCTGATGGATGTATTTTTGTTTTTTATGATCGGCCCTGTATACGGAGCTTATATTTGGTGAGTTGGTGGAGGTACTTAACCGGGTACAAGCAAGACAGTTTATTGTTTTACTTATGTGCTAAATTTGGGAAAGTAGAGTTGTTAAAGAACAGGCAAAAAGCTGAACAGGTTCGAACAGTTCCCTTCCTACCCGAGAACAGGTTCCGTAAACCTGTTCAGTAGTTCATCTGTTCTTTTTAACAAGTGCTTGACAATGAGGTGGAGACTGTACATATTAGGCATTAATCCATTATCTTCCTCGTTAACCCGTTCACCGTTCACCCTTATCGATCAAAACTATTCCAAACATGCATTAAAAAAAAACAAAACAGCCACCCTAAGCCATCCATAAACCACATCGCACCGCAAAAGTAAGCGTGAACAGTTTAAGCACTAGTGTTGGAACCTTTCAAATGATCTTCTGAATGATATTCGAACATCGGGATATTCGAAATGTTTCGAATATTTCTTCCGAATATTCGTATTTTGTCGTGAAATATTTCATGAACGATCAGTCATGAATTTATATTCGTAAACACCGAACACAAATACGAAAGATACCGAATGAATGATGAATGATATTTATATCTAGGCGTTTAATATAGACAAACCGTAAAACATACCCCAAACCATTAGTAATCAAACAAACAAATAATATCAGGTATTTAATTGGTAGGTGGTAGAGGAGCTTTCCTTGCCTGAGGAGGTACCACCCCACCACCCTTTAAGGGACCCGTGAAGTCTTAACGGACGTTTCGGGTTCTGGGTGTGTGAGTCAGTTTTCCTTCTTCCTTCTATCTCTTTTCTTTTTTTTCCTTTTAACCCCCAAACTATGTACAAATGATGGCGGCACACCCGGAAGTAAAATGTTCTGGAGGTAAAATACCCCTCCATTCGGATCTCCGGGCGAGGGGTGCATCCGGGAGGCCTTCATCGAGAAGTTTAATTTCTTTTGCAAACATATGTGGGCTTAACATCAATATAAACTCCGTTCACCATCACCTTCAGTTATCTAAGCCCCACATACTATTTCTAACGGAAACACAAATAAGTTCTAAATCGTCAACCAGCCACCTTCTCTTTCCAGGCTACGAACTTATTTCGTCTTTCCGGCCACATGGTGGCGTATGTGCTTACGTGCGCAACGATCTGGCTTGTGCTCGAGTTTCCAATCTTGAGTCGGGTAGGCCCGATATCCTTTGGCTTAAACTTTCCCTTAGGTCTTCAACTAAATTTATCTGCTGTTTGTACCGGTCCCCATCTAATAATTCCTATGTCGAATTCTTTGACTTTCTTTCAACAAAGATCGATAGCATAATTTCTCAGTTTCCATCGGCTGAAATAATCGTGCTTGGCGACTTCAATGTCCATAATAAGGATTGGCTAGGCTCTTCAAAAACTGACCCCCAAGGCAGAGCAGCCGAAATCTTCGCAGTCAGTAACTCTCTTACCAACCTTATTATGGAACCCACCTACTTTCCTAGAGTTCCAAATCATAGTTCAAATCCCCTTGATGTCTTTCTTACTACCAACCCCGAACTCTATTAAACATCTGTCACAGCTCCCCTAGGTCGCTCAGATCATGGCTTAGTTACAATATCTTACCCTGCACATCCCGAGGTAAATGAATACATGCCACCACGCACCGTATGGCACTACAACTCAGCCGACTGGGATGGCCTGAGGGACTTCTTCGCCACTTACCCCTGGAATTCCATCTGCTTTTCTTCTGGTGATCCTTCTGAAATTTGCAATCAACTGACGGAATCAATTCAATTGGGCATTGAAACCTATATTCCACACACCATCAAGAACCCAAACAATCCAATAACAAACCCTGGTTTTCCAAATCTTGTGATAAAGCTAGAATTTTAAAAGTTCATGCTCACAAAAAGTTTCTATAGGATCCTAGTCCAGAAAATCGACAGGCCAGCATTGAAGCAAGAAACTACTACAATCAAACAATTTCTGAAGCCAAAGACTCCTTCGACAATCGTATTAAAAACAAAGTTCTTTCTTGCACAAATGGCAGCAAATCTTTCTGGTCCTTTGCGAAAAACATAAGTAGGAATTTTTGTACCAGTTCTTTTCCGCCACTAGCTTTGGAAGATGAAATTGTTTCTACCGCTAAAGGAAAGGCAGAATTATTTGCTAAACAATTTGCTGCCAATTCAACCCTTGACCCTCCCGTAAATCATCCAATTCCAGCGGTTACCCCGGTTCCTCATAAAATGCCCGATGTTGTTTTTAAGGTGAAACACATTAAGCGTATCCTTTCTTCCCTTAACACCAAGAAATCGTCTGGGCTGGATGGCATACCAGCAATAGTTTTGAAAAAATGTGCTCCAGAACTTGCACCAATCTTAACTCGGCTCTTTCGAATTTCTTACAACACAGGTATCTTTCCGGAAAGCTGGAAAGCTGCACGTGTTCAACCTATTCCCAAGAAAGGATCTAAATCTCTTCCATCTAACTATAGACCAATTTCAATTCTCTCAGTTATTTGTAAAGTAATGGAAAAACTAATTAATTCACAAATTCTTAAGTACTTAGAAAAACACAAAATTTTGCATGACAGGCAGTATGGATTTCGCCACAAAAGATCTACAGCAGATCTTCTTTCCTTCGTATCGCACTGCTGGAATAAGTCTCTTGAGTTTTTAGGTGAGTCCCAGATCATTGCTCTTGATATATCCAAAGCTTTTGACCAGGTCTGGCATGCCGCACTTCTTAATAAACTTCCCTCCTATGGTCTTTCAACTAAACTCTGTACTTGGCTCTCTAGTTATCTATCTGATCGTCGTATATCAGTTATTGTGGACGGCCATTCTTCAAGCTTTCACCAAGTTAATGCTGGAGTCCCTCAGGGCTCAGTTCTGGCACCAACATTGTTTCTTCTTCACATCAACGACCTTCTCTCGTCCACAACTAATTCCATTCATAGTTTCGCAGACGATAGTACCCTTCACTCCAGTTTTCAGGTTCCTAAACCCATTACTAAACCTGACTTGGAGGACAAACGCAGAGCGATGCAGATATCTCTTTCGCAGGATCTTGGTTTAATATTGGATTGGGGCGCTAAAAATCTCGTCCATTTTAATGCATCCAAAACACAATCGTGTTCCTTCTCGCGAAAAGAGTCATCAAATACTCATCCTCTACTTATGAGCGACCAAGTTTTACAGAGCAAAGACACCTTTAATCTTGTGGGCGTCACATTTGAAAGTAACCTTAACTGGCATAAACACATTGTATCTATAGCCACGGCAGCTTCAAAAAGCTTGGATTTCTCTTTCGAGCCAAAAGTATTTTTCCCCTTCTAATTTATACACTTTATATGTGTCCCAAATCCGACCTCCCTTGGAATATTGTTCTCATATCTGGGGCATGGCGTCCCCCACAACCCTAAGCATTCTTGATTCTATTCAAAGAAGAGCTATTCGTCTCATTAATGATCCTTCACTTACAGAAAGGCTTCCCTCTCTTGCACATCGTCGGGCTGTGGGGGATTTATCGCTTTTATAGGTACTTCCATGGCTTCTGCTCTGAAGAATTGTCCAGTATAGTTCCTCCACTTATGGTTCCCAACAGAGAAACCCGTGGTTCCGCGCGTATGCATCCTTATACGGTCCAACTGGACAGACCCCGAACTTCCCACTTTGTTCGTTCTTTTATCCCTAGAGTTTCTAGGTTGTGGAACCGGCTGCCTGCGGAGGTCTTTCCTTCCCCCAAATCTTCAAGTATTTAAGTCCCGTGTCAACAAACTCCCTCTTACCTCGCTTAAGACACCCACGGTACGTTAGTATTTAGGCTTTTAGCCTTCGTGGTTTGTCCAAAGATAAAAAAAAAAAAAAAAAATATCAGCTGTAATATTTATGGTTAAATAGCGCCAAAACTCGAAAACACTCGGAATAAGACGTGAAATAATTCGTTGCCGCAAATAGCAACAATCTTTCAATCGGTATTTCGACAGAATAAAAGCTTATTAGCAATGAAATATAAAATGTTTCGAAAGATCTTTTGCATTGAAATATGAAATGTTTTGAAAGATGTTTCGAAAGATCTTTCTCAATGAAATATAAAATGTTTCGAAAGATCTTTCGAATATTAAAATCTTCCGAATACGAATATTCGAATATCGAAATCTTTCGAATATGCACACCACTATCAAGCACTTCAAGCTCAAAGCCTGGTTCGAGTTCGTTCGATCCAAATAAACGGGAATAGCCAATATGGTCCATTCGACCGAACGCAGACCACAGAACCAGTGAGAACAGAGAACACAAAAACTTAAACGCGCGTTCGTTCCTCAACCGTTCGATTCGAAAAGAACAGGCTGTTCAGTTCTCTTTAAAGAACGGTTCACTGAACAGGCTACCTCTAAACATGTTCTTAAAAACTGTTCCGTTCTTTTCATAACAACTTTATAGGAAAGTACAAAAAAGTTGCTCCATTTAAGAGAAATTATTAGAAGTGTAGGTGGCGCCGTCTAGTTAACACATAAAGGCTGAAAGCCTAAATACTAACGTACCGTGGGTGTCTTAAATGAGGTAAAATAAAGTTTGTTAACACAGGACGTAAAAACTTGAACATTTGGAGGAGAAGGAAAGACCTCTGCTGGCAGCAGGTTGCATATTCTTGAAACTTAAAGAGAGAAAGAAATATTACAAGAGTATAATCTATCGCTTTTGGTTCTGCTGACCACTATGATTATGCAGAGCTAAAGTCTACTGCTTTTTAAGCATGCGATTGTTTGCACAGCTATGCAGCAAGACTGCCTCGAATAGGTATGTTCTTGAGGGTTAGAAAAACGTCAACGTCGTGTGACGTCACACTAAATGGGCGTATATATCGGGACCGTTATTAGGCCTTATGTCCCGACGTCCCAATTTCATAGCAAAAGCCCCGATTCACGATATGGAAGAAAATATTTTGTATAAACCCCTTAATCAGGATTCATTATAATATGTAAATACTTATTTTTAATTCTTTCACTTCAAATCAGAGAGAATTTTTTATTAATGTTGGCAGAATTTGTCGAAGCAATTTCAGTATAACTTTAAAATGCTGTTAAATTTTATAAATACATTAAGACACAGTGCTTCCCCCTTCCCCCTTGTTTAACTTAAGAAAGAAATCAAGGTGTCCCGACATTGGCTATTGAATTCATGGCGACCCAAGTCTCAGAGCCCCCGTAAGAGCTACTGGCGCCCGTGTGCAAAAAAGGGATTTAGGCGACCTCTAAGACATTTTGGATCATGTTTATTTATTTATTTTTTGAAGGAAGGTAGGTAGGTGCTTAATATAAGGCAAAAACCAAACTTTAGAAGTCATATTCATTTGTAGACTAAAATATTAAAATGAAACAAACAGAATAAAATCATAACAAAACAAATTAAATTAAATTAAATTCTTGTTTACACCCATTTTAAAGCATTTAATTAATTAATGGGGTACATACACGTGGCTTATAAATAACTAGAAAATAACGCAAAACTAAAATTTAGTTTGAAACAAATTTAATCTTTTGACATTTATATTTAATGCCCGGTTTTCGCGTAAATAAATAAAAACCATTTCTCGGCATGGTAATTCTCGATAATATCAAATTTTACAGTAAAAAACACCTTTGTAATTTGTTATTGTTTAATTAGATAGGGAATGGACCATGCCGAAAAATGGTTTCTATTTTATCGCGAAAACCCTGCATCAAATAAAAAAATTCAGGAGATCAAATTTGTTCCAAAGTAAGTGGGAATTTAAAAAAAATATGTTTTTAATTGCAGTGGCGTACTATATTTTTATTTAAAAATATTTCCCTTAAACATCTCAATGTCAACCATTGGATTTTTTTTCTTGTATGCCAAAAATGTATTTTGGTGCACAGGGAAGTCCCCCAATTTATTTAAAAAATTCTGAATGGGCATAAAGGTTATTATAAAAAAACAATAATTTCTTAACATTTTTAAGCCTTTGTAGTTTGAAAACTTGACGTTTAGGACATATTATGTTCATATAAAGTTTTTTTCTTATTTTTATTATAGAATTCGTCTTTATAGTTTATCGGATAAGTTGTGAAACACTCTGTATTTTTTATAATATGGAAAATTTTTATAGGAAAAAATGTTTAGGAATAAAATTACCATTAAAATATGTAAATTTGTTCATTTAATTTTTTTAATTTTATGCGTTAATTGTGAATATTTTGGTTGGTACAAGAGTGCATCCCTATTTTGAAATGTGATATATAAAGAAAGTTTAAGAACTGTCGAAACAGCAAAAAGTTACATAAACGCTTTTTACCGCAGAAAAAATGTTTAAAAAAATAAAAATAAAACAAATTGCATATTTGAAAGCTATTTTTAAGCCTAAACATCTTTTCTTTATAAAATTTTTCTATACTATGAAAAATAAAGGATCCTTTCTCCTGAGAAATATAATATATTTTGACATACCTCGTATACCACTGCATAAACTTTACATCTGATCATTGCATTTTGGGTTTTAGAACATGCAGAACAATGAAAAAATACAAAAGCTATTGTAATAGCGATATTTTCCCAGACTTTGCTATTGCAAATTCATTAATTACATCGCTAAAATTTATACCATCAAAAACTTCTTGTTCAATTGCTAATATTACAATATTTTTTGCAGTTTTTGACCCTGGGTTTTAAAGCCCCTAAAGGATGGCGCCCGAGTGCACTGCACACTTTGCGCACACATGGTAGCAGGGGCCCTGCCTAGGCTTTTTTTATCTTTGGACAATCCACGAAGGCTGAAAGCCTAAATACTAACGTACCGTGGGTGTCTTAAGCAGGGTAAGAGGAAGTTTGTTAACACGGGACTTAAAAAATTGAAGATTTGGGGGGAAGGAAAGACCTCCGATGGTAGTAGGTTCCACAGTCTAAAAACTCTAGGCATAAAAGAACGAACGAAATGGGAAGTTCGGGGCCTGTCCAATTGAACCGTATAGGGATGCATACGCGCTCTGTTGGGAGCTGCAAGAGGAGGGACTATACTGGATAATTCGTGTCTAATAGATGCGTTGACACCGGGTATTAAAATAATTTTACAAGTTTCTAATAACTAAGTTCCTAAAGTCCGTTTTTATAGAGATATGTGCGCGAATGGGCGCCACTGGAAATCGGTTTTTCTTGAATAAAGTTTTTTATGGTACATGGTATAATGAAATAATTTTTAATATGATAAATACAAATAAGGACTTCTTAAAATGGTATTCTTATAAAACATTTGCCTTCATTACTTCGCCAGGTTAGCTATTAAACAAGATTTAGACCGGGGGTGGGTAGTAGTAGTAGTAGTAGTAGATTTCCGGCCAAACTACAAGCTTAATGGAAAAGAGTTAAATTGCAAAGTTGTTAACAATGTAAAGATGTACAACTTTTGTATTTAGCTTTTTTCCATAAACTCACAATTTATGGGAAAATTTTAAAAAACCAAGTTTTTAGTTTTTTATTTTATTTACATTTTTATCTGTAACATTTTTATAACATTTTACCAGTGGCGTTTGAACAAGATTTGTATTGAATTTTTTAAAGAAAAAAATAGAACACCACTGCTTTTTCTTTAAATCAATTATATATTTAAAATACTTATTTACTTGGGGGTTAGTTTGGTTTCTTCATAATGTTGCGTACGACGAACGGTTTTAGTTAAAAAAATTAAAGCAATGTTGATCCAAGGCAAAATCTTTAAAACCTGATATGGTGTTTTATATGTAAAATTTGTTTTTGTCGAATTTGTATTAAAGCAAGATCAAAATCTTACATTACTATAATATTATATGTTATTAAAAAGTTTCTGCTTTTAGAAAGCTATTTCACAGCCAAAAACCTAACTGCGAAATAAAATTCCATTACCGATTTTAGCAATTTTCCATGCATCAAAATTACTTATATTTTTTTAAACGAAAACCGTTTATCCTATGCAAAAATATTAAAAGACCAACTTAAACCTAAAGTAAGTATTTTAAAAATATATTATTCCGAGGAAAAAGCAATGGCGTCTTTTTTTTCTTCAAAAATAATAAATACAACGAACGCCACTGGTATAAATTTTTAAAAATCTTTTACAGAAAAACATGTGATGTAATGGTCAAAAAAATGTACCAAATTTTGTGCAAATATCTAAAATTTTAGGAAAGTTATGATAATAGGGGCATTTTTTCTTAAAACTTTAACAGCCTGTATCTCGGAAAGAAAGCATTTTTAGACATAATTTTATTTAAAAGGTAGTCTTACTTTTTTACATTTTATACAGTGTTAAATGGAAAACACCAACTTAAAAATAACCCTGTAGGGGAAAGTGGGGTGGATTCATACAAGGGGCACATACATACATTCAGTTTATATGAAGTTAGACACGAAGTAAAATAGTAACGTAAGTGAGTGTGCACAGTTTTTATGTATGTTTATAGATTAGTGAAGTTTCAGAATTTTCGGTGCGGTAAGATCGAGTGCACAACACGGAATGTGTTTTTGCCACACGTAAGTAATTTCATAACGTAACTTTGGACATAGTTTATGGCCAGTTACTATTTTTGGATTAATTATTGCTATTTAATCCTAATTATAATAGTATAAAGGCACTATTTTAATGTGTAAATTAATATAGATGAAGACGGTTTTCCTATTTCAAATTTTTTCATTAATTAGCATGTGATGGGGCACATTCATACTGTATAAATGTACTCCTGGCACTTTATGAAAATTTTTATAACTCATCATTTTTTGTTACACAGGCGATTATAGTTACAAATATTATATAAAGTAGTTTAACTGAAGTAATGGTTTCATTTTTACGGAAAAAAAGGGTGTGTCTTTGGATGTCAAAGATCAGTTAATTTATCAGACATAGTGATGATATTACCACAGATCTTAGGTCATAATCTGTTAATAACATGAGCATATTAATTTTAGGTTTTATAAGTTAAGGTAACTTTGTGTTAACCATAGTCTTTTATTTGATATAATTAATAATGTATAAGCTATTTTGAGATTGTTAGTTTTAATAAATATCACTGACTAAAATAAAGAATGTTAATAAGTGTCTTTGGTAGATAACCATACATGTAACGTAAAGACCTTTTAATAACACTCTGTTCACCAATCGGTACTTATGTTCATATCACGAAACTATAGCAATGTTAAAATAGGCATTAACAGATTTGGATAAAAACTGTTTTTTAATTTTGAATTTTACTCTTTGTTTGGTATGTAGAAAAATGTATTTGTGTTTTTTTTTATAAAGTATGGTATAAAACCATAACAAACAATAAGTATAACGAATTAATAGTGATGTGAAATGTGCTCCTTCGGTTGTATGAATGTACCCCACTAATGGGGTACATTCATACATTTTGCTTTTTTGTAAAAATCTTATGGAAACTCGTGCATGTAGATTTTCAATAATATTAAGGTTCCACTATAATATAAAATAGTTAAGCTACTAGTGTGTCATAAATATAAATAATAGTTTAAAAAACTAAAAAACACGCTTTTATATGCAACCGAACTAAAAATTAGAAAATAATTTTTCATTACAAAGAGTTTGTCAGTCACTTCAGAGTAAAAAGCGTGGGGTGCTTAATATATTAAATGTTATAATTATTCTATTTGCAAATATCTATGAGGGAAAAGTTATGAAAAAATAGTAAAATGCACCCCACGCTTTTTACTCTGAAGTGACTGACAAACTCTTTGTAATGAAAAATTATTTTCTAATTTTTAGTTCGGTTGCATATAAAAGCGTGTTTTTTAGTTTTTAAACTATTATTTATTTTTCATTTTTTAGTTCGATATATCAATTAGTTTTTTAAAATAAATGCTCCAGTTTATTCACTAAAAATTTCTTCGCCATGCATTCTTGATTTAAAGCTAAAGTGGCCACATAATTTTCACCTTTAGAACTCCGTATTTCTATGTATTTTACACCTTTTATTATAAAATTGAAAAAGTCAATTAACAAAAACGCAGCAAGTTATGCATCAATTGCCCTTGCGCATTCGCCATAATTAAAAACGATTATTAAGGAATTTATTTATCCTGGCGATGGCGGTCCTAAAATCAGGATAACGGAATACTGTTTTTAAATTAT
The DNA here is from genome assembly GCA_014170235.1 of Listronotus bonariensis. Lineage (NCBI taxonomy): Eukaryota > Metazoa > Arthropoda > Insecta > Coleoptera > Curculionidae > Listronotus > Listronotus bonariensis. The sequence goes on along the minus strand of JACEGR010000724.1, from coordinate 80,825 downwards.
TGCATTGTCATCGGTCCTTGATGCGTGTGCTAAGTTTCAAAGAAATTGAAAACTAACCAGAACTAACCAGTTCACAGTATTCCTCCTTCTTTTTTTTGCACACAATTCTTGATTTTTCATTTTTTAGTTCGATATATCAATTAGTTTTCTGCGGTCATGTGATATTGAAATGTTTCACGAACTATTTCGTAATCTAATCATTTCATTTAAAGCTTCACTGTTGCATGGGGTTCAATTATTGCATTGTCATCGGTCCTTGATACGTGTGCAAAGTTTCAAAAGAAATTGAATCGCTGGAAGTTGGTAAAAATTAGGCTCAAAGATTCCGTTACATAGATAGATAGATGGATAGATAGTTACAACCCAAGTTAATAAAAGCGTGTTAAAAAAGAGATATACCTAAAACACAGCATTCCACAAAGCAAAATATAAAAACTGTATGAAGCCTCCCACTTTCCCCTATACCATCGTTTTATGTCATTAGAATATGCCAACAGTCCAAAATGGATATTTAATTAATGGAACAAATAACAGGCTTTAGTAAATATACCATTTAAACTAACAGTTTAAATTCAAAACCATTCGAAAATCTAATTAGGACGTTTTAGATTTATGTCAAACGGATTATACGTATAGTAATTAGTACAGGCAAATTGAATGTTGTTATAATTTTTTTCCACGACCGTTAAAAACAATGCAGTTTTTTTAATCGTTAACATGAAGTTAAACTACTCCATTCTAGTACCCTACATAAAGTATTAAAAAGTAACTTTTTAACACTTCGAAGCTTATTTTTAACACGCTTTTATTAGCTTGGGTTGTATTTAACACGCTTTTTTGTATTTTTTTTAACACGCTTTTATTAACTTGGGTTGTAACTATCTATCCATCTATCTATCCATCTATCTATCCATCTATCTATCCATCTATCTATCCATCTATCTATCCATCTATGAATGTAACGGAATCTTTGAGCCTAATTTTAACCAACTTCCAGCTATTCGATTTCTTTGAAACTTTGCACACGTATTAAGGACCCATGACAATGCAATAATCTGCAAACAGTATCCCGTTATCCTGGTTTGGATCGCCAGGAAAAAAATCCATTATATTATTATAACCACTGCTTGATACCACCAAGTGTCATCTGTCACCTGTACGTCCCAGTGGTACCAACCACCGGCCATTTCAAGAGTTCGATCTGAATCGATTTTACTCAAATTTTATATTAGGTTATTTTCAGAAAGTCCATCTGAAAAACTTTGCTACTCTTGACAAAATGGCGAAAAAATTTTTAGTGGGTTGCCATCTGTTGGCAACATTCCAAACTTTTATACATACATAAATGCATATCGAACTAAAAAATGAAAAATAAATAATAGTTTAAAAAAACTAAAAAACACGCTTTTATATGCAACCGAACTAAAAATTAGAAAATAATTTTTCATTACAAAAAATATTGTCACTTCATAGTAAAAGCGTAGGGTGCATTTTACTATTTTTTCATAACTTTTCCATCATAGATATTGGCAAATATAATAATTATAACATTTAATATATTAAGCACCCCACGCTTTTTACTATGAAGTGACAATATTTTTTTAATGAAAAATTATTTTCTAATTTTTAGTTCGGTTGCATATAAAAGCGTGTTTTTTTAGTTTTTTAAACTATTATTTATTTAAATTATTAGCTTGGGTTGTATGTATGTATGTATGTAACGGAATCTTTAAGCTTAATTTTCACCAACTTCCAGCGATTCGATTTCTTTAAAACTTTGCACACGTATCAAGGACCACATGACAATGCAATAATCTGCAAACAGTATCCCGTTATCCTGATTAGGATCGCCAGGATAAATAAATTCCTTTATAGATTTTCTGTAGGAGAGTAACAGAGAAAGAGCTAGTGCGCGATCTGCGCATGCGTGCAGTTTCGGACGTACTCTCAGCATAAGGCTGACAGAAACTTGTTCGGAGTAGTTGCGTTCTGAAACCCCATGCAACAGTGAAGCTTTAAATGAAATGATTAGATTACAAAATAGTTCGTGATACATTTCAATATCACATGTCCGCAGAAAAGTAATTGATATATCGAACTAAAAAATGAAAAATAAATAATAGTTTAAAAAACTAAAAACACGCTTTTATATGCAACCGAACTAATTAGAAAATAATTTTTCATTACAAAGAGTTTGTATTACAGTAATAAAAGGTCAAACAATGAATCATAATTATATACCTCAAAATAGAATTATAATAAAATTTAGGATAATAACAGAATAATTCACTTCAGAATTAAAGCGTGGGGTGCTTAATATATTAAATGTTATAATTATTTCATTTGTAAATATCTATGGGGGAAAAGTTATGAAAAAATAGTTAACTGCACCCCACGCTTTTTACTCTGAAGTGAATTCTTCTGTTATTATCTTAAATTTTATTATAATTCTATTTTGAGGTATATAATTATGATTCATTGTTTGACCTTTTATTACTGTAATACAAACTCTTTGTAATGAAAAATTATTTTCCAATTTTTAGTTCGGTTGCATATAAAAGCGTGTTTTTTAGTTTTTTAAACTATTATTTATTACACTTTGAATTAGTGTTTTGTTTCCATACCTAATACAATAAACCTTAATATCCATTTATGCAATGTAACAGTAAACGCGACATCAACTGAACCAAACGGTTAAGTTACCTTTGATTTGGTCATTATTTCTTTTAGTACATGTGTCACTAGATATAAAATTTGACAGTTTGCGAATAAATTTAATAGAAATTATTGAAAATTATTAGTAATAATGAATTTGGATGACTATGAACTTAAAAAGGAATTTATACTGTTTTAGTATTATTTCTACAAAAAGTAAGTACATACAATTTTCTACAATTAAATCATAACGGCATAGTTATGAAGAGGATAATTGTCTTTTAAAAATAAGGAGGCCATGATTTTTTGTTGCAATATAACCGTGCTGCAAAAATTAAAATTAATAAGTTTAAATACATAAAACATGTAGGTATAAACTGGTAATTTTGGAGGTTTTTATACAGTCGTAGAAAAATATAGTATGTAACACATGCATAAAGTATCTTTTCTTTACTTATTGGAAAAAAGTATCACTTTATGCACTTGTTACATAAATTACTATTCCACGACCAATACGAATCGAGATACGTGCTATTAAGGCTTTTTCGACAAATGCAAAGTTTGATAGATTCAAAGTCAAATTACAATAAATAGTACATTATACACCTAGGGAATAAAGTGGTATTTTAAATTCCGAGACAAAAGTTTATAGCCCGACCAACGGGAGGGCTATAATTTGTCGAGGGATTTAAAAACAGTTTAGTCCCGAGGTGTGTATACTATTTTATGCACTTTAGGATAGGTAAAACGTTAAAGAAATATTTATAATAAATAATAAAATAAAAATATAAATAAATGTTTTCATCGGACACATCAGCTGATAGACATGAAAGACAGCACGCTAACCGAAACCAGTAGTGTTCCGTATCTAATTTGAAAACCTAGCAATTGGTACAGACAAATTAAATGTTGTTATAATTTTTCCACGACAAATACGAATCGAAATACGGCGTGCCATTAAAGCTTTTTTTGACAAATTTGATAGATTCAAAGTCAAATATATATTATATAATTATTTTGATTTAGGTTTTATACATAAAAAAATAAAAGTTAAACTTACTTAGAGATGATTGCTGCCCATTATTTTAAACTAATTGGTAACACATAACCACAGAATAAAAAAGTGGTCCGTGCTGGTTTTCGGACAAAGATTTTCTTTCTTATGGATTTTTTCCCGCTAAATACGAATCTGAAGTCAAAATTAGAGGTTAAACATTGCTCGTGCTAAGGAGCCACTAGCAATGTTTCTTTATAAATAGAAATAGGGATATGTAGCACCTTGTTTTAAAGGCTCTTTGATTCTCTACTCAACGCCAATTTGTTTTTGAAAATCAGCCCAGACATTCCAGACTTACAACCATTTGAAATTTGACTTAAATACTATACAAACAGTGTATTTTTAATAGTATTCCCATATAACATTTTTTGCCGGCGTTGTACATTTAATTTACTGGCATTGCCAACACTCTTTAATAGCAAGGCATTGGCAAAAAGGTATCAAAAAGACGCGAAAGTGGGCAATTGGCCGTTATTAGGCCACGTGTTGCAGATAAAGTGATGGCATCCGTCATTAATAAGTTATTGGCAAAAATCTGCGTTTAAGATGATGGCATCCATCATTAATAAGTTATTGGCAAAAAGATAACAAAAAGACACGAAAGTGGGCAAATGCAGATACTCCCAAGCAGCAAGCTGACGTCTTATTGACGAAAATTGTCGCATATACTTTTTTTTATAAGCTAAAATGATGCGATATTTTATTTGAAAATTAAAATAGGAAAACACTCCTTCCTGCATGCAATTTCCTTGCAATGCAAAGTACCATCTCTCGGAACACTGTCCAACTTGGAGATGCAGATTTTTACACTAGCCGAAGATATTTCTTTCAAAGCTAAGTGAAATCACCTACCGCAGACCGCTCTCGAATTATTTTTGTCTAATGGGTACGGTTTAGACGATAAAAAGCGAAGATATTGCAGAAACGTAGTAGTTTATTGTCCATTACGCCATCTATTGGTATGTCAAAAAACTATTAAATATATATAATATTTTTTATTAACACGTCTTTAAAACTTTTAATAAAGTTTTAAACAAAATGTTTACAGCTCCTAACAGTCTACTTGAATATCTTGCCTTCTCGACTAGCCTTTATACTAGCCATCACCAATTAATCACACAACACACACTTATTAGGTAATGAATACATTTAATTATGTCTATTAAAAACTCATTTGATTTTATTCGCTCCAAAATACATAATAAACATTTTGTTTGACCTAATTTTTATTTGCATGATTTTTAACGATAAAATGTTATGAAAAGGCCATTTCCTTTAAATTATGTAAAAAACGTAAAATAATGTTGTTTAGCTGCCATTATAAATAAAACAGATCAAAAAATTTCTTTAATGTTAGTTAAATACCAATGTTCATAATATGGTTTAAAAAGTATGAATATGCGTTGAAGGTTGGCCTTCAAAAATCCAATATTTATTTGCCTGCAACAAAAACGCGTGCTTTATTTAATCAGTATTGGTATGCCACCATTTTTGTACGCTTGCCGGCAATTCGCCTGCATGTAAAATTTATTGGCAATTAAGTGTTTATTTAAGGTTGACTTTTTAATGCGTATAAGATGTTGGCATAATATTGCCACCAATTGCCAATGCTTTACCATCAATGCCAATATGAAAATGTACATTGCCGGCAAATAGTGTTTGCTGGGTTGGTTTGTAAGTCTGGAACGGCTGAGCCGATTTAAAAACAAAGTGGCTTTAAGTATCAAAGCGCGGGCTACATCACCCCCTTCTTTACATATAGTACATTCCCATTAAAAAGAGTCACCCCCATAATTTGGTTATTTGTACACTTTTAAAAATCCTTAAATACGTCAATTTTTTTTTTAGGGACACATTCTTGTATCAAAATTTACTTATTCAAAGTTATCTTCTCCCCTACCAACACAAACGTCAAAAAGTTTAAATGGGGAGGAGATCAAGTGGTACATCATTTTAAAGCTCCTGACAAGTAATTTATAACCCTAGAATATAAAGTCAATATCTTTACCTTCTACAAAATGGCGGTACTTTAAAAAATTACCCAAGTACCTGATTGGGATGGCCATATTTCCGAAACTAATAAAGTAAGATGTACTTAATGTGGTATTTTATTGGAGCTCTTTTAAAGATCTTTTTATTGGTAATATAACATACAGGGTTCTTTATTAAAAAATTTACACTTTTTATCCTTCCCTGTATATTATCACTACTACTACCATTAAAAAGATTTTTAAAGGTGCTTTAAGAAAATACCACATTAGGAACATCTAAGTTTATTAGTTTCGGAAATACGGCCATCCCAATCAGGTAGGGTAGGGCGGGGCTAGTTGAGCAATTTTTCACTTGATCGGTTACAGCTCCTCAAAAATAAGTCTTAATGGCTTATAATGCATACTGATGGATTAGCAATTTATCCCTTAATAAAAGTGTCCATAGTAATTTCTTTCTAATAAGTCAAATTTAGGAGCTACATCTATTTTAATGTAGATAGTCAAGTATGCCCAACGTACCCCATAGGTGAGGTAAGTTGAGCAAGGGTATGGGGCTAGTGGAGCACTTAGAAAGTATAGTCAAATCATGGCTTAAATGTTAGATACGTTTACAATAAAAATACATTTTGACAATTTGCTTTTTATATTTATAATCTTATAGTGACAAAACAACAAATCTCATTAATAAAACAGCAACGTGCCTAGCTTGAACTATTGAATTTAATACCTATCAATTCATCTTCGTTTTTTAAACTTTTTAGGCAGTTTTATTTTGCTTCTCTTGTAATGCCTTCTGTATCTGTTAAAATTGCAGCTTTTTTCTATCTTCTGTTTGATTTGGCTTCTTTTCTTGGGTATGGTCAAACTATTTCCAGAGAAAATTTATAAGTTAGATAGGTCAGGTCGTTTTCTTTGTTGCTTGTACAAAGTTCGGGTTGCAGCCTCTTTTCAATCCTGAGGAGACTCTAGTAGCCTTACTGTTATAAGTCCGTATCCTAAAAAATAAAAAACAAAACATTTCATACTTAAAACCGTGGGGTTAGTTGGGCAACTGTAGCTCAACTAACCCCAACCTGAAATTTTAAAGGAAAAATAAATTTATTAGAAAACCGGTTTAGAATTATATCCAAAATCTTTATACATAATAAACTGCAATAACTTTACTTAAGATTAACACTTACCTGATTGAGAACGGAATACATTTAACTATCACAGATAAAATTTTCCGGCTTGCAATTATTTTACTTTTTAATCACAAAATAAACAATGCGCACGGATACTTTTCTCGATCGCCGCGTCACCACTAGTAGTCGCACAATGAGTTTCCTCGCGCAACCCCTTCTTTATGCTATTTGATGCTTTCACGTGCGGTCAATAGTTTTGAGATATTTTGATTGCCCAACTTACCTCTATGCTCAACTAGCCCCGCCCTACCCTTACTTGGGTAATAGTTAAAGTTGATACACTTTACCATTTAAATTTTTTGTCATTTGTAAGTGTAAAAATAACCAAATTATGAGGGGTGGCTCATTTTAATTGGAAAGCACTGTATACATATTTTGACCCCTAGTATAACTTTAGGTTCGTGTTCAGCGGGAAAAAATACGTGACGAAATCTTTGTCCGAAACCCCGCCAGAGGTTTTTTTTTATTTTGTGGACCTGTGTAATCATCAGATAAATGTAGTATTATTATTATAGAATATTACTTAAAAAGAGGAAATGAAATCATTGATAATATATAACTTTTTATTTTCATAATGTAATTCCCTCTTTTAACACGCTTTTATTAACTTGGGTTGTAACTATCTATCTATCTATCTATCCATCTATCTATCTATGTAACGGAATCTTTGAGCCTAATTTTAACCAACTTCCAGCTATTCGATTTCTTTGAAACTTTGCACACGTATTAAGGACCCATGACAATGCAATAATCTGCAAACAGTATCCCGTTATCCTGGTTTGGATCGCCAGGAAAAAAAAATTCCATTATATTATAAAAACAACACCTGGGTTGCCATCTTTTGGCAACATTCCAAACTTTCTCAGGTTTAGCTACTCTTGACAAAATGGCGAAGGAATTTTTAGTGAATAAACTGGAGCATTTTAACATACATACATACATACATAAATGCATATCGAACTAAAAAATGAAAAATAAATAATAGTTTAAAAAACTAAAAAAACACGCTTTTATATGCAACCGAACTAAAAATTAGAAAATAATTTTTCATTAAAAAAATATTGTCACTTCATAGTAATAAGCGTGGGGTGCATTTTACAATTTTTTCATAACTTTTCCCTCATAGATATTGGCAAATATAATAATTATAACATTTAATATATTAAGCACCCCACGCTTTTTACTATGAAGTGACAATATTTTTTTAATGAAAAATTATTTTCTAATTTTTAGTTCGGTTGCATATAAAAAGCGTGTTTTTTTAGTTTTTTAAACTATTATTTATTAAGTGATATTCTAATAATGGGTTGCCATTATCTTTAAGTAAGTTTGACTATTTTTTTTATTTTTATATAACCTAAATAAAAAAAATATATCATATCTCAAAAAATTATTATTAATTTTTTCTTTTTTAAAGTAATCTTTTTAGTTTTCTTATATTATTGCAAAAGCAGAATAGCTCTTTATAATATATAAAAATTTAATTTCTTAAAATATTTTTATTCTGAAGAAAAGCCAAATAATATTTTGTTCAAGAAATGGTCTTCTTGGTTCATTTCATAATAAAGAAAATAATCATATATTATATCACAAGACCTATAAATTTAATCGATTAAACTACCCAACAATATTTTCAGTAGGATTTTAATATTGAAAGAATCATTACCTGTATCGCCGCAATTATCGTTGCTAAAAAAACTAACACCAGGGCTAAAGCCGCGTCCACACTAGTAAAAATTTACGTTGTGTGCGCCATGCAGCACAAATTTGTATGTGCGTTTCAAATTTTTGCAAGTGTGGACGAGTTCGCCGCATAGAAACACACGCAAAAATTTTCGCGACATTCAACGCACGCGATCCGTCGGTTGTCGGTTTTTTCAACATCAAAGAGATTTGCGCCGCAATATTGTTTTAGTGTGGACGTATTTACGTTAACGCAATGATTTTGACAAATGTTGTTATTATGACTTGCTGTTTAGAAATTATAGAAGTTAACTGATATCCATCTTTCTAATTTGTTCTAAACCAACCATTCTGTGACTATGTCTGATGCAATGTTAATGATGAAAAGAAAATGCGCTACTTTTATCGTCGTGCAAAATCTTATCAAAAAAAAAAAAAAATGGAGGAAAAAAATAGAAAAAAAGACGATATTGGATTAAACATTTGTATCAAAATAAAAAACAATTTGATGGCGTAAAGTTATTATATCAGCTATCCTTGGATGAAAGTACTGGGCATTTCAAAAATTTTTTGCGTATGTCTACAAATGACTTTGAGATTTTAATAAATAAGATTGGACCAAAAATTATCAAAAAGGACACCAAGCTTAGAGAAGCCATATCCGTGAAGGAAAGGTTAGCTGTCACATTACGTTTTATGGCTACTGGAGATTCATATACAAGCCTTCAATATCTTTTTAAAATATCCAAACAAAGCATATCATTGATAGTTCCAGAAGTATGCAGTGCTTTAATTGACGTTCTAAAAGATTATGTAAAGGTAATGTGGTAATAAAACTTAATTTTTATTTTTTAAAAATTTATTATCTTTCAAAAACAACAACTGTAAGGCGAAAACTTTAATAAAAACTGAATTTTCATTCGAAATAATACGTATAACACATTTTGCGATTTCTTCCCAAGCATCATTCTTTTTGTTTTTATGAAAATGCCACTTATCGCTTGGATCCCATAAAAGTCTTTGTTTTTGATATTCTTGTATCAGAAGAAGAACATCCTCTTTATTTAAATTTATCTTTTACAAAATATAAAATACTTGGCGAAAAAATATAAACAAATCCAGAATAACAAAATAGTATGCAACGCATAAGATCACACACGTTTTGAGCACGAACGCACGACACACAACGTAAAATTGAACGTGGGTAGAACGTGAAATTTGCGCCGCAAATATTTGCGCCGAATTCTAGATTCAACATACAACACATTTATTTACTAATGTGGACGCGGCTTTAGATTCTGTAAGAAGCATAAGGAAAAAGATCTTATTGTATCGTAATAAATGTCAAATTACCGATTCTATAAACCACTTTTGGTCATGATCGATTCAATCGAACGAAAACCGAAGTTAAAAAAGGAAACCGACACAAATTTATATGTCTCTTTTTAGCATTTATCTTTTGCTCTTTAAAATATTTTTTCCTTTTCTAAAGAAACAGAAAAACATTTATTACAGAATACGACTTTTGAAAGAGATAAGGATCCCTTTCTGTTCTCTATCCCTATTTCCCTATTCCTTAGTTTCTACAGAATCCTCAGCCCACATTCACTTTTTACTGCACGCCTACTCAAGTAGGAAATAAACAGATGTCAAATGCTGCCGAACGCCGAGTCAGCCCCTTGTCGCCGTTCCGCCCTTCTCACATGCACTTCAAGTCTTAAATGGAATGCGCGAGGTAACGCCTGCTTAAGTCATGTTTTTTGCGTGCATACGGTCTATAAAATTATAAGACCTTGTCACGTCAAATGTATGTACAGGGTGTCCCATTTTGGTTGTCCCTTATGGGAAACTTGGAAACCATAAGAGATATTAAAAATCTGATACCCCATCCTCGAGCTCTTTTTGGAGAAAACATTTATGGTAAAAACAGATCATCGCTATCGCGAAGCGTTTCAGAGATACAGGGTGATTCTCGATTTTTTCACTTTTGAAAAGGCCCTGTAGCTTTGTTGTTATTACAGATACGAGAAAACTAATTGCACATTATAAAGACACTTTTTTCCGTAGAATCCAGTGGCGTAGCCAAAAAATTTTTTGAGCTGTCATTTTTGACATATGACCCAAACATGTTTTTTTTTATTAGGGACACCCTATAAATGATTAGGTAATTAAATTGCTTGTTTTTTCTGATTAAAATAATATATCATAGTAGGTGGTTTAATAAATTTTTACGTCAAATATTGGAAAAATTATGATTTTAAAGACGCATTTTTTTATTTTAAAATTTAAAAATTTCCTACCACTTTATTTATAAATATATAAGTATGAAATTTTGGTAAATAATATATATGATGTAGAAGATTATTAATACGCATAATAAAATGATACACGGTGTCTCAAAAAATTAAAATAATTTTTTTATTTTAAAATTTAAAAATTTCCTACAATTTTATTTATGAAAATAAAGGGATGAAATTTTGGTATTTGATAAATGTGATGGTGAGAAATATTATTATACATAAAAAAATGATACAGGGTGTCTCAAAAAATTAAAATGATTTTTTTTATTTTTAACTTTAAAAATTTCCTACAATTTTATTTATGAATATATAAGGATGAAATTATGGTGGATAATATATATGATAAGGAAGAATATTATTATATATATATATATATATATAAATGATACAGTGTGTCCCAAAAAATTAAAAATAATTATTTTTATGTTTAAATTTAAAAATTCATAGCGTCCTTATTTATGAATTTGAAGCAAAAAAATTTTGGTACTGTATTAGTATGATAATGTTGTATAAAAAAATAAAAATCAAAGTTATACAGGGTGTGTCAAAAAATTTTCGATTTTTTTGGACTTTAATTTTTTTTTTTTTGCTCTATTGGTAAAGTTGACATGGAGAATTCATAAAAAATAAAAAAAAATAAAAAAATCAAAAATTAAAAAAAACTTGATAAATTTTTAAGTTTAATTAATATAACTTGTTTATTATTGTTGTTGTAAACTAATTTTTTGTTTTTTTCTACGGAAATGTCTCCTGAGCTAAGGGATGACAGATTCCTTTTAAAACAAAAATATAAAACAATTTAAAAAACAGATAGAAGCCGCAATGCGTCTTTAAAATCATAATTTTTCCAATATTTGACGTAAAAAATTTATTAAACCACCTACTATGATATATTATTTTAATCAGAAAAAAACAAGCAATTTAATTACCTAATCATTTATAGGGTGTCCCTAATAAAAAAAAACATGTTTGGGTCATATGTCAAAAATGACAGCTCAAAAAATTTTTTGGCTACGCCACTGGATTCTACGGAAAAAAGTGTCTGTATAATGTGCAATTAGTTTTCTCGTATCTGTAATAACAACAAAGCTACAGGACCTTTTCAAAAAGTGAAAAAATCGAGAATCACCCTGTATCTCTGAAACGCTTCGCGATAGCGATGATCTGTTTTTACCATAAATGTTTTCTCCAAAAAGAGCTCGAGGATGGGGTATCGGATTTTTAATATCTCTTATGGTTTCCAAGTTTCCCATAAGGGACAACCAAAATGGGACACCCTGTACATTTTAGGAATAGAAAAGCCAGCAGTATTTTAGCGACAAGAAAAAAAAATTATCGTTTTATAAAAATAGAACTAAAGTATTATCAATTAAAGTATGCTTGTATTGAGGGTGAAACAAAGTTTAAAATTCTCAAGAAAAGAAAAAAGTTACAAGATAAATGATTCATGAACACGGCTTGTTTCTTTAAGCATATTATCAAAATTTTAAAAATGTATTCAAGTTCTTCCCCATGGCCCAAGGGATACGAGGGTTGACCCGTAAGCGATAGTTCTCGACTTCGATTTCGGATAGATAAATAACTTTTGTGTGTTTCAAAAATGTGTGTTTTTAACACGCTTTTATTAACTTGGGTTGTAACTATCTATCTATCCATCTATCCATCTATCTATCTATGTAACGGAATCTTTGAGCCTAATTTTAACCAACTTCCAGCTATTCGATTTCTTTGAAACTTTGCACACGTATTAAGGACCCATGACAATGCAATAATCTGCAAACAGTATCCCGTTATCCTGGTTTGGATCGCCAGGAAAAAAAATTCCATTATATTATAAAAACAACACCTGGGTTGCCATCTTTTGGCAACATTCCAAACTTTTCTCAGGTTTAGCTACTCTTGACAAAATGGCGAAGGAATTTTTTAGTGAATAAACTGGAGCATTTTAACATACATACATACATAAATGCATATCGAACTAAAAAATGAAAAATAAATAATAGTTTAAAAAAACTAAAAAACACGCTTTTATATGCAACCGAACTAAAAATTAGAAAATAATTTTTCATTAAAAAAAATATTGTCACTTCATAGTAAAAAGCGTGGGGTGCATTTACAATTTTTTCATAACTTTTCCCTCATAGATATTGGCAAATATAATAATTATAACATTTAATATATTAAGCACCCCACGCTTTTACTATGAAGTGACAATATTTTTTTTAATGAAAAATTATTTTCTAATTTTTAGTTCGGTTGCATATAAAAGCGTGTTTTTTAGTTTTTTAAACTATTATTTATTTAAATATTTTTTCTTAATAATTTTTAATACATTTTAACCAATTTGAATATTTTAGACAAATAATTCTTCAATTTTTAAGAATTTTAAGTTATAAGTGTCTGATTGCTGACTTTAATGTTGACAATGTCGTCCTGATAAGTTTTTCTTCGCTTTTTCGTGCCCGACAATATATTTTAAAAGTGTTTTTTAGTGTTGTAAATTATTGGGTCCATGTGACGAAATAGTTTTGTAATGTTTTTTTTTTTTTAATTATAAGCCCTTGATAAAGTGGCAATTTAGTCACGAAACATTAGAATAAATGTAATAATGGTTTTATTTGCCTGCCCCCATCCCCGCTATACTATTCCAATTTGTTTTTTCAAAGGGTGCTATTATAAACTACAATACAACAATAGTAAACAATAAAACTACAAAAAAACTAAACGCTGATGGCACGCAAAATTAATAATTATTAAGGTTAGATTAACTTTTAACTATTTTTGGCGGTTTTTAATAGTTTTTAAAGCAAAAACCGCCAGATGGCCGTTTCTATTAATAAAATAAGTGAAACGAATTAATTATAATTTTCGGCGGTTTTCATATACGTCGATATAAAAAACCGCCGGTGAGCGGTTTTTTTCTTATAATTGGGCAAAACCGCCTGGCGGTCGTTTAGCCAGTGCCTAGTTATAAACACTCAAGCTGTAATATGATTAGGCATTTGCATCGAGGACTCATTTTAAATAATAATTATTATAGTAGATAAATAATAGTTTAAAATAACTAAAAAAACACGCTTTTATATGCAACCGAACTAAAAATTAGAAAATAATTTTTCATTAAAAATATTGTCACTTCATAGTAAAAAGCGTGGGGTGCTTAATATTTTAAATGTTATAATTATTTTATTTGCCAATATCTATGAGGGAAAAGTTATGAAAAAATAGTAAAATGCACCCTACGCTTTTTACTATGAAGTGACAATATTTTTTTTAATGAAAAATTATTTTCTAATTTTTAGTTCGGTTGCATATAAAAGCGTGTTTTTTTAGTTTTTTTAAACTATTATTTATTTTTCATTTTTAGTTCGATATGCATTTATGTATGTATGTATGTAAAAATGCTCCAGTTTATTCACTAAAAATTCCTTCGCCATTTTGTCAAGAGTAGCTAAAGTTTGGGATGTTGCCAAAAGATGGCAACACAGGTGTTGTTTTTATAATATAATGGAATTTTTTTTCCTGGCGATCCAAACCAGGATAACGGGATACTGTTTGCAGAATATTGCATTGTCATGGGTCCTTAATACGTGTACAAAGTTTCAAAGAAATCGAATAGCTGGAAGTTGGTTAAAATTAGGCTCAAAGATTCCGTTACATAGATAGATACCCAAGTTAATAAAAGCGTGTTAAAAAGCATAAAAAGCTCGGTTCGTGATGTTGGATGATGCATAAATGCATCAGTGCATTTATGCATTAGAAATATCTAAAAACGGTACGGTACGTTAGTATTTAGGCTTTTAGCCTTCGTGGTTTGTCCAAAGATAAAAAGTCAATTAAAAGCTATTTAAGAAAAAACGTTTTTGTAAAATCCTTGCATACCTGATACATGTCGTAATAAATCCACCAGTAAAGAACAAATAAAAATAAATGACCTATTTTATTTAAAATATCAATTAAAAAAGTGACAAATCTTTTATTCATTACTGGTGGATTTATTAAGGGTATACAGGGTGTTTCCTAATTGCGGTAAGAAAATTTAAGGGCGTATTCCTGAGCTATTTTTATAAAAAAAAGTTCATATAAACATGGGTCCTTAAATTTTTCGTTCTAAAGATACAGGGTGTTAAACTTTTTAAAAACCTAAAAATTTCAAACACTTTTTTAGTAAAATTTGTTGGACTAGATTTATATCTAGGTTTATACCTTGTTTAGTTTAGTATTTGTTTTTTCTGTAACATAATTGCTAATTAAAAGTTATAACACCTAATTTAAAAAAAATGCCCTTGTAGGGTCCAGGATTATGTAGATTAGCGGTTTTTACTTTTTTGCTGGAAAACTAAACAAGCTTCGTAAAATTATGAGGACACAAAAAAATGTGTTTTAAGGTGTTTTATCCGGAAAAATAAAAAAGTTGCAAAAAGTCAGTGGCGTACATTATTTTGTCAATAATATTAGCTAATATGCGTCCCACGCCGCGCCGCCACTGCTCTCACTAATTAAAACTAGTTCAGGGCTAAATTAACTACCTATTTTAACAAATACTAAAGCAAAGTTTATTGAAATCGGATAAGGCATATTTAAGATATTAATAAAAAACCAATTTAATTTTTAAAGTTTAACACCCTGTATAATAGAAACAAAGCATTTTCAGACCACCCGATAGAGATAGATAAGTAGATCCGTATCTATGAAATCACCAACCTATATCGCGTGGGTTTAAAAAATACAATAGAAAAGAAACATACCGCATTATCTTATTAAAGCAGCATATGGTGCCACAAAATAAAGAAAAATTAATAAACGTCTTTTAGATCTACACTGGACATAAAATGAAGTGCGACAGACATGCTTTTATATTTATACAGGGATCCCCATAATAGCCTACCCATTTTAATATTTGAATTATTATTATTATTTTTTTAGTTTACCAAACAAACTTTAATATGTTCATTTTTTTCATTTTAATCTTTTATTACAACTTAGTAATTATGTATGAAAAATAATATCAGACAAATGTCCGCCTCTAGAAGCCGTGCAAACCTGAGCCCTCTTGACTACATTTTCAATAACTTTTTGGTAGGTTTCAGGAGGAATATTTTCAATGGCTTCTGTAATATTGTTTAGCTGATCTACAGTATTTGGTTTGTTCGCATAAACCTTATTTTTCACAAATCCCCATAAAAAGAAGTCAGTAGCCGTTAAATCCGGTGACATTGGTGGCCAGCTGACATCACCAAATCGAGAAATTAGTGTTAAAATTACCAAAAAAAATTATATTTTTCCTCTTTACCCAATTTTGTATAAATTTGGCAATATTATTAATGGCATTAATCATGGCGTCCCGAGTGACAACTGACGGAACATTTCTAAAAAAAAAAAAACGGTAAATGTGCTTAAAATTTTTGTACGTTCTTTAGATTAGGCAAATACAGCTTTTATGTCTTCCAATTGTTTTTTCGTATCTTGTTTAGTTTATGAAAAAAAATAACTTAATAGCATATTTTTAGACTATAAAAGAAGCATTGCGGGATCTTTTTCTTTTAAAAATTAGGTCTTACAATTTTTTATATGCAATTATGTAAGAACAGTAATAAATACCTAATAAGGTTCCAGTACGATAATTTTTATTAAAAGAAGTGTTTTTGAAATTTTTTGGTTTTTAAAAATTTTAACACCCTATATCTCAGAAGTCAAGACATTAAGGGCCTATGTCCATATGAAGTTTATTTCTTTAAATAAGTCCAAGAATCTTCCCCTTAAATAATAGCATGTGTTTAAGAAACACCCTGTATCCAGTTTTTCACGTAGGGGTTTGTCATTTGGCACTAAGTAAAAACTACTCCACTTCATTTTGTGTCCAGTGTAATTAAATAAGAAAAGAAAACGTAAGTCATCAGATGATTTGGTAAATTACCGGCGCATAAGTTTGTTTTGATTATAAACAATGGGCGTTACGAAAGGTGTAAGAAAAAACAACGATTAAGGATTTGGTTACATGATGAAGTTTGACATGTGTGAGATTTTACATGATCCGTATTCATGCATTGTTAAGAAAGTACAGTTCATTCCCCCAAAATATTTATCATGTTTTTAATGAAACATTCAGTGTGCAGGATTTTCACTTATAACACCACAAGTGCTAAATTAATTTCCGGAAATTTTTTCAAGGTCATGAATATTTTGAAAATTATCCCCAGGCTCGGGATAATTATCAAAATATTCACGGTCTTGAAAAATGTATAAATAATAATATATAGTTTATTTGATCACAGTTATGGGTTTTGTAATATAATCAGTATTAATAGTAGATAATCAAATAATTACATGCTTTTATACCAACAGGTTAAAAAAATATATTTATCCAACACTTACATATAATATCTACATAATTGATCAGATTTTGAGGATATAAAGTGTACTATAAGCCACTAGTGAGCTAAAGTACCCTTTAGCTCACTAGTGACTTATACTAATTCTTTATTACTTCCAACATTTCACAATTAAAAAAATAAGATAAAACAACTAATATATTATACTACAATTTATTCGTGTTTATATTAACAGTAATTGTTATATTAGATTTATCTTGGACAACGTTACATTGTGCGGAGTGTTCTTCAGGAAGTCTTTCAGCACTAGTACTTGCCTTGGTGCGCTCTTCACCCTGTATTCGTCTTGCAATCTCAAACTTGTTAGAGATGCAATCTTCTAAATATCCTTTTGCCATGGTAGAAGACTTCCACCCGCCATGGCGTTTAAGGTTGGTGATATCGGCCCCAGCGTTGACTAGAAGTGTCGCTGAAGAACGCCGCATGCTATGACCACTATATAAGATTTCATCAGGTAGTTGCAAATAATGAGCAACTACTCTCGGAATTTTCGAAATTTTATTTATTCCCACGCATTGCCTAGTGCATTTGCCTTTTTGAAAGTTGACAAAAAATCTTTTGTGAGGCGTGTTCTCTGGCCTTAGGGACACATATTTTCTAAATAATTCAAGCACATTTACCAAAAATCCTTCTTTTAAAATTGTAAAGCTTCTCGATTTGTTCGTCTTGGTATCAGGTATAGAAACATATATGTACTGGCCTTTATCTACTATATCTTCAATACTTAAGCGAGTTAGTTCGTCACAACGGCATGCACCACCGATTCCCAATATCAATGCAACCTATAAAAATCCGAACAGATAAATATTTAATACCAGAAACTAAAGTAAATTCATACCTTTGACATTAAGTGCTCGTCGTCAGGTGCCTCAGCCAAAAATTTTTCGATGCCTCTCCAGAATTTTTGCCTTTTTCGGTATGAAATTTCTTGAATTGCTCTTCAAATAAGCGACAACTTTTCCATACCTCCCTATATCCACGTTCTTATATACTTTTAAGGTCGTTTTTATCATTGAATACTTGGTCCACATTGATGAGGGAGCAACTTTTTCGATAAAAACAGAAAGTAAGCCATAATAACATATTCATTTATAGTACCAACTCCTCGCCTTTTCCTCCATGCTTCAAAATCTTCAAATTCTTTATTGTACGTTAGTTTTGACTTCTCTGGAATTAAACTGCATGTCGCTACCGCAGCTTCTTCCAAAATTTCCGCAGGAACTTCACAATTTTCCATTTCGCAAAGCATTTTTATGTTTGTCTACAAAGTTGTATACTAAACAAGTCCGTAGTTACCAACAAAATGCATTACAACCAAACAAGCTTGCTTTCCAAAAATACAAAATTTTGTTGCTGGTGTTGACAATGACAAGTAACAAATAATGTATGACGTTTTCAAATTATTTTCGATATTAAAAACGATTTATACGAAAGTGTTGGATAAAATTTTGTATTAGACACGTGAGTTATTACATATAAGTCACTTAAGAAAATTACCTCTCTCGCCCTTCGGGCTCGAGAGTTAAACTTTTCTTGCGTGACTTATATGTAATATAACTCACTTATCTAATAAATAACTATTCTGGTTAAGTAAAGTCAATTTTTTAAAAGTTTTAAATAACTACTGTATTTTACAACTTTAATATCAACAGTTTTTAGTTAACCGACTTTTCTTTATTGCTGTTGAAAGCTGTTAAAATTAATGATTCAAATTTGAGAACACTCTGTATAGGTATTACTGTTTACTGTCGGCCAATAACATAAATCAACAACGACTTAAGCGTTCGTTATAACATTCAAAATAGTCTTATTTACATATTTTATTTCCAAAAATCTGTTTGAAGTTTCTAGAACAAAAACAAAAAGGCTATTATGAATTTAGTTCAACAAAATAAAAGACTAAAGATTACAGAAATAAAAGAGAACATTGTTGGCCATTTTATGAAAATAGGAGGCACTATTTTTATTTTATTTTTTTTAAACAACTATACTGTGGGATAAAATACCTTTCTTAATAAAAATCGCCGGTATTATTATTTACTAAAATTTCTGTATAATTTTTTTTATCTCTAAAACTAATAATAAATAAAACTTTACGTGTCTATTATTGTTTTTTGTAACTTTTTATATTTCTTTGACTGAATTTTTTGGTATAAAGTGTATCTCAAAATATATCGCTTTGGCTTTTGACGGCAATACCCCAATAAACCTTTAATGATTTTATAACCTATTGTTATTGGGCAAACCCATGAGTTCATAATGACAGGGGTGGGCCAGGTATAAATATCTCTTGAGTTTTGACCATTTATATGAATATGTCTGCTAATATTTTAGTTGCAGTGTTGAATAAACGTTTTTACTGTGCGTTTTGAAAAAGTTGTTATACGAGAATATATATAACTATGTCGCGTCGAAATCATTTGTCATTAGATGAAAAACAGGTTGTAAAAAATGTGTATGAAACTTTAATCAATAGGGGACTTATTAAACAAGAGGCTTTAAAAGAAACCTGTCTACTTACAAAAACTCCAATATCGTCGATAAGGGATATTATTAATAGTGAAGAATTGAACAAAAGAAAAGAGCGTAGTGATTTTCGATCTTACCGTGTAGACAATAGTGATCAAGACCTAATAAGAAGAAAAATATATTGTCTTTATGAAAGCGGATATATATATATATATACCTTGGATAAACTGAAAAAAAAGCTAGAAAAAGACGAAACCAATATAAATATTAGCCGTGCCACCCATAGAGTGCTTTGTAAAATTAAACCTACTTAAATAAACAATAAAATATAAATCTTTGTATTATTTAGATAAAAATTTAATTAGGTACGTATAGATAATATAGTTATAAATTTATTTATAATTATTAAAACTTTGCATATATTTAATTTCTTAATGTAATTTTAAGATTATACGTACTTAAATAAACAATAAATTATAAATCTTTATATTATTAGAGTCCGTCCCTAATGTTCTGCCCTTTAATACCTACTGATCCGCAGTTTTATTGCTGTCGGCAGGTATATTGGAGTATTGCCGTCAAAAGCCAAAGCGATATACTTTGAGATACACTATACAAAATATTGTTAATTGTATTTGACGTCTAAACGGACATACACCACAATTCGCTATCTTGCGTCGTTTACTCGCTACAGCGTGTTTCTTTCCTTCCTTTCCTTTAACCCTTTTTATTTTTTAAATGTTTTTTAATTCTGTAAAAACATTTCTTAGCAACTTTTATGCAGAATGCAGATATAATTTTAGTTTTTTTCCAGGGTGGCACATTTTTAAATTATTTATTTATTTTTGGAAATTTTAAATGAAACACCCTGTATATTTTTTACTATAAAATTGGTTACAAAAATTACCGTTTCAAAAATGTGTTACATTTTATATTTCTTCTCAGACGTTTCTGAGATATTGCATATTTTGTCATTTATGACTGATATTGGTTAGATAGCAGGCCAATCTTGCTATAATTAACTTTTGTTTTTTATTGACTGCAATGACGGGAAACCATTTTTATTAATAATTTAATAACGCAAATAAGGGTAAAAACAATCATATTTTATAAGTATTTTAATTATTTTGTTAATATTTTGTCCTAGAAACATTTTGGTTTTTCAGGTTTTCTTAGTACGTAATATTTTCTGTAAAAAAGACATTATTTTTTGTATACAGGTAAGTAAAAGATGGCCATGTAAAACAAACACAAGCTAAATTGAACCCTTTTAGCTAAAAGCTGGCATTTGTTTTCCATGGTTATCTTTAATTTACTAAAATATAAAAAATGGTTGTTTGTTACATTAAATATTAACAAAACCAAACGCAAATGGGGGTTAGTTTTTTTGTAAAACATACAGAAACATGCGTTTCCTATCAAAAGCATCGAATTTGGCCCACCCTGTACACCTCTGCTGCCAAGCCTTTTTTGTAATGCCGGCCATACACGTTACAGTATACTTGCGCAAGTCTGGACAAATTGTTAGTAGCTGATTGCGAAAATTTTTGCAACAAGTTTACATAAACGTGTGTGTGTGTGTATGTGCCCACTTTTTAACACGCTTTTATTAGCTTGGGTTGTATGTATGTATGTATGTAACGGAATCTTTAAGCTTAATTTTCACCAACTTCCAGCGATTCGATTTCTTTGAAACTTTGCACACGAATCAAGGACCCATGACAATGCAATAATCTGCAGTATCCCGTTATCCTGATTAGGATCGTCAGGATAAATAAATTCCTTTATAGATTTTCTGTAGGAGAGTAACAGAGAAAGAGCTATTGCGCGATCTGCGCATGCGTGCAGTTTCGGACGTACTCTCAGCATAAGGCTGACAGGAACCTGTTCGGAGTAGTTGCGTTCTGAAACCCCATGCAACAGTGAAGCTTTAAATGAAATGATTAGATTACGAAATAGTTTGTGAAACATTTCAATATCACATATCCGCAGAAAACTAATTGATATATCGAACTAAAAAATGAAAAATAAATAATAGTTTAAAAAACTAAAAAACACGCCTTTATATGCAACCGAACTAAAAATTAGAAAATAATTTTTCATTACAAAGAGTTTGTATTACAGTAATAAAAGGTCAAACAATGAATCATAATTATATACCTCAAAATAGAATTATAATAAAATTTAAGATAATAACAGAATAATTAACTTAAGAATAAAAGCGTGGGGTGCTTAATATATTAAATTTTACAATTATTTCATTTGTAAATATCTATGAGGGAAATATTATGAAAAAATAGTAAAATGCACCCCACGCTTATTACTATGAAGTGAATTATTCTGTTATTATCTTAAATTTTATTATAATTCTATTTAAGGTATATAATTATGATTCATTGTTTGACCTTTTATTACTGTAATACAAACTCTTTGTAATGAAAAATTATTTTCTAATTTTTAGTTCGGTTGCATATAAAAGCGTGTTTTTTAGGTTTTTTAAACTATTATTTATTTCTAACCAGTCTTAAGTTTATATATTTCGATTTCTCTTGGGATTTTTCAGTTTCTTTGTTGCTAAAATAAAGCCAAATAATACTATTGCGTCGTCCATAGCATAAAACAAACCCCGGTAGCTCACTTTCAAAAAATTATATTTTAATTAGTAGCTTGCCGCATGTACGCACTCTTATGCAGATATCACTGAAATAATAATTAAGCAAATATTCGTAAGCCGTTTGTGGTTACCACCGAAGTAAGTGTGTTTGTGCAAGTCTAAGCTTGCGCAAGTATATTATTACGTGTATGGCCGGCATAAAGCGCTCAATTTGTACTTTTAATACCACAAGTGTTTAATTTATTTTCTGAAGTTTATCTGTAAGCCACGAATATTGAGCCGCATCAGACAAGGGATAATTTTCTTAAAATATTCGTGGCCAAGTAAAACTTTTCTGGAATAATTTACGCACGTAAGACAATTTTACGCCAAATTGGTTTTAAATATTATTCTTTTAAATTTTGTTTATGCCTTTAGCACGAGCTTCAGAAATGTAACTTAAAATAAATATTTATCATTTTACCAATTGAAAATTTAAGAGTTTATCGTTGTTTATTCTTTTATATTATACTAGCTATGATTCCCGGCTTCGCTCGGGAGTTTATATGAGACCCAAATAACCGTTGTTCTGAATGAAGTTCAACTACTCGACAACAGATGGCGCCACTACACATATTTTACATTTTTGCCACCCACAACCACCCACTTCCACCCACCCCGACCAAACTCCCTTACTCACAATGGGAGACCAAGGGGTATTTGTAACCCCGATGGGAAGTTGATCGGAGTTGCGGATGATAGCGAAAATCGTGGACACACGAACGTACATTAGCATTTTATATAATATACTAGCTATGATTCCCGGCTTCGCTCGGGAGTTTATATGAGACCCAAATAACCGTTGTTCTGAATGAAGTTCAACTACTCGACAACAGATGGCGCCACTACACATATTTTACATTTTTGCCACCCACAACCACCCACTTCCACCCACCCCGACCAAACTCCCTTACTCACAATGGGAGACCAAGGGGTATTTGTAACCCCGATGGGAAGTTGATCGGAGTTGCGGATGATAGCGAAAATCGTGGACACACGAACGTACATTAGCATTTTATATAATATATTAGACTAGCTATGATTCCCGGCTTCGCTCGGGAGTTTATATGAGACCCAAATAACCGTTGTTCTGAATGAAGTTCAACTACTCGACAACAGATGGCGCCACTACACATATTTTACATTTTTGCCACCCACAACCACCCACTTCCACCCACCCCGACCAAACTCCCTTACTCACAATGGGAGACCAAGGGGTATTTGTAACCCCGACGGGAAGTTGATCGGAGTTGCGGATGATAGCGAAAATCGTGGACACACGAACGTACATTAGCATTTTATATAATATATTAGACTAGCTATGATTCCCGGCTTCGCTCGGGAGTTTATATGAGACCCAAATAACCGTTGTTCTGAATGAAGTTCAACTACTCGACAACAGATGGCGCCACTACACATATTTTACATTTTTGCCACCCACAACCACCCACTTCCACCCACCCCGACCAAACTCCCTTACTCACAATGGGAGACCAAGGGGTATTTGTAACCCCGACGGGAAGTTGATCGGAGTTGCGGATGATAGCGAAAATCGTGGACACACGAACGTACATTAGCATTTTATATAATATACTAGCTATGATTCCCGGCTTCGCTCGGTAGTTTATATGAGACCCAAATAACCGTTGTTCTGAATGAAGTTCAACTACTCGACAACAGATGGCGCCATTACACATATTTTACATTTTTGCCACCCACAACCAGCCACTTCCACCCACCCCGACCAAACTCCCTTGCTCACAATGGGAGACCAAGGGGTATTTGTAACCCCGACGGGAAGTTGATCGGAGTTGCGGATGATAGCGAAAATCGTGGACACACGAACGTACATTAGCATTTTATATAATATACTAGCTATGATTCCCGGCTTCGCTCGGGAGTTTATATGAGACCCAAATAACCGTTGTTCTGAATGAAGTTCAACTACTCGACAACAGATGGCGCCATTACACATATTTTACATTTTTGCCACCCACAACCAGCCACTTCCACCCACCCCGACCAAACTCCCTTGCTCACAATGGGAGACCAAGGGGTATTTGTAACCCCGATGGGAAGTTGATCGGAGTTGCGGATGATAGCGAAAATCGTGGACACACGAACGTACATTAGCATTTTATGTAATATATTAGATTAGATTAGATTTAGATTAGATTAAATTTATATTAATACAGTTGGTAAAAAAGTAGATTTTGATTTTTAGACTTATATCTAGCTTTCGTTTGCTTTTTAATTACTTCTGCTACTTTAGTACTAAGATATTATTTTCCTAACTATAGTTACCCAAATGTCATTTAGGGACCGTACATTCTTTTATATTATCCCAAGCAGCAAGCTGACGTCTTATTAACGTCTCTTTTAAGTCATTTTTGGTCACATTTGGTCAGCAAAGACGTCAAGGATGACGACAAAATGACGTTAAATTGACCTCCCTAAGTCACGGACAAAAGACGTCCCGTTAATGACGTCTTTAAAATGACGAAAAATTGACGCATTTACTTTTTTTAAAAAGCTAAAATGATACGATATTTTATTTGAAAATTGAAATAGGAAAAAACTCCTTACTGCTTGCAATTTCCTTGCACTGCAGGGTCGCATCTCTCGGGATACTGTCCAACCTGGAAATGCAGTTTTTTACACTAGCCGAAGATATTTCTTTCAAAGCTAATTGAGATCACAATCCGCAGACCGGTCGTGAATTGAAGAATGGAAGTAACAAAGGTGACAAGTGCCAAAATTTAAATTTCAGTATAATTTAAAAAAACATTTTAAAACAACATTACAAATAACATTTTTTAAATTTATTTACTATTTAGTTTAACAATAATACGGAACATTAGATTAGAACAAAAAATAAGTAATACAAAAAGTATCATAAAATTATGAATTTTTTCCAAAAAAAAAATAGAAACGTGATAAGTGCCAACACTAAAAAAACGTATTTAAATGCGCTAGAAAAGCAACTTATTTAGTTTTTGCTGCTCCCTGCATCATATTGAGTAACTTTCTCCATCCCCAATAATAGGTCATGGTAAAAATTTTTATGCAGAGGATCTTTTAAAAATGGTATCATAGAAAGCAGACTCTTTTTTTTGTTTTCAGAAATTTTGTTTTCTGGTAAAATTGCATGTAGCTCAGTATTTCTTAAGTCATTTATAGTTTTTCCTTTTTTTAGGACATTAACTTTATTCCATGGAACCAAATCTGAAAACGTAGTCTTGATTTTTACTATCTCTGGATTTTCTTTTTCGATACGGATTGCAGTTGCTTGACTGATTCGTAGTTTGGAAGTGTTAAGATATAAATCGGTTGTTTCCTTGATATTCCAAAAACAAAATTTTGTCATATCGATTACCTCGAACGGTGGATTGTACCGCGCTGACTTAATTACGTCTATGAGATCTTCTGGTATATAGGCTTTCATTGTTCTTTTTCTCTTTTCAATTAGGGCGAAGTCCCTATCACAAGGCATGAAGCTGTGGCCGCTTACCAGAAATCTTTGTTCGATTGAGTCAAATAATCCAATGGAAACCAAAAATATTAACGTAAACAAAATAAATTTATTTTTATTTTGGCCGCCACAGTTATCGCACCAAAGAACTAGGGACTTTTTATTTGTAAATCCACTATTTAAAAAACGAAGAAGGCAAGAAGCAATCTCGTTTGCGCCTCTGCCAGAAAATCCTTCGTGCCATAAAAACATGCTCGCTTGGTTTGTATCTCCAACATGAATCCCGAAGTTAAAACACGAAAGCTGCGAGAGATAGAACATGTCAGAATGTACCAATGTTGGTACGAACAACACCTGTTCAAGATCCATAGATAGACAGCACAAATCACTACCTGGTTGTTGAGAACGAATCGTATCCTCTTTTAAAATATCTCTGGCATTCTGAGCTTTAGTATGGTGAATATCTAGTTTAGTTTGCGCTGCTTTACTTGTTTCGCTATTCGCACGAATTTCACAATCAAGTCTATCGCAAGTATGACATGTGTCCATTCTAGGTCTTCGAAACGAAAGTTTAGGAAAGTCTTTAGTGAAAACCGCACTATAAAACTTATAAGTTACTGGACTATCCGGATAAAGTTTTTTAAATGCTTTAAAAAGTCTGTTTATGTTTAGATCTGGGCTTAAATACTCCTTTTCCGACTTCGCGCGAGTGTATGTCCAACATTTTTGGCACTGAGTTTACATGAGCTCTTATAGCGTTGCGATCATTTTCAGAAAATTTAGACTTTTTATGGCATGTTCTCTTATCGCTATAAAATGTCTCACCTGCTTTCTTTTTAGAAATAAGTCCATCGATTTTTTTCTTGTGACTGCAAACGTATCCATAAGAGTTTTCTTACACAGTTGCATGAAATCTCCATTTTCTCCTGGAATTGTGTAATTCACGGTTGTTTGACGCTTACTGTCTTCAGGATTTTCGTAATCGCCATGTCGACGTCTTTTAACTGGCACCAGGTGTATAAGGTTCATTATATACGAACCCTGAGCATGCAAATTTTGCTTATAAAACTTTTCGAATAATGATTTACGCCAGGGATAACTAAGATTTTTGCAAGCAAACTGACATTTACAACACACCTAAAAGTAAAGAATATATTATTTGCTCAAGCTTTGAAAGGTATGAAAAACTAACCTGTTGACTAGGAGGGATTTTCTCCGGTACTGGCTTGTGTTTTCTTGATTTATAGGCTTTGCCTGACTCCTTAAGGTGTGTTTGCTCTTCGCCGAAACGTCCACTACCTCTACTTCTACGTGTGTTTTTATCAGAGTTTTCCATAGTAAATTAAATTAACTAACAAACAGCTCGTGTCAAAGTAAACTGACAAATACAGCGGAAATAAAACATGCTGCTGACAAGGAATGACGGATGGCACTTGTCACCTTTCTAAGGAAACAGTTATAGGCTTTTAACGGCAGCGCCATCTTTGAATAAGTATATACAACTTATTTCAAGGATTGGCACTTAGCGCCTTTGTTAGGACATAAAGAGTGGCATATAACACCTTTCTAAAGATATATCTAAAAATCTGAAATTTTGGCACTTGTCACCTTTGTTACTTCCACTCTTCAATTATTATGGTCTCATCGGTACGGTATGGGCGATAAAAAGCGAAGATGTTGACTAAACATAGTAGTTTATTGTCCATTACGCCATCTATCTGTAGAGTTTTTTCCTATTTCAATTTGGTAAAATTATTTTTATTTTTCTGTCAAATGATATTTCGGTTGGATTTTGACACGAATGATATAATGTCACAAAAGTTTTTCTGGCGGGTTTTCTAAACATGACGTCTTTAGATTTTTATGACCTAGTATGTCAAAAAATGTCGTCAAAAAACGTCACTTCAACGACGTCAAAAACAGGTCATTAAAATGACGTTAAAATGACGTCATAATTTTGGTCTGATGACGTCCTATTACCAAAAAGACCAAGCATGACTTAAAAATGACGTCATAATGACGTCAGCTTGCAGATTTTTTGTTTAATTAGAAAATAAAAAAAAGATTTGACAAATCGAAACTAACCATGACCCCCTCAATGTGACAGTTTTGCATGATCATCTGTTACGTTTCAAACCAATCAAATTACACGTCCCTGGGCTTTTTACTGTAGTCTTTGAATGAGGTACTAGTAGTGTTTTTTAGTGTATGTTTACCAATTTAATAGTAATAATATCATATTTTATGTTTTATTTGTTTTCTGGGAGATTAAATTTAAACAAAATATTATTTGGCTTTTCTCCAGAATAAAATTAAAAAGTTTATTTAACATTTTAAGAAAATTAAATCTTTTATACATTATGAAGAACTATTCTGCTCTTACACAATATAATAAAAGTTATTATTACTTTAAAAGAAATAAAATAATGAAATATTCAATATTAAGTTACTTAATATTGAAAACCAAACAGTTTTGCAAAACCAATAAAGGGAGTATTGTGAAATAATATGATTCCTAGAAATAAAGCTCCGAGATACACAACCACATATTGCACACTCTAACACGTTGATTAATGAACATATCGAATATCATCCTATCTCTGTATACCGTGTGTTTGCTGCATAGACACGAACGATCCTAAAATGGTCAGGTCAAAAGTCCTTTTCTATTGAAACGTGTTTAACAAATCACTAGCACGCGATAGTCACATTTGTTTTAGTCCGGTAAAATAAATTGTTAACAGTTTAATTTTATTGAAAAGGTAAATGAAGAATTGTTTTTATCCAATGGGACGGCAATTTGCATAAGCGGAACCGTTAGGTATACAGGGTGACCCACCATATTTGACACGGTCTCTGGCTAAATAACAATAAGGTTTTTAAAAAACTAAATTGAGGTAACATACCGGGTGTTGCTCTGTCGAGCGGGACATAGGGAATCCCATGTAAATTTTGAAGTAGTCAAATATTGGCTCCCCTAATTATTTTAGAAAAAAATGCTATTAGGACTTATTGAAGAGTACAGTAAGTTCCACCCAAAATGAAAATTTGAGCATTTTTCAACCAACTAGTAAAGAGTAAACTGCTTAATACTTCTGCAACGTAGTATCATTATACACCCTGTACTCTAGAAATCAACAATTAAAACACCATATCGATTTATCAGTGACAATTTAGATCATTAATTTATAATGTCATTTCCAAAACTGAATAATTTTATACGGGAATTTCAAAAAGAATCCTCGCATTTCATTTTAGTTTACAGCTAATTCCAACACATGCACTCACAGTTACGAAAGACAATAAAACAAATTTTTCTACATTTAGAAATCAATTTATGACCAAAATATTAGGATTTAATCAAATGCTCAAATATTCCTCCATTAACTGCCAGACAATAACCCAAACGATTATAAAACTCATTTCTTACGTTGGCTAGTTGGTACATCCATATTCTGGCACATTCAGCGGAAATAGCATTCCTTAGCTGGACTAAATTTTCATATTTTTTATGGCAGCTTAGTTTTTAAATGTCCCCATAGAAAAAAATCGTTTGGCGAAAGATCACGTCGATTTTCTTCACATTTGCAATTATTGATTACTGTGCCTGTAGTTTCGAATTTTTTATCGTCCGTTCTATTGTCGATTTACTTAGTATTGGCCTATTGGGAAAATAGGCTGCAAACATGTCCGCTACTCTTCGAAAACTATTTCCCTGGTAAAACCATTTTATAATAGCGATTTTTTCTTGATTTAAGTAGTTCATTATTTAAGAATGATGTGACATTGATCTGACAACTTGAGAGTAAGAGGTTAAATAATTTTTCTGGTATTTAATTATAAACTTGTAATAATACAAGGCGGGTAAGAAGATAGGAGATTCGTAACTTATTTTAGTTTTTATCTCTTAGCTCGCGGACTGAGAAGAGCTGAAATTTGTACACTGGGTACAACTTTTCGTGCTCTTTAAAAATCCTAATTATATTTTCTTCTAAAATAATTAGGGGAGCCAATATTGGACCACTTCAAAATTTATATGGGATTCCCTATGTCCCGCTCGACGGAGCAACACCCGGTGGAGGCCACAGTATAAAATTATTTTATGCACTTTAGGGATTAAAAGGGCACCTTTTGAAAAAGTGTGATGTATAAAAGTATTTTTTTTTGTAATGGAACACCGTATAATTATTATTAATGATGGTTTTAATTAACATAATTTTCATTTTATTTATTTGGGTTAAAGGAAGGTAGATAAACATATTTTTAAAGATTAATTTTGTGGTAAAAAAAGTCAAATTTTGTAAACTAGTAGTGTTATTGATGGCGCGTACTGTACATACCTATTCTTCTAGGACACTCGCCACTTAAGGTCGGCGGAAGAGAATCATGAGTGCATACACAGGTATAGGTACTATTTGGAAAGTTCCGGCACGCAGTCTCTCCCTTGCACTTTCCAGGTATACAGGAACCAGAATAAAATATTTGTTGCCTTGATTCTGTAAAAAGAAAAGAATAAAATAGTTTATTGACATCTAAAGTAATTATACAGGGTGTGAAAAATATAATATTCATAACTTTAAGAGGTAATTCCTCGCATTTTTCTAAGCCAAAAAGTTTTTTATAACATATTATTCTTTTAAGTCGTAAAATAAATTAATTTTAACCCTTAGTTATTTAAAATCATATACCTAATAACGTTTACTATTACTATAATATATTTATTAAATAACTGTGTCTAAAAAAACATTGCTTATTAAATATAATTTTTCAAAGAAAAACAGACAAACAAAATACTTCACACAACTGGCAACATTGTTATCGATATCGTGACGGTAGGCATAGAAATATATACCTACATCTAGCTAGACGCATTTACAAAGACCGTTTTTCTGATCGAAGTCTACAAACTAGCGGAACATTCGTAGGAGACTTCCAAGCCTTCTGGACACAGGGAGGAAAGTGCCTAATTTTAACATTCGCGGCCGATATCGTGAAGTTAGAGTGGAAACCAGGCGCGGCTCGTTCATAAGGTCATTCGATCAATGACCCACCTAATTTGTAATAAAAGCAAAAAA
The DNA here is from genome assembly GCA_014170235.1 of Listronotus bonariensis. NCBI lineage: Eukaryota > Metazoa > Arthropoda > Insecta > Coleoptera > Curculionidae > Listronotus > Listronotus bonariensis. Next base: position 49,894 of record JACEGR010000724.1, on the reverse strand, counting down.
TAATTGCAAGCAATTAATCCTAACATCCTAACAAACAAAAAGTTCAAATCTATTACTATGCGGAAACTCTCTAATAATCATTTCAAACTACGAAAACTTCACACGGTCAGTGTATTATATGACCGGATTTTCTAAATAAAAATGCAAGAAGCCTCAAGCCAAAAAAAAGAAGAACGAATACGCAAACTACAATAGTAAAGGGTCAACGCCTAGCCGTAGCCGCGAGACTCTTTGTTTGACCTTCGGACAGTGCGGACGTGCGTAGAGGACTACAAAGTTCTTCCCGGAGTGGCGGTTAGAGGTGCCGTACGGACGTTTTTACCTACGGGGATCAAGGAAAGATTCACGCTGAATTGACGGCATCTTTCTTCTGGATCTAAGCGCTGTGAGCGAAGATTCCTATAAGCTGATGGTATCCTGTTTGGTGGTGCACACGAGGCATTTCTCAAATGGCAGGAAATAGATGGGCGTGTCATGGGAACTGTCAGTAGTGAAAGTGAAGGTTACACGTAACACCAGTAGCAGGTCTTGGTTTGACAGCCGACAATTTATGCATTGCATCGATTGTAGAATTATTTTTGTTTTCTTTTGGAATTTCTGGGAGCTACGAGCTTGATTATCCAGATTTTCCGACGTCCAACCCCTGGAAATCATAGTCCGGAAGGGGGAGAGTAGTGGATTGGATCTGAAGGGACCAAAACCAAAAAAAAAAAAAATAGAATAGAATAGAATAGCCGTAGCCGCCTAGTATCAACTAGGCAAATCATTTCGCCTCCGTCGCATTTCACCAGTTATGGGCATCGTAGCCGCCTAGTGGCAACTAAACAAACTATTTCGCCTCCGGCGAATTTCATCACCTATACTAGGCGGTCACGACAGAAAATATTCCTATGGTGGCGCACCTAGCAGCTGATTACAAAAGTAATGAATTTTTTAGGCTTCTAGGTTCTGTTTTTATTTTCGTATTAATTATAATCTTTGTTTTAATTGGTTTTAATAAATACTAAAGACGAAAAGTGAAAAAAGACAATATTGTCGAATATTATCATAAATAAAAATAGTGGAAAAATGGGGTCAGATTGTCATATTTGTGATAAAAGCTTTTTTACAGTGTTTAATATGAATAAACATTTAAGACTAACGCACCAAGTGGAACCTAATAGTAACAGAAAGTGCTCCTTAGTATGCCCTGTTTGTTTTGTGATGTACGCAATATACTCTGATTTACGAGACCATTTATTATTATTTTATAAAGTTAAAATATACCAGGAAAACTCTTTAATAATTATGCAGGTAATATTTTATATTAAGTTTGGTCACATGCTATAATTACCCTTCTTTAAAGACATATTCGTTGTTACTGGGTTTGGTTAGATATACCCACATAAAAAAAATCATACCATTAAAATTGTTTGCATTTCTATAATAAAAATAATTTTTATTTATTCTTGTATAGTTCTTGCAATGGTTATTTGTATAGGTATCTTTTTGTTCGGCAAAAGTAAAAAAATCACATTATTAAAGTCTCCGTCCATAAAAGTAATATATTGTTTTATAAGATAAAAAAGTAACACAGAAAAATTATTACTTACACAAAGAATTTGACCCACAAAAAAAAACAAAGAAACTCACTCGCCGCGCCTGGTGGAAACTGAAAAACAAATTTTGAATTCAATTTGACAAGGATTCCTTGGGTTGTATGTATGTATGTATGTATGTATGTAACGGAATCTTTAAGCTTAATTTTCACCAACTTCCAGCGATTCGATTTCTTTGAAACTTTGCACACGTATCAAGGACCCATGACAATGCAATAATCTGCAAACAGTATCCCGTTATCCTGATTAGGATCGCCAGGATAAATAAATTTTTTATAGATTTTCTGTAGGAGAGTAACAGAGAAGAGCTAGTGCGCGATCTGCGCATGCTGCAGTTTCGGACGTACTCTCAGCATAAGGCTGACAGAAACTTGTTCGGGTAGCTGCGTTCTGAAACCCCATGCAACAGTTGAAGCTTTAAATGAAATGATTAGATTACGAAATAGTTCGTGAAACATTTCAATATCACATGTCCTGAAAACTAATTGATATATCGAACTAGACAAATGAAAATAAATAATAGTTTAAAAAAACTAAAAACACGCTTTTATATGCAACCGAACTAAAAATTAGAAAATAATTTTTCATTACAAAGAGTTTGTATTACAGTAATAAAAGGTCAAACAATGAATCATAATTATATACCTCAAAATAGAATTATAATAAAAATTTAAGATAATAACAGAATAATTCACTTCAGAATAAAGCGTGGGGTGCTTAATATATTAAATGTTATAACCACTGCATTTGTAAATACCTATAGGAAAAGTATGAAATAAAAAGCACGAAGAAGTAATTATTCTGTTATTATCTTAGAGCCCTTATTACTTATAATTCGATCACGAGTATACTAGTTATGATTCATTGTTTGACCTTTTATATACCACGTACAAATAACTGTGTGCAATAATTGTTTTCCAACTATTCTCATGGGTGAATGAATGATATAAAAATAATTTCTGCTCTGAGAAAAGGCAGTGGCGTACCGTATGTTTTTAAAGTTTAGTTTAAATCTTTTTATCCTAAAAAATGCATTAAAATTCTTCTAATGTACAGTGCTTCATTAGTGCGTCGGGCTTCCGTAGCGCATAAACTATTAATTTTAGAGATTTCGTTCCAAGGGGTATATGTATATAAACTTAAGATAAAAGTCTATTTTAAGAAATTATTTTGTTCCTATACGGGCTACCTAAATTTGCCCTGAGGTGTTTCATAAAAAAGATCAAATTTGTTGGCTGAATTACTAATTTTATCTTTCTATTGTAAAAGATAAAGAGGTTATATGGGTAAACCACCAGTGAGAAACACACGGTATACTCTGTTCAATTTAAATAACACGGTTATTTCATAAGAGAGTCAGGAAGGTGCAAAAATACGTTTTTACCCCACAAAACGTACTTTGTTATACATATTTTCTTAAAATCTAAGAGCTACGACCACCGGCGCGGCGGCAATGCCTATATTAGTACCTACCTAATCCATATGGACTTTTCAACTTTTCTCCTATAAAAAAAAACAAACAAAATTCTATCCGTAAAAAGCTTAAAGTTTGGCAAAAAAAAGGTTTAATATAATCTCCTTCTTTAGAAAAAGGAAAGAGAAATTTTTTCCGCTTTTAAGAGGCTTAGATAGATAGTGTTTTTACAGCAAAATTATAAGCCAAAAAAAGCGGACTCATCAAAGAAAAGCCGCTTTTTCATCATCGTTACTTTAATTCTGCTAAGTAAATTTGAAAGGTTGAAATTAATTTAGTAAAAAAACGTTATGTCCTAAAAGTTTTGGCACAAAACTCATTGTCTTTAATTTTAACAAAAACAAAATAATATCAAGTTGCCTTTGAAAACAAAAGTTTATTTACTGTCAGTTGAGATTTATTTATTTTAAAGTTTTCGCTTTAAGATGTCGTATAAATTAGAAATAAGAAAAAAGTATCTACAAGTTAGTTGGGCGGATACCCAAAGCTGAAATCTGTCGAATATTCCAGAATGAAAACATTTCACGCAGAACCATTTATAGAACAATAGCGGACTGCGAGCAGGGAATACCATGTCTGAATCTCCCAAAAAGTGGAAGACCACGTGCATTTACCGCACAGAGGTCAGAGAGATTGGTGAGAAGAGCAAAAAACCAGATTGGAATGTCAACGAGGAGACTGGCTAGGCAATACAGATCTTCTAAGAGTACGATATCGTTTGAATTGAGGAGGAATGGTCTTAAATATCGAAAGAGACGTAAGTGCCCCAAATACCCTTAAGCACAGCATTAAAAAAACCGATAAATATTGTGTGCCAAAACATGTACTACATACGTTAAAAGTAAACAGTTTACAAGGAAACTATTCCAGCTGTCCTTCGCCGATTTTGATGAAACTGCAATATGTTGTAGTACATTAAAAAATAAAAGATACGTAGTTTCTTTATTGGACACTAAATACTTTTAAGAGGTGAAATGAACCTCTGAAATCCACCCTTATATATTTTTTTATAAATGGAGGCTGAATAGAATTTTCGATAAATACATTTATGTTTTTGATTTCGTGTAGTTATCTCAATTCGTTCTCAAGATTTTTTTTTCACTTCTCTTAAAGGTGTTTAATGGCTGATATAAAAATACGTACCTATTTCTTATTTTTACGGTTTACTTGAGTTGCTAGACGAACCCAGATAAAACAGATTAGGATTGTTAAATTTTCTAGACGGACATAGTTGAGTTGCTAGGCGGGGACATGGTTGAGTTTCTAGACGTAACCCAGACGTGACTTCACTGTCATTAATAATATTTTTAATATATTGATTGTATATAAAAACTGAGAAAAGTTGTTTTTTGTTGAACCACTCCCCATAAAAAAATCAAGTTTCAAAAGCTGATCCTCTGTTTGTATTTTTACCGTGAATATAATGAAATTTTAAAGGCAAATATTTACTCTTGCAAAATTATCTTTTACGATTTTAAACCATCCTTTTATCATTATCAAAGGGCTATTTTCATTATAGCTTTTAGAATTTCCAATAAAGCAAATTTTATTTATTAGAAATAATGTTATTTTTAAAAAATAAATAATTATAAAATAAAAAAATAATAACATAACCAAGCTTTCAAAACATATCAAACTAAAAAGTTAATAATATTTTTAACAATGTAATTCTTCGTAAAAGTTGTAAAATTCCTTAAATAAATTATACAGTGTGTCCAAGATAAGGATCCTCAGCATGAGAGTCTCAGTACCTATTGGAGATACAGCTTAGGTTAAATTAGGAAAAAGTTGTGTTTTTTAAAGCTCATTTACATGTCGTTTAGAAACTTGAAAAATTTTCATTGCCTGCTGAGATATTTGACAAGAACAAAAATTTGACTATTTCGATTTTATTTTTTTCTGACTTTATTTGAAGAGATATAAAAAAACTAATAACACTTTTTATTTTTACTTTTAGCTACTACATAACGGTATTTTTAGATTTTATACCCGACGTTTTGTTTTCAAGAAACCATCATCAACTTAATTTTTTTATATGGCTCGAAAAAAGTACCCCCTGTATCTGATTCCATTTTTTATTACAAATTCAACGATGTATCTCATGTCATATTTTAATTTTAAGTTAAAACAAATATTGCATTTTTTCTATTTTTTTAAAGTTATTTTTAAGTAGGCCTTGCAAACAAATGCTTGGACGTTAATACCTGTTACCGTATCTGCAACATAATTAATTATCATTATAAAATAGTACTTTTCTATTATTACCCTGCTTGTCAAGTTGTTGTTTTTAAGAGCAATTGTTCTTATTGTTAATGTTGTCCTTATACGCAATACGCATTACTAGGCTCAACAAAATCCGCGTGCTAAGAAAATATTGAAACATCAAGAATGTGTGACACATCGTTAAATTTGTAATAAAAAATGGGATCAGATACAGGGTGTACTTTTTTTCGAGCCATAAAAAAAAGTTGATGATGGTTTCTTGAAACCGAAACGTCGGGTATAAAATTTAAAAATACCATCATATAGTAGCTGAAAAGTGCCAATGAAAAAGTGTTATTAGCTTTTTTAAGTTTCTTTAAATAAAGTCAGAAAAAATGAAATCGATATAGTTAAATTTTCGTTTTTGCCAAATATCTCAGCAGGCCATGAAAATTTTTCAAGTTTTTAAACGGCACTAACTTTTTCCTAATTTAACCTAAGCTCTATCTCCAATAGGTACTGAGATTCCCATGCTTAGAATCCTTATCTTGGACACACTGTATATAAAAAAAAATATATTTAATTGTACTATAAGCTAAAAAATAATTTAGTCCTGGCCACCAGATCTCACCGAACTTCTTATTAATCTGGGGTATTGATCAGACAAGTAATTAAAAACGTTATTAATATTAAAAGGAAGGTTTCGGACTTTAATTATCTTTATTTTGTTTATTTACACAACGTTTCGGGCAGTACTATCTGCTACCTGAAGTTAGCGCCAGATTCTGGCATTCGCCCCTGACATTTGCCCACTTGTGATTCTTCTCTTTTCCCCAGGGTAACCCAATACGTACTACCATTAATTCTTGCAAATATAATAATTTTGTTTTATACTTTTTAAAATCCAAAAATCGTTTCCTGCAAATCACCTCAATTCCCTTTTGACAGTATATCAGTCGCCAGGGACTCAAAAACTTAGCAGTTATAGGAAATTTGCTTGGAATTTCGTATTTGGTTCAGGGGGTCATATCGACTTTCTGAGGGGGGCCATGGGCCGAGAAGTGTGTGAGGTGGCAAAAAACAAACATTTTTAAGGAGGTTCAAATTTTTTGAAGAGCAAAACAATAAAGGTCCTCCAACCTCTTTTTATTGTTTTCACCTTTGATTCTTTTTATAAAATTACACAAAACCTCCTTCCCACGTATTTGAAAAGGTCCTCACTCTTCAATTCCATCATCAGCCTCACCCCTCGGACCAACCTTGGGGGTGGAAACCCTCAATAAATGCCCATATTTGCCATTAGACATGTATGAAACACAATAAAATAGAAAGGATGTCGCATCCAAGGGGGGACCATGGCCCTCATGGCCCCCTTTGACTGTCACCAGATCTGGTTTCAATAATTAGTGCCTATAGTTAGTTAAGTCTTTTCCTTTCAAAAGGGAAGTTAATGGAGAAATGTTGCACAGTGAAATAAGGCCGAGGCACTAATAATACCGGCCTTATTTTGACATCTGACCTTGCGCAGATGCATGGTGGGATAAGGACTCCCTTAATAAGGATAGTGCCTGGCTTTATTTATGTCGGTTTTTGGGTCGTGCCTTATTTTGGTCTTATTTTAACTTCGGAAACTGTTCGTCTACTAAAAATGTATTCGCTTTTTTAGGTTAATGGCACTGTCAACATGATTAGCAGTAACTCCAAATTATGGATACAAGCACTATTTAAATAATCCGGTATTAATAATACCCGAGCCTAATAAAGGCAACTTCCAATAATTCTCTAATATTTAATCGATAACATGTTTCTGCGAAATAACATGAAATAAGGCCAGGCACTAATAATACCGGCCTTATATTGACATCTGAGCTTGCGCAGATGCATGGTGGGATAAAGACTCTCCTAATAAGTATAGTGCCTGGCTTTATTTATGTCAGTTTTAGGTCGTGCCCTATTTTAACTTTGAAACTGTTCGTCTACTATGTATTCGCTTTTTTAGGTTAATGGTACTGTCAACATGATTTGCAATAACTCCAAATTATGGGTACAAGCACTATTTAAATAAGGCCGGTATTAATAATACCCGAGCTTAATAGGGCAACTTGCAATAAATCTCTAATATTTAATAGATAACATGTTTCTGCGAAATAAATTATTGATACACTGTAATTAATTTTCGTTTACCAATATAATTATGATATATTCAAAATGAAACTTTAAATTTAAATAAATAGGGGTAAGTGGGGTGGATTCACACAAAAAGCAACTGATTTTTTTTTTTTTTTTTGGACAAACCACAAAGGCTAAAAGCCTAAATACTGACGTACCGTGGGTGTCTTAAGCGAGGTAAGAGGAAGTTTGTTGACACGGGACTTAAATACTTGAAGATTTGGAGGGAAAGGAAAGACCTCTGCGGGCAGCAGCAGCAAGTAAGAAGTCCGGGGCCTGTCCAGTTAGACCGTATAGGGATGCATACGCGCGGAACCACGAGTTTCTCGGTTGGGAACCGTGAGTGGAGGAACTATACTGGACAATTCTTCAGAGCAGAAGCCATGGAAGTACCTATAGAAAAGCGATAAATCCCCATAGCCCGACGATGGGCAAGAGAGGAAGCCTTTCTGTAAGTGAAGGATCATTAATGAGACGAATAGCTCTTCTTTAAATAGAATCAAGAATGCTTAGGGTTGTGGGGTACGCCATGCTCCAGATATGGGACCAATATTCCAAGGGAGGTCGTATTTGGGACACATATAAAGTGTATAAATTAGAAGCGGAAAAATACTTTTTGGCTCGAAAGAGAAATCCAAGCTTTTTGACGCTGCCGTTGCTATAGATATAATGTGTTTATGCCAGTTAAGGTTACTTTCAAATGTGACGCCCACAAGATTAAAGGTGTCTTTGTTCTGTAAAATTTGGCTGCTCATAAATAGAGGATGAGTATTTGATGACTCTTTTCGCGACAAGGAACATGATTGTGTCTTGGATGCATTAAAATGGACGAGACTTTTGGCGCCCCAATCCAATATTAAATTAAGATCCTGTGAAAGAGATTTCTGCATCGCTCTGCGTTTGTTTTCTAAGTCAGGTTTAGTGATGGGTTTAGGAACCTGAAAACTGGAGTGAAGGGTACTATCGTCGGCTATGAATGGAATTAGTTGTGGTTGAGAGAAGGTCGTTGATGTGAAGAAGAAACAATGTTGGTGCCAGAACTGAGCCCTGAGGCACTCCAGCATAAACTTGGTGAAAGCTTGAAGAATGGCCGTCCACAATAACTGATATACGTCGATCAGATAGATAGCTAGAGAGCCAAGTACAGAGTTTAGTTAAAAGACCATAGGAGGGAAGTTTATTAGGAAGTGCGGCATGCCAGACCTGGTCAAAAGCTTTGGATATATTAAGAGCAACGATCTGGGACTAACCTAGAAACTCAAGAGACTTACTCCAACAGTGTGATACGAAGGAAAGATCTGCTGTAGATCTTTTGTGGCGAAATCCATACTGCCTGTCATGCAAAATTTTGTGTTTTTCTAAGTACTTAAGAATTTGCGAATTAATTAATTTTATATGAAGAAATTAAAAAATTCATCAAAATTGCAAACTTTTTTAAGAATAATTTTTTTGCCTGCACAATGATATATTATAAAGATAAGGCAGGCGCAAATTTCAGCTAAGAAAATAAATGAGATATTTTAACTAGAAATAAAAACAATGTAACACAACAAAACAAAAAGGACCGAGGGACGGGGGCGGCAAAGAGTAATTTTTGCCCCGCTTAAAAAAAAATGTTCCGTTTTTGTATGAATAACTTAATTTTACACTAATTGAGAATTATAAAGTTGTTCGAATCAACTCTTTATTTTATCTCCTTGTATTATAAAAGTTATTAGCAAGCTGTAGTCCATTAGCGAAAAAAATATAAAAGGCGGCATACATGGATCTCAGCCACTCAAAAGCATCATTGTTTTTGCGATGAACGCCATGTTTGCCGGCGGCACCTTTGATTGAAGTTTTCGATGTGGTAAAAGAGATATTTCCAGTTAATTAAAGGCATAATAAAAGCGTTCGACTGGCAAGATTAGATTTTTAAAATAAAGCTTTCTTCTTTTTCTGATATTAAATTATACACAGTCCCAATAATTTTATTTCCAAAGTTAAAACCTAACTAATTAGATGCATCAATCAGTGACATTTAAAAATTGGTAAAACTCCACTTAAAGTGGGTAAAAGTTAATTATTTCTTGAATTAAGGCAAATTAATATCTGACTCTATATAAGCAAAATTAATTAATTTATTTAAAAAATGATTTTTCCTTCTAATTTATACACTTTTTATGTGCTCCAAATCGGAATCCCTTTAAGGCACCATTTTATGCGACATAATATTGTCATAAAACTGTAAGTCATGACTATATGACATTTTTAGTGCCTTATAAACCATTAGGCTGACTAGGTTGCAGCCTAGGGCCACAAATTATCAGAATACCCAGATGCGAAACTAAGCGTGTTTATTGAAATCTCTCACCACTATGGTCCCTTTTACTGCGTGATGGATATACACCCCACGATTTAGTACGTAACCTAATGCTCATCCAGGTGTCAGTTAGTCCCATACTTTTTTTTTTTTTTTTTTTTTTAGATAGCGCTTCAACCACATAGGGTTATTTGCACGTAAACAAAAAATTTAGTCGTTTGTTTACATGTTTGTTGTACTACTCTATGATTTATATTGAGTTAATTAGCTCACAGTCTTTTATAAAATTTAATGTATCTCTTAAATTGTTATTAAGATTGTCCTGACGGGAGTCTTTAAGGTTATTTTTCAGTCTTTCTCGCGCGTGCTTTGGACACTCCACTAAAATGTGTTTAATGGTTAGAGGCACTGTACACAATTCACAGAAAGGACGGTTGTCTTTTGTTAAAGGTAACTATGAGTTAGTTTAGTATGCCCTATCCGAAGTCGATTAATTAACACTTGTTCTTTTCGGTTTAACTTTAAATTGCACTGCCACGGGTTCACGTTTGTTTTACACTCCCGCAAATGTGTTGTTGCACTATTCCAATCTTCTTACCAAAAGCAAGTTATTTGATCTTTTATGAAATTTTTAAAGTCTTCTGCTACTGTGTTTGGTACGTAGATGGAATTTGCGTTTTCGGTAGCGGTCCGAGCCGCTTTATCCGCTTGTTCGTTTCCATCTATTCCGATGTATGATGGGACCCAAACAAAAAATTACTTCTTTATGTTGATTTTTAATGTTGGTAAGAGCTCTGTATATTCTTTGTACCACGGGGTGCTTTGAATAAGCATTTTGAATAGCAGTAATGGAGCTTAGAGAATCGGAGATAATTATTGAGAAGTGACTGTCACTTTGTTCTACAAACAACAAGACTTGAAAAATGGCATATAGTTCTGCTGTATAGACGCTTGTATACTTAGTCATTAAGAAAGTAAGTGTGTCTTTATTAGTAACTACAGCAGCGGTTGTGCCTTGGGATAACTTAGAAGCATCTGTATATATCTTATCGCCCTCAGGCAAATTGTTTAATAGAGAAAGGAATTCGGCTTTTATCAAAAGTGGAGACATGTCATGTTTGTTGTATTGTGCTAGATTTAACCCAATCAAATGTTTTTCTGTTGTTTTTGGATAGCAGGTAATTTCTGAGTAATAGGTTTGTTTGGTTATAGTGTCATAGTGACATAGATAACTCGTTGCTGGTGTATTTATTGTTTGTATTACAAAAAGGTGAATAGTTAATTTTTAGTCTTCCTGAAGATATTCAGTATCAAGCAAAGGCAACCAAGTGTTATTTAAATTAACTGAAATTGATGCTACACAATTATTTTTATTTAATAATATATACGCACTTTTTTGATTTTGCGTTTTTTAGAACAAATTTCCTTTGCTAAAATGCTCGAAGCATCCCAGTTTATTCTATGATTGTTATCAAATGCGTGTTGGCAGATTTTTGATTTATGAAATTTTGTGTTTTTAATTTATGATATCTGTTTTTTTATACGTCTGGCTAATGGTCTGCAAGTTTCACCTATATAAAACTTATTGCATTCGCAAGGTATTTTATAAATGACATTTTTTGTATTTTCATTTAAGTTGTATGGTATTGTTTTTGTTAATTGAGATCTGATAGTGTTTTGTGTTTTAAAGATTGTGCGAATATTAAATTTATGTCCTATTCGTTGAATTTTATTTGATAGTCCGGGAATATTTGTAATTAAATGAATTTCTATTCATTTCTAAGAATCTTAATGGAAAAACAAATAAACTAAATTGTTTGTATGGCAAAACCTATAAATTTGCGGCGCTTTTGAACAAGGCGAGCAAATAAAATATTGATTGATATAACAATACATACAGTGAAGCTAATAAAAGCATTTTAAAAAACTTTAAAAAATCCATGCCAATTAGTAATACAGTCCAGGGAAACTCTAAGCTTATTTTCTAAATTAGTATAGGGGTGCAAATCAGGGTCTGGAAAACAATTATCTCGACTATTTTAACTAACTTATTCTCAAGTGCGTAGGCTTCTATAGGAAAATTAGGTATTTCATTTGGGTCAGTACAAATGCGATTTAAATTTGCTGAATGGGAGTATAATTTATGTTTAACAAGTAAGGTAAATTTTGGATTACAGCGTTACATTCAAATGTATGTCTTTACACTTTTAACTCACCCTTTCTTTACTTTAGGTAAAGTTTGCAACAGAATTATTTAATGACTCATTTTAATGCCTGAGGCAAACAAAAATACAAGAACTTTTATACAAGCAGAAGATTTTACACTTAAAGAAGGATGAACAAACGTATAGAAGGAACAGTTTAAAAATGTAAATTCGGTGCTCTTTGATAAGAAAAAAAATCACAAAAAGTTTAAAGCAAATAAATCGGCATGCTTGTCTTCGCGGCCGCCTTTGCTATATTTCTTTTATGATATGCCGGTTAATGCAGCTGGTCATCCCACTATGGTATAGAAAATAAATTTTTTTGGTCAAACTTCTGAAACTTACCAATCTAACTTAAAATGATGTGCTTTTTACTGATAAAATATTATAAATTATTACAAATGCTTTTGGAAACCCCCTTAACATTATTATTTTTTATTGTACAAAATAAACTAAAATGTCAGCTTGTTTGGTTAATTCGGTAGTATTTTAATCAGTAATCCGATGATTATTATCTCATATGATATACAGAGTACGACAATAGGTGTGATTTTTTAAATGGAATACCCTGAATATTATATCACCACCAAAAAATCTTTTAAAATGCTTTAAAAAATACTACATTTGATTTGCCTATCTCAATTAGTTTCGGAAATATGACCATCTCAATCTGAAAAATAATTTTAAATTATTCTTAGAAGCGTAATAGAGATACATCTTCCCAACCTTTTTATTTTTTTAACGTATAAAATAAATAAAAAACACTGTTATGTTGGGTAGATCCTGTAGAATCCATATCTTTCATCAGAATGCTTTTATCTTTTAGGATATACAGTGTAGGACAAAACATATTAAATTTTAAAATGGAAAACCTTGTAAATTATAAAAAATCTTGTATCTGTCGTTACGCTCAGAAGTAGCAAAAAGTAGGAAGGCAATTGTAAGTACAAAAACTGATAAAGAAAAAGGTAAAAAATCATTGACAAAAGTAGCGAGACTTCGCGAGACTAGAAACACAACAATAGCTCTAATTATTTAAACTATTACTTTTTTAGTAAACAAGGCTAATAATAAACTAAGTAGATTAAATATTGTATAATTATGTTTACTTATAACACATTTTTAAGTTTATTATTACCCCAATAGAAGTTTGTATCCTTTTATAATTTTGCGTACATGTAGTTTGAAGTATCTACTTTGAAATACGCAGCATGAGCCATTAAAATTTCAAAGTTGCTTTTTGGCCAAAATAATGGATTTCTCTCCCATAGTGTATCGGCGCGTCGCTGTAAAGGATAGCGGCGCTTTTCTATAAAATAGTCCGATTACAGGCGGCCTTTTTTATGTTTTTTGCATTATTTTCAAAGGGTACCGAATTTGCGCTTTTAAAATGTTCTTACTATACAACAAAATTATTTAATAACTCATTTTAATGCCTGAGGCAAACAAAAATACAAGGACTTTTACAAGCAGAAGATTTCACACTTAAAAAAGGATGAACAAACGTATACAAAGGAGGAAGTTCGGGGCTCCTTGACATAGATTCCTAAGGCTCGCATGAAAGCAGCACTTTCTCTTGCTCTATTGCAAACAAGAAGAAAAACTAAATTTAGTAATTCTTCGAAGTAATTATTAATCCCACCAAAAACATAAATTTAAAAAACGTGAGCTAAGTTAAATACTTAACTTAGGCTTCGATGTGGGCTTTGCCACAAAAAGAATAGAGATCTAAATGAATGCCAATTTTTCATTGTAGAAAATCCAAATATGAATGAGAAAGATTCATTACATTAGTCATATTGTAAAGTTATTCAACTCATTTTTTTAATTCTGATAAAAATTGGCACGTCATTTCTAACCTACTTTAAGATCTCATACATATTTGAATTTTGTACAAAACTTGGCACTTACTAAGATCTCCATTTTTTGCGGCGAATCCCACAGCCGGTCATAATTTTAGCATTGAATTTGGCTCACGTTTTTCACATTTATGTTTTTGGTGAGATATTACTTTTGTAAAGAAAACTAGACAGGTTTTAAGATTTAATATTTTTCTTGCATTTCTGTTGCATAGTTTTCTTTTTAACACGCTTTTATTAGCTTGGGTTGTATGTATGTATGTAACGGAATCTTTAAGCTTAATTTTCACCAACTTCCAGCGATTCGATTTGTTTGAAACTTTGCACACCTATCAAGGACCCATGACAATGCAATAATCTGCAAACAGTATCCCGTCATCCTGATTAGGATAGCCAGGATAAATAAATCCCTTTATAGATTTTCTGTAGGAGAGTAACGGAGAAAGAGCTAGTGCGGGATCTGCGCATGCGTGCAGTTTCGGACGTACTATCAGCATAAGGCTGACAGAAACTTGTTCGGAGTAGTTGCGTTCTGAAACCCCATGCAACAGTAAAGCTTTAAATAAAATGATTAAATTACGAAATAGTTCGTGGAACATTTCAATATTACATGTCCGCAGAAAACTAATTGATATATCGAACTAAAAAATGAAAAATAAATAATAGTTTAAAAAACTAAAAAACACGCTTTTATATGCAACCGAACTAAAAATTAGAAAATAATTTTTCATTACAAAGAGTTTGTATTACAGTAATAAAAGGTCAAACAATGAAACATAATTATATACCTCAAAATAGAATTATAATAAAATTTAAGATAATAACAGAATAATTCACTTCAGAGTAAAAAGCGTGGGGTGCATTTTACTATTTTTCATAACTTTTCCCTCATAGATATTTACAAATGAAATAATTATAACATTTAATATATTAAGCACCCCACGCTTTTATTCTAAAGTGAATTATTCTGTTATTATCTTAAATTTTATTATAATTCTATTTTGAGGTATATAATTAAGATTCATTGTTTGACCTTTTATTACTGTAATCCAAACTCTTTGTAATGAAAAATTATTTTCTAATTTTTAGTTCGGTTGCATATAAAAGCGTGTTTTTAGTTTTTAAACTATTATTTATTTAAGCTATTCTCTACATTTTCTTAAACATTAAAAATAACAGTGACCATTGCCCAACGGTTCAAACGCTACAATTAAAAACAAAAAGGGGAAATATTTTGGTATTTCTTTCCTTTTTCGTTTTCTATCTTATTCTAATAACTCTTTTCATTTCATGCTCATTGGTTAAAATCTTTCTACTTTCTAAGGTGGCGCCACCTTAATTTGCTTTCCTTCGAAGGACATTTTTTAATACATTAAGATGGTACTTCTTTCTTCTACCCTCCATAACTATAGCTTTTTGTACAAATAAGCTCCGTCGACATGATCTACTAATAAAAATAACTCCTTAAAAAGTTGATTGCCTACAATTAAACGATAAACGGTAGTCGGGAGAGCACGGTCGTATTATACCTTCACAATACGACCGTGCCCTTCCGACTACCGTTAATCATCATTTTATTGCAGGAAATCGTCTTATTTAAGGGGATATTTTTATTAGTACATCATGCCGAATGAGCTTATTTGTGCGAAAAAACTATACAATAAATAAAACTGATATCGAAACAGTTCTTTCTTTACAAGGAACCCAACCTCAACTTATAATAAAGGCTTTTGTTTAGAAGAAATTGATGGTTATATAATGGCTTGCAAACGTCATTTTTGACATAAAATTTAAAGTAAGTCAAAAACGGAGCATTATTCATAAATTATGTTTGGAATTTTATGCAGCATCTAATAAATAAATCATATGTAGGGTATTCCATTTAAAATAAGAAAGTTGACATTTGCTTCCGGTATAACCGGAAGTGGTAGAGCTGTCAAAATATTTTAGTTCTTTTGTCCCCCACTGACTTTATATTGTTATCAAATTTTAAAATTTTTCAAAGCGTTCTTTTCGAGAAATCGATCGCGGCAGTTCCCGGTAGGACAACCTGTATATGTGATGTAAGGCCCATGTCTTACCTTTTAGATATAAACAAAATTAAAAATTGGTACGACCTTGACAAGGTGTATGAATTTAGCTGATGTAAACATACATATGTTATGTATATTGTTTATTGCCATTAGGCTTTTAATACCGTCAATCATATCATTTTATTAAAATGTTTACATGATATTAGTGTGAAAGGAACAGGTCATTGTTGATTCAAAATATTTTTAAAATTGCTAAAAACTATACAAAATTAACAACGCAATTTCAAGTATTCGTCATATTACTAATTTTAATTTTGAGATAGTGTTTTAAAAATTATCCGTGTACTTTAAACATCCTATTTAGCAAGAAACTCCAAAAAATTTCTTAAAAAGCGGAAATGTCGAATAAACTTAATAGTTGATTGTCCATCACGCCATCTGTAGGCAGTGTAAAAAACTGAGCAAACCCAGGTCCATAAACCAATACACAAAAAATACCCTTACTATTTAAATAAGGCCGGTATTAATAATTCCCGAGCTTAATAAGGCAACTTGCAATAATTCTCTATTATAGAATGCCATAATTTTGACACAACACTTTATTTTATTAATAAAATCGAGCATTTACTGTCTGTAACGAGTCGTGATACGTCCTATAGAGATTCAAGCTATGATTTCTCCCACAATCCGTTTGTTCATAAATCCATGAAAATGTTAGCTGTCACATTAGCATCAAACGGTCGAAACGCAAAAAATATAAACACTTCTTTCATTCGATGCTTCGAGTGAATCGTGATATGGTGCATCTGGTCGCTATTTTAGTCCGGTCAAATTCGAGAAATACAAAAAGTCAGACAATAAGCAAGGAAAAGTACTTAGAAATATCAAATGGTCATTTCATCACTAATAGAAAAATCGTCTTCAGCTTTGTTTTAATCTTTGAACAATTTACGAAGGCTAAAATCCTAAATACTGTCGAGGCTTTCAATCGCTTTCCGCAACGTGGGTTCAACAATTCAACAGTTTTGTAGTAATCCAACGACGTATGGACCAGGTTTGTTTACGTTTGAGCTGTTGTCATCAATACATCAAAGTAAAATCGCTAAAATGCTGTTTGCCAAATTTATTTTTTACTCTAAACTTACTAACCACAAGTAGTTGTTGAATAAGCCTCTATATTAAAGAATTTTGTAATATAACTTTTTAAATGAACAATACATATATCTTTATCATTTTTAGATATCATAATAAAAAATATGTTCAAATATTATAAGTTATTATCTTTTAAAAAAGCAAAATTCTGAAAATACGTGATTATTTGTTAATCCCGGCAACGCCGCCCAGGGATTTTTACTCCATAGTAAATAAAACATGAATGAACTTTTCCTAAACGCTTGTGGGTGACGCCCCCTTTGCTTTGTCATTTCTGTGGGTTTCTGTCATTTGACAATTTGGAAAGCCAAAAGTGATCAAATAAAGCTTATAATGCGTTTTTTTGTGCATTTTCTGGTGTTTGTTGGTGATTAGAAAGTGTTTTTAAAGACAATATGGGTGGGCAGTGATTTGTTTGTAGAAGGGTAGACTATTCATTTCCGCACCTCACTTTTCACAGGTAAATAGAGACCAACGTCGTTGGGTGCATACTATCGACTCACGAAGGTCAAAAGTAAATCCACCATTTTCATTTCTCGCTTGCCTCATCCCCCTTTGCCTATTAGGATTGTTGGCTTAATGTTTATCATAAAATTATGAATGAATCGCTGGAGTCCATACGTCCTTGTAGTAATCTAATCATTTTTATTTACGAAAAAAAATATTTTAAGTACAAGTAGTAATTCCTATAGATCCTTATATCAGATGAAAATCGCTTAATATATAAGTATTTAAAGATTTAATTTCATTTTGGCATCGAAAAATGATATTAATCAAGGCATAACAACAATGATTACGTGGACATTTATAATGATACATGACAGCGTTGCTAGGCAACACATTACGGTACCAGGTACCTTAATGTGTAATTAACCGCCCCCAAATTAATCCAGGATAAGTGGATTTACTGGACAGTATGAAATAATAGCTATTTATGTATCAAGGGCGTTACTAGGACTATAATGCCCTAAAGGTCGAAATAGGGCCTGGCCCGAAGGCTAGATTTCGACCTGATGGGCATTATAGTCCAGTAAAGCCCGTGGTGCATACAATGCTTTATGTTTTACCCAAAAAGAGTTTTTCAATGACTTATTACATTATTTATTCGCAACATAAAAATAAGTTGCACCTGTACCTGTATACGTAAGTAGAAAATGCCATAAAAGCGACCGAAAATCTTTTGCCAGTTAAATCAGTATGATCGGGAGTATAGCATATTTGGTATTTGGAAAGATGCGAACGCAATTCTTCAAATAACCGAAACCGTTTTAATGGCATACTTTCAGGAACTGGTAAGTTATTGATTTTATTTTAATACATATGTTTAACAAACTTTATTATTTTTAGTCAGAAAAATACAGTCCGAACTCTCTCTGGACCAAGTATTCCACCCTAAGTTCTACGTTGATGGTCTATGAAAATATAGACATTTCGCAATACCATCGTCTCATATCTTTTTAAAAGTTAAGTCGAAAGGATACGTCCCGAAGAAGTCTAAAGTTTTGGAAGGAGAACAAATATTAAAATTTATTAATGGACCGTTCTTCTATACAAAATAGCGTTAGTGCTACCACCGCTGCTACCATCACAAAAAACACGGACCATTCTATAGTGGGATCAGCTACATTTTCCGGGACATTTCAAAATTGTAATTTTTATTTTGGAAATAAAGTTTAATTTTTAGTATTGTTTAAAGAAAAAGTATTTTTGTATAAACTTGATCTTTATTGTGAGAGAAATAAAATTGGATAAGCAATAAAATTTCCATATTAGCGCATTAGGGCATTATAAGCGGGCATTATCATAATGTCCGCTTATAACGCCCTAGGTGTGATAGCAGGTATTATTGCTACCATAACATATTCCGTTTCTAAGGTATTACAGATCAATAATAGATGGATAAAATATAAATAAATATGTATACCTTTACACCGGACTAAGAAACTTCACCGAGTCCCTCGTACAATCGTTACGAAGAAAAGTAAAAAACTGGTTTGTTTTAAAACGTTGCAATTGATTTACGATGAATCCAATTGAATGGACTTGATTTCAAATAATGATTTTAATGGCACCAGAAAATGACTTTACAATGCAACTTACAATTCGAGATGGATCTGATTGCTGTGTCCGCACGATATTTGCTTTGGCAAGAGAAACTACCTTATTTTCTCTTTGAAATCACCGTGAGCAAACAACTAAAATTTAATTTATGCATTTATTATTTAGATGGCATTGTACAACTAGTAATTGTTTTCCTTTCTTGATTTTTAGAGCCTTTAAAAACGTCAAGGATATGAAATTGCTGCTTAAGTACTATATTCTAAAGTGAAATTAAGAGATAAAAACTTCAAGATGGCGGCTGGGTGCCATGCCAACATTATTTGAAAAGGAGGGGTCTCTCTTGATGAGTTCTCTATATCCCCAGATTATACAGTCAATATATGCACCTATTACAAAATGGCGGTACTTTAAAAATTACCCCAATACCAAGGTTAGTTTATATTTATAAGGTTGCGACATATCCTCAACTTTTAGGCGGTTCGAGGTCGGGGACGCAAGGAAGGGCACTTCTCGGAGAAAAGTTGGCAAGACTGGGTAAAAATCAAAGCTGAATATCAATCCAGTGGCGTCTAGAGTTTGCGCATTTCATTTTGCATTGTTTTAGAAGTGATATTTGTTTAAAGATGTAATTCCAAATGTTTTTTATTTAAAGTAAAAGAATTTACAACTTAATAACAATTAAAAACTATTGTGTAAACGGTTGTTCTACTAATACAATAAACTGTATATCTCCGGCACTGAACAACATGGCCGAAAAATGGGAGATGTGACGTCATAACACGTCAAAGCAATATGGCCGAATGTCGTGACCTTATATAGACTGACTTTGCCCAATACCTCATTTTAGTGGTCACATTTCCCAAACCAATAAAGTTAGATACTTAATGTGGTAGCTAGTATAGAGAAATAAAAGAGAGCTAAAGCTTCTTACTGCTTGTTATTTATAAAATAATGTCAATAAATGATCTAATAAGTCCTTAAACATAAAACTAAAATCAATATAATTTGAAAAACTGATAATGTGTAATAGCATTGGTAAATCAAAAGTATTTTTCTCCTTCTAATTTATACACTTTGTATGTGTCCCAAATTCGACCCTCTCTGGAATATTGTTCTCTTGTCTGGGGAATGGCATCCCCTACAACCCCTTAGCATTCTTGATGCCATTCAAAGAAGGGCTGTTCGTCTTATTAATGATCCTTTACTTACTCAAAGACTTCCTTCTCTGGCCCATCGTCGAGCTATGGGAGATCTATCGCTCTTCTATAGATACTTTTACGGCTTCTGCTCCGACGAATTATCCAGTGTAGTCCCTCCTCTTGCAGCTCCCAACAGAGAAACTCGTGGTGCCGCACGTATGCATCCCTATACGGTCCAATTGGACAGGCCCCGAACTTCCCATTTCGTTCGTTCTTTTATCCCTAGAGTTTCTAGAATGTGGAACCTACTGCCAGCGGGGGTCTTTCCTTCCCCCAAATCTTCAAGTATTTAAGTCCCGTATCAACAAACTCCCTCTTACCTCGCTTAAGACACCCACGGTACGTTAGTATTTAGGCTTTCACCCTTCATGGATTGTCCAAAGATAAAAAAAATAATAAAAATAATAAGCCAAATATTTATAGGTTATCATAAATCACAAAGAGTTAGCTGTAAATTGGTAAAATAAAAATTTTGTTTGGTAAACTAAAAAAATTAATTAAAATATTAAAATGGGTAGCCTGTTATGGGGAACCCTGTATTTTAGCATAAGGAATCGGTAACTTTTCTGTGTACCATCAATTAGATAGATAGATAGATAGATAGAATATATTACCTTAAAATGCACAATAGGTACAAAGGGGTCGTCAATATAAATAAATATAAATATAAATACTATAAAAAATATATAGATATACACAAATATACTTAGACACATAAATATATAAAATGTAATTGTAAAAAAACAAAAAAAAATAATACAAATGAACAGAAAGCTTGGCTATAAATAATTATTATAAATAAAGTTAAAATTTTGTATAAATATATACATATAAAAGAATATTAAAATTGTCAAAACAAAACGCAAATTGTCAAAACAAAACGCAATTAGCGAATAGCCTGTATTCTTTACACTAAACTAACTGTTTAGTTTTTTACGTAACACCTGGCTATACACAAAAATCCCGACACCTATATCTAAGTGCTCACGACACTATTTTTAAAAAGAGCAGCCTTCACGCCTTCAGCCCTGGATTGAGACCACCTTGCAAAGGACAATTTGATGTCCTGTCAACCATTTAGAAGTAAGACACCCTGTGGAGTATAAAAACACTAAAAGCAATATCCCACTTACCGGTCTCGAATAGGAAATGTTATTTTAAGGGGCGAGTTTGAAAAATAACATACATATACCTGAAAACCGTAGGCTTGTTGGAAAAACAGATATTTAAATTGAAATTTAAATCAAGAAAAGGAATAATTCGGATACTAATTTTAATAAAAATTAAAAAATATTTAAACTGACTTTACAAAAATTAATAAAACTCACTAAAAACATAAAAATAATTAAAAAATAAAAGAGACTTTTGATTATTTAGTTATTAACTCACGACACTATTTTTAAAAAGAGCAGCCTTCACGCCTTCAGTCCTGGATTGAGACCACCTTGCAAAGGACAATTTGATGTCCTGTCAACCATTTAGAAGTAAGACACCCTGTGGAGTATAAAAACACTAAAAGCAATATCCCACTTACCGGTCTTGAATAGGAAATGTTATTTTAAAGGGCGAGTTTGAAAAATAACATACATATACCTGAAAACCGTAGGCTTGTTGGAAAAACAGATATTTAAATTGAAATTTAAATCAAGAAAAGGAATAATTCGGATACTATTTTTATTAAAAATTAAAAAAATAATTAAACTGACTTTACAAAAATTAATAAAACTCACTTAAAAGATAAAAATAATTAAAAAATAAAAGAGGCTTTTGATTATTTAGTTATTAACATTAAACAGTTTAGCACATATAGAAGGAACAGTTTAAAAATGTAAATTCGGTGCTCTTTGATAAGAAAAAAAAATCACAAAAAGTTTAAAGCAAATAAATCGGCATGCTTGTCTTCGCGGCCGCCTTTGCTATATTTCTTTTATGATATGCCAGTTGATGCAGCTCGTCATCGCACTATGGGATAGAAATTAATTTTTTGATCAAAATTCTGAAACTTACCAATCTAACTTAAAATAAGGTGCTTTTTACTGGAAAAATATTATAAATTATTACAA
The DNA here is from genome assembly GCA_014170235.1 of Listronotus bonariensis. Taxonomy (NCBI): domain Eukaryota; kingdom Metazoa; phylum Arthropoda; class Insecta; order Coleoptera; family Curculionidae; genus Listronotus; species Listronotus bonariensis. The sequence goes on along the minus strand of JACEGR010000724.1, from coordinate 27,578 downwards.
ATGCTTTTTGGAAACCTAAAACTTATTATATGTTATTATAAATTTACACCCCACTTAACATTATTATTTTTATTGTACAAAATAAACTAAAGTGTCAGCTTGTTTGGTTAATTCGGTATTATTCTAATCAGTAATCCGATGATTATTATCTCATATGATATACAGGGTACGACAATAGGTATGATTTTTTTAAATGAAATAACCTGAATATTATATTACCACCAAAAAAATCTTTTAAAGTGCTTTAGAAAAATACTACATTTGATGTGTCTATCTCAATTAGTTTCGGAAATATGACCATCCAAATCTGAAAAATTATTTTAAATTATTCTTAGAAGCGTAATAGAGATACATCTTCCCAACTTTTTTATTTTTTAACGTATAAAATAAATAATAACTCTGCTTTGTTGGGTAGATTCTGTAGAATCCATATCTTTTATCAGAATGCTTTTATCTTTTAGGATATACAGTGTAGGACAAAACATATTAATTTTTAAAATGGAAAACCTTGTAAATTATAAAAAAATCTTGTATCTGTCCTTACACTCAGAAGTAGCAAAAAGTAGGAAGGCAATTGTAAGTACAAAAACTGATAAAGAAAAAGGTAAAAAAATCTTTGACAAAAGTAGCGAGACTTCGCGAGACTGCATCGGAAACACAACAATAGCTCTTATTATTTAAACTCTTTTACTTTTTTAGTAAACAAGGGTAATAATAAACTAAGGAGATTAAATATTGTATATTTATGTTTACTTAAAATACATTTTCAAGTTTCTTATTACCCTAATAGAAGTCGTCATATCCTTTTATAATTTTGCGTACATGTAGTTTGGAGTATCTACTTTGAAATACACAGCATGAGCCATTAAAATTTCAAAGTTGCTTTTTGGCCAAAATAATGGATTTCTATCCCATAGTGTATCGGCGCGTCGCTGTAAAGGATAGCGGCGCCTTTGTATAAAATATTTCGATTGCAGGCGGCCTTTTTATGTTTTTTTGTATTATTTTCAAAGGGTACCGAATTTGCGCTTTTTTAAATATTTTATTTTATTGTTTTTAACTTTTTAGAAAGTTTTATTAAATTTTAAAGTCGATTTAATTTTTTTTTAATCTTTATTAATCGCTTTTTAGTTTATAGTAGGGAAGCCCAAGATGCTAAATTTGCAGTTACTCGAGCGTCATAGAGACCTACTGGGTTGCAAAGCTTAGATGATAAGAAGAAAAAAATGTTATACAGGGTGATTCAAAAATCGATCACGAAACTTAAGGGGTGATTCTACTTGACAAAATAAGGGTAGAGCTTCGTTTATTTATTTTTCAAAATGTCATTCGTTTTCGAGTTACAAGCCGTCAAAATTCAATTTTTATTTTGGTTTTTCGCCATATTGCATTTATTTTTTAACCAATTCAACTGATATTTGGCACACAAATCAAGCATTACAATTCTAAAATTTTAAGACAAAAGTACTTTTCTAAATACCGCCAGAGGGTTTACCAAAAACTTAAAATTGATTTACATCATACCTTTTTTATTTTGACAGATATCGCAAAGCTGGAGGCGCCATTTTATAGACAATTAAAAACTTTAAAAAAGAGGTACTCTTTATTAAAGTCGATAAACCTCACAGTTTAGGCACCAATAGACATCAAAGTTTTCATCAATTTCAATCAAATCACCTATATACATACAGGGTGTCCAGTAACTCAACCGACAAACTATACGGGGCGATTCTACAACAAAAAATAAGAAAAAAACTTCATATAAACATATGTCCTAAACGTCTTAGTTTTTGAACTACGGGGTGTTAAAAATTAAAAAAAAGGAGAAAGGTTTATACGTATAATAATATACAAAAAACATATACAGAGTATTAAAAAAATAGTTTATATTTACAATTCGACATTGTCGTTACTATTCTCAAAGGATTTTGATGCGTTTTTTCTTTAATGGATAAAGTGATTTTAGAGGAAGGTTTATATGTATAACAATGCCAAGAAACATATATAAAGGGGTTTTAAAAAATGGTTTACTTTTAAAATTCGATATTACTCAATGGATTTTATTGTGATTTTTTTAATAGATAGACTGATTTAAGACAAAGATTTCTACGTATAATAATATCCAAAACAAAACATATACAGAGTGTTCAAATAAATAATTTACATTTAAAATTCGATAGTACTCAACGAATTTTGATGTGTTTTTTTTTCTTAAAGATAGAGTAATTTAAAAGAAAGGTTTATATGTATAATATTAAAAAAAAATAATAATAATAATAAATAAAAACATATATAGAGTGAAAAAAATAGTTTACATTTAAAATTCGATATTGACGGTACTATTCTCAACGGACTTTGATGCGATTTTTTACATAGATAAAGTGATTTAAAAAAAAGGTTTATATGTATAATAATATTAAAAAAAACATATACAGAGTGTTTGAAAAGATAGTATACATTTAAAATTCGATATTGACGTTACTATTCCCAACGGATTTTAATGCGTTTTTTTTTAATAGATAGACTAATTCAAGAGAAAGGTTTATATGTATAATATATTAAAAAAACATATACAGAGTGTAAAAAAAATAGTTTACATTTAAAATTCTATTTTACTTAACGAACTTTGATGTGTTTTTTATTAAATTCAAGAGGAAGGTTTATATTTATAATAATAAAAACATACAGAGTGTTTAAATAATAGTAAACAATTAAAATTCGATATTGACGTTATTGTAATTTAAAAAAAAAGTGTTTATAGGAATTGTGCACAGGTATCTATGCTTTAAAAAAATATATAGCATTGCCACACAGGGTTCGCCAAAAGATGTTATATTAAAAACCCCTAAAACTAAAATGCGTTCTCACTATGGTATTATACCATCTAGAGGTTTACATAATTGCCTAAATATAAAAATTTGCAAAATGATTATTAGTATTTTTAAGAAAATAGTATACCAGGAGTACCAAAATTGTTTTATTAGGTTTCTTATCACTATTCAACGGATAGATAGAGTGATTCAAGAGGAAGGTTTATATGTATATAATGATATCCAAAATTTTTACGGTATAGGGAAGGGGAATTGTTCTGCTCCAAATTTATCGCGTGCGAAGCAGCGGGCAAAAGCTAGTGTATAATATTATTACTGTATTAGCAGAGCATAGTTAGGGAAGAGTGAGGCTAGTTGAGCATAGAGGTAAGTTGGGCAATCAAAATATCTCAAAAACTACCGACCGCACCCGAAAGCATCAAATAGCATAAAGAAGGGGTTGCGCGAGGGGAACTCATTGTGCGACCACTAGTGGTGACGCGGCGTTTGAGAAAAGTATCCGTGCGCATTTTTTATTTTGTGATTAAAAAGTAAAATAATTGCAAGCCGGAAAATTTTATCTGTGGTAGTTAAATGTATTCCTTTCTTAATCAGGTAAGTGTTAATCTTAAGTAAATTTATTGCAGTTTAATTATGTAATAAGATTTTGGATATAATTCTAACCGGTTTTCTAATAAATTTACTTTTTCTTTAAAATTTCAGGTTGGGGTTAGTTGAGCTACAGTGGCCCAACTAACCCCACGGTTTTAAGTATTTATTATTTAGGATACGGACTTATAAAACAGTTAGACTACTAGAGTCTCCTCAGGATTTAAAAGAGGCTGCAACCCGAACTTTGTACAAGCAACAAAGAAAACGACCTGACCTATCTAACTTATAAATTTTCTCTGGAAATAGTTTGACCATACCCAAGAAAAGCAGTCGCATCAAACGGAAGATAGAGAAAAGCTGCAATTTTAACAGATACAGAAGGCATTACAAGAGATGCAAAATAAAACTGCCTAAAAAGTTTAAAAAACGAAGATGAATTGATAGGTATTAAATTCAGTAGTTCAAGCTAGGCACGTTGCTGTTTTATTAATTAGATTTGTTGTTTTGTCACTATAAGATTATAAATATAAAAAGCAAATTGTCAAAATTTATTTTTATTGTAAATGTATCTAACATTCAAGCCATGATTTGACTATACTTTCTAAGTGCTCCACTAGCCCCATACCCTTGCTCAACTTACCCCACCTATGGGGTACGTTGGGCGTACTTGACTATCTACATGAAAATAGATGTAGCTCCTAAATTTGACTTATTAGAAAGAAATTACTATGGACACTATTAATAAGGGATAAATTGCTAATCCATCAGTATGCATTATATGTCATTAAGACTTATTTTTGAGGAGCTACAACCGATCAAGTGAAAAATTGCTCAACTAGCCCCGCCCTACCCTACCTTAATCAAATATTAATAACTAAACTATTTTAATGCAAGACTGATACAATTTTTGTCCCGAAATCCCTATCTCTTAACGCAGTGTGCATCGGTCTCGTTTTGTTATTGCTTTACTGGTCAAAGTGTAAGTTTAATCTTTTCGCTACATACATTTCACAATGTGTCTTGAGTCAAAGCAAAATAATTTAAATTAGGACATTTCTTTTTGTGTGCAGTAATGTAAGGTGGCCCAAAAAATAGAGACATTTTGCACCTCTTAAAATAACAGACGTTTTTTGGCCTCCTTATGGTTATCGTTATTAAACATAACGATTACGGCAGCAGTTTTAGTGAGAGTTTTGCAGCCTCTTTTAAGAAGTATAACTTGCGTCTGCGCTTTCGACACATAACCTTATTTTTGCCTGTGGTTCACCCATTTTAAAGTTAAAGAAAAATCTGTATTTACTTTTATTCTTCATAAGATATAAATTTATATTTAAATATATGCAAACACTCCTGTTTATTTCGTTTTTTAAAGTAGATGCAAACAATACAGTTAAGCAAAACACAAAAAGTAAGGTTAGGTTTGGTAGTAGAATAAAACCAAGTGTGCCAGATTGTAACATCTAAATTAATTACTGATTTAGAATATCCGTAAAAGTGCAAGTCCGTTTTAATTTCTTAACACTATTTGATTTTTATTACTGGTATAGATTTTTCGCTAATTAGAGCCTAGGTATAAATGATATTTTAATTAATACGGCATTAAAATTTTAACCTTTTAAATAATTGATATTCAAATTTCTACAATCCGGCAACCACGCAGTTTAACAATAACGATAACGATAACGATAAGCTCTTCGGTATTCATCCGTAATTAAAGGAGTCCGTTATGGTTAATAACGATAACGGATCATGTTTGCGTTACTGCGCAATCTCAGAATAACGTTAACCACAACGGAATTGCAAAATAAGGGGTGCAAAATGTCTCTAATATACTTCAAAATACAAACGTAAATGTTGAGCAGCAGCTACCTTTTTTTTTTTTTTTTTCACCCTTTCGGGGTCATCCCACCCAGGTCCGACGACCGCCCTCCTAGGTGGTGCACTGCAGCCTGAAGGCTTATTGTACCTTGACCCCTACTCCTTCTCATTCACACACCATTCATTCCATAACTTGGATGGTTGTTGCTCGGTCCGCATCCCCAAGCAGAACACCGTCTGCCGCTGCCCGAAACACCGCTGTCGCCGGACACCCATCCAAATTATGGGCGCGCATTTCACTGCTTAACTCCGGTGTTCGACGCTCGCCGATACAACCGATGCCGCCACAAGCGCGCCTAGCAGCTACCTTTACCAGATCTATTAATATCTTTGACCATACTTTATATGTAACTAGGTTTTGCACCAACACTCATACTGTCGGCACTTTTTAAATGTTTTTGATTGAGGTGTGGTCCGCAGACAACACTTTGGTCTTGTCAACGTCTCTTCAAAAGATCAAGGCGTGTCATCGGATTTAATGATTGAAAACACACGTACTCATAATGACGATTGTTTTGCTTTGCCTATTTTATTATTTAAAAGTTTTTTTTCAGTGTCTGTATTAGTGGCACAGACACTGGCATATTTCGCCATATAAATACTTATAAGCATATACAGGGTGGCCCACCATATTCGACACGGTCTGTAGCTGGATAACCATGGGGTTTTTAAAAAAATTAAATACTGAAACATATACAGGTCGGGTAAGGCCACAGTATAAAATTATTTTACTCTATACAGGATGTCTCAAAAAAGTGTGACGTATCAAAGTTATATTTTTTTAAATGGAACACCCTATATTTTATGACGGTTTTAGATTCAACATAAAAAAATAATTTAAGTTTGTTATTAGTACCAAGTGTCTAATTTTATTCATTTTTGTGATATTTGATTTTTTTTCAAAATGCAGGGTGCAATTAAATTAATTTTGGAGATATGCTCTATATTGGTTAGGCGGATTCATTTATTGGATGGTCTTCTTGTTGAGTACACGCCTGGAAAGAATGGGACCGCTTCGGTCCTGGTCCCGGGGTATACGAGCTGACCCTGTTCAGCCCTATTGACCCCTATGAACTGGCCGGTCGCCTGAAACAAAATAAAAACCCCCCAAAAATTCTAATTAAAAAAAAATTAAGTTAAAAATAAAAATAAAATATTAACTAATATTTAAATTAAAAATGATAACAATCATAGAATAAACTGCGGGATGCTTCGAGCATTTTAGCAAAGGAAACCTGTTCTAAAAAACGCAAAATCAAAGAAAGTGCATATATATTATTAAATAAAGATAATTGTGTAGCATCAATTTCAGTTAATTTAAATAACACTTGGTTGCCTTTGCTCGATAATGAAGTATCTTCAGGAAAACTAAAAATCAACTAACTTATTACCTTTTTGTATTACAAATAATAAATACACCAGTTACTTATGTCACTCATATCAACACATATGTCAAACTAATTTTAGTTTGAGATACAAAAATAATCTAAATTTTAATCATTTTTAATTTAAATATTAGTTAATATTTTATTTTTATTTTTAACTTAATTTTTTAACTTGACAACGGTGGCAGACTTGCCACCAAACGTCGTTTTTAATTAGAATTTTTGGGTTTTTTGGGGGTTTTTCTTTTATTTTGTTTCAGGCGACCGGCCAGTTCATAGGGGTCAATAGGGCTGAACAGGGTCAGCTCGTATACCCGGGACCAGGACCGAAGCGGTCCCATTCTTTCCAGGCGTGTACTCAATAAGAAGACCATCCAATAAATTAATTTTATTTTAACAATATAAACTCCTTAAACTTTAAAATTTGTTACAAGATTAGGAAAAGTCTGCCTTATCATACGTAGGTCATATCAAAATCATAGATTATACAGGGTGATCAAAAAATAATTTTAATTTTTTAGAAAGTCAAATTGCAATATCTCTCTTATTTTAAATGGAACATTCTGTATTTTTTACATCACATGATGACAAACCAAATGCTCTTTTAAATGGTGTATAGGTTGCCTATACCTATCTTTTTATACTTTTTAAGTAAATTCCGTTTTAACATATTTTTATTCCAAATGTCTATTTTAATGTAAGTAGGCTGTGATATAGCTATGCCTATTTACTAAGCCGTTATTGCAAAATGTAAATATATTGGAAAAAAGCACAAAATTAAAAGATTTTGTATTATCTGCCACGATTTCTAAAATTCACAGAAAAAAATTAATTAGTTGCTTATAATGCTACTTCCAGTGACACTTATTTCAGCTGAATGTGGTAATGATAAAACTTGTGTTTTTAAACAATCCTAATAACGCCTCTGGTCAGTTATGATGACATTCTGTGACCTATAACTCGTTTTTTCCATTATCCATAATCATTGTGTCAATTTTTTTAAAGTAACTATTAAGGCTATCAGATGGTTTCTCCTGGAATATTTTTCAGGATTAACTATAGACTAAAGTAAACCATTTTTTTCACATCCCACCAGTATTATATCATCTTGTTGTTGTAGAAAAAGGGTTTTTATTTAAAATCATTGAAATTTCTTTTAAACTGACTAAAACACTAGTAATCAATAAATGGTCGTTGTTATTTTCTTAAGAAAATATTAATGGCTGCTATCTCACAGCCAACTTTAATTTAAATAAACATTTGGACTAAAAATTTGTAAAAACAGATTTTACTAAAGAGGCACAAAAGATAGGTATAGGCAACCTATACACCATTTGAAAGAGTATTTTATTTGTCATCATGTGACGTAAAAAAATACAAATGGCTATTTGAGTTTCTGAAAAATTGAAATTATTTTTTGATCACCCTGTACAATATTTTATCTTGATTTGACCTACGTATGATATGGCAGACTTTTTTAATCTTGTTACACATTTTAAAGTTTAAAGTTTAAAGTAAAATCAATTTAATTTTACCTCTGCATTTTTCAAAAAATCAAATATCACAAAAACGAATAAAATTAGACACTTTGTACTATTAACAAACATGAGTTATTTTTTAAAGTAGAATCTAAAACCTTCATAAAATATAGGGTGTTCCATTTAAAAAATTATAACTTTGATACGTCACACTTTTTTGAGACACCCTGTATAAACTAAAATAATTTAATACTGTGGTCTTATCCGACCTGTATATGTTCCAGTAATTACTTTTTTTTAATACCATGGTTATCCAGCTACAGACCGTGTCGAATATGGTGGGCCACCCTGTATAAGGTAGAAGAAAAAACAATTACTTATGAATAATCATGACCTTATACTTGCAAGCAAATACTTTATACTCGAGTAAATGCTCATAGTTAAAGTATTAGAAGTGTATAAGCATACCGGGTGTTTCTCACAAGTGCCCCTACAACTTTTTAAGATAGAAAAGTTTAATTTGGCATGTCGTTATTCGATATAATTGGAAATTGATTGATGTATTTACTTGTTTTTTATTACTTCCTATTTAACCAGAAATTACTACTACTTTCAAATGTTTGTCTTAGTAACTAAGACACAGGCAGATGGGTTGTTTGCCGGAGGTGGCGCCTAAGCCGCTTTGTTTACTTCTTTAAAGTCCTTTTTTTGGTTCTCGTCGTTTTACCCCTCTCCCCTCAAAATAACTTTCTGCGTACGGCAGTGAACATAGTATTTTCATTTAATTTTAAGAATCCCTAGAAACCCCCAAATATCTTATTTTGTAAACACAGCCTTAGCAGTTTTCGAGATCAGTATTTAGGAACTCAAATAGTTTCTGCTGAAATTGTGGTTGGTCATATCTAAGCAACTAACAGAGACCAAAATTTTGAAAATAAAAAAGTTTTAAAGTTATTTAAGAGTTGTCTTACTTTTTACTAATCCCCATGTATGATACTCTTAATGTTTATTTTAATTGCATTCATAACATTAATATTATAATGTTTTTTTAAATATTCGTGATTGATGGGTTGTTTTGAGCAGCATTTAATTTTCTGAAAATTTGAAATCTTGACGTCAACTTTAGATTTGCTTGCAATATATCATATACCGGGTGTTGCTCCGTCGAGCGGGACATAGGGAATCCCATGTAAATTTTGAAGTGGTCCAATATTGGCTCCCCTAATTATTTTAGAAGAAAATATTATTAGGATTTTTTTAAGAGCATGAAAAGTTGTACCTAGTGTACAAACTTCAGCTCTTCTCAGTTCGCCAGCTAAGAGATAAATGATAAAATAAGTTACGAATCTCCTATCTTCTTACGCGCCTTGTATTATTAGAAGTTTATAATAAAATACTAGAAAAATTATATAACCTCTTACTCTCAAGTTGTCAGATCAATGTCACATCATTCTTAAATAATGAACTACTTAAATCAAGAAAAAATCACTATTATAACATGGTTTAACCAGGGAAATAGATATCGAAGAGTAGCGGACATGTTTGCAGCCTATTTTCCCAATAGGCCAATACCAAGTAAATCGACAATAGAACGGACGATAAAAAATTTGAAACTACAGGCACAGTAATCAATAATTGCAAATGTGAAGAAAATCGACGTGATCTTTCGCCAAACGATTTTTTTCTATTGGGACATTTAAAAACTAAGCTACCAATAAAAAATATGAAAATTTAGTCCAGCTAAGGAATGCTATTTCCGCTGAATGTGCCAGAATATCGATGTACCAACTAGCCAACGTAAGAAATGAGTTTTATAATCGTTTGGGATATTATCTGGCAGTTAATGGACGAATATTTGAGCATTTGATTAAATCCTGATATTTTCGTCATAAATTGATTTCTAAATGTAGAAAAATGTGTTTTATTGTCTTGCGTAACTGTGAGTGCATGTGTTGAAATTAGCTGTAAACTTAAATGAAATGCGAGGATTCTTTTGAAATTCCCGTATAAAATAATTAAGTTTTGGCAATGACATTATAAATTAATGATCTAAATTGTCACTGATAAATCGATATGGTGTTTTTATTATTGATTTCTAGAGTACAGGGTGCATAATGAGATACTACGTAGAACTGCAGAAGTATTAAGCAGTTTACTCTTTACTGGTTGGTTGAAAAATACTCAAATTTTTAATTTGGGTGGAACTTACTGTGCTCTTCAATAAATCCTTATAGCATTTTTTTCTAAAATAATTAGGGGAGCCAATATTTGACTACTTCAAAATTTACATGGGATTGATTCCCTATGTCCCGCTCGACGGAGCAACACCCGGTATAACTTTGTCTCAAAATTTATCTGGTTAAGATACCTAAGACGTGTATTTTTTACCAGTTAATTTTTCCAAAAGTAATGTCAAACTCTAAAGTGTCCATCAGACATTTCATTTTTATATATTTTTTTCAGTTTTCTAACAAGTTTATCAATAAGTTTTTAGTTAAACTGTTACCACATTTTTCAGACGCAACCATTGGCCCAGTTCTCATCTGGCGTCTTGTTAAGATTTTATTTTATTAGATTAAAATAATTTCAATCAAAATTTATAGACAAATATCAAGTGGCTTGAGGTAAAATTTTAGAAGAAAGCAATTTAAAAAAAAATAAGCTAAACCTAACTCTTTGTAATTCGTCAGTGATGTCATCATGTTATTAAAAAATATTTTTTTAGACTTAATTAAACTCATTTTTCTACGACCACAAATTATTTACCAAAAAAATTAAATTAAGTTTGTTTGTGTTTAAGGCTTTCATTTACTAGGCGATAAAGGAGCAATCAGATTAAGCAATTTACTTGCTTTCTAACAAATTTTCACAAGATTGCTTAGTTAGCGCGCGATTTCAATCAAATTAAAGGCAATATTATGGTTGTCAAGCGAATATTTAATTTACATCTACATATAAACCTTCCTTTTGAATCACTCTATCTAGTTCAAATTATTCAAATAAATACTTTTGTTCGATACGAAATAATAATCGATTCAATGCATAACTTGTAGCTGTCAATCCAAAAAACTGCTACTGATATTGTGCATAACCTTCAATGTCACTTGCTGACGCTTCCAGTAGAGGGCGCCACCGTCCTCGGCCGTTACGAAAGCACGTGCACACCGCTAACATAAAAACATCAGGTTTTTAGAAATCTGCACTCACAGCGTTTAGCTCCAGGAGAAAGATGCTATCAATTTAGCATGAGTCTTTTCTCGATCCCCAAGGGCACAGAAAAGGTTTATATGTATAAAATAATATACAAAATCTTTAGGGTATAGGAAAAGGTAAAAATAGGAAAAAAAGGCAAAATATCTATCAAACAAATAAAATTAAAATTTTCTTTTGAAAAATGTAACCATTTCATCAGTATTTTCTTATGACGTTGTCAGCTATCGTCAGTAAACCGACTTTGCAGACAACCGAATTTTATATCAAAAATTGATATTATCCCAGCAAACACTATTTGCCGACAATGTACATTTTTCATATTGGCATTGATGGTAAAGCATTGGCAATTGGTGGCAAAATTATGCCAACATCTTATACGCATTAAAAAGTCAACCCTAAATAAACACTTAATTGCCAATAAATTTTACATGCAGGCGAATTGCCGGCGGCATACAAAAATGGCGGCATACCAATCCTGATTAAATAAAGCACGCGTTTTTGTTGCAGGCAAATTAATATTGGATTTTTGAAAGCAAACCTTCAACGCATATTCATACTTTTTAAACCATATTATTAACATTGGTATTTAACTAACATTAAAGCAATTTTTTTGATCTGTTTTATTTATTATGGCAGCTAAACAACATTATTTTATGTTTTTTTACATAATTTAAAGGAAATGGCCTTTTCATAACATTTTATTGTTAAAAATCATGCAAATAAAAATTAGGTCAAAGAAAATGTTTATTATGTATTTTGGAGCGAATAAAAATAAAATGATGGTAAAATTAGCTACGTTAAATTAGACCGAAAGTGACCGCTTTGTGCATTTGTTTTCTACGTGGTTTTCTAGCTTTTTAGTTTCTTTTTTAAAGAAAAGAGTTTTTAATAGACAAAATTAAATGTATTCATTACCTAATAAGTGTGTATTGTGTGATTAATTGGTGATGGCTATTCGAGAAGGCAAGATATTCAAGTAGACTGTTAGGAGCTGTAAACATTTTGTTTAAAACTTTATTAAAAGTTTTGAAGACGTGTTAATAAAAAATATTATATATATTTAATAGTTTTTTGACATACCGATAGATGGCGTAATGGACAATAAACTACTACGTTTCTGCAATATCTTCGCTTTTTATCGTCTAAACCGTACCCATTAGACAAAAATAATTCGAGAGCGGTCTGCGGTAGGTGATCTCACTTAGCTTTGAAAGAAATATCTTCGGCTAGTGAAAAATCTGCATCTCCAAGTTGGACAGTGTTCCGAGAGATGGTACTTTGCATTGCAAGGAAATTGCATGCAGTAAGGAGTTTTTTCCTATTTTAATTTTCAAATAAAATATCGCATCATTTTAGCTTTTAAAAAAGTATATGCGACAATTTTCGTCAATAAGACGTCAGCTTGCTGCTTGGGAGTATCTGGATTTGCCTACTTTCGTGTTTTTTTGTTATCTTTTTGCCAATAACTTATTAATGATGGATGCCATCATCTTAAACGCATTTTTTGCCAATAACTTATTAATGACGGATGCCATCACTTTATCTGCAACACGTGGCCTAATAACGGCCAATTGCCCACTTTCGCGTCTTTTTGATACCTTTTTGCCAATGCATTGCCATTAAAGAGTGTTGGCAATGCCAGTAAATTAAATGTACAACGCCGGCAAATAATGTTATATGGGATAGTTATTTATATTTGAGGGTTTAGACTATTTATTTAATGGGAATGGGAAATGGGAAATTTAATAACCCATTAAACCTATGTACTGATTATCGATAGCGTGTCGATAGATCGAAAAACTATCCTAAAATTGAAACTTATTTAAAATTTAGATAAATATAAAATATACTAAACACCTAATTGGCTATAAAATACAACTTCCATTTACAAGGTGCTTTATAGATGACGTCGTTCAAGATAACTTTTTAATGTTGCAACGTCGATTTCAGCATATCGACTACTGTTTTTCATATGCGTCCCTTTGAAAGTGAGGTTATATGTCACATAACCGCAAATATTTATATTTATTTATTATTCACTCTTTCCGCGGTCTTCGAGTAGTGCGGTTCATGTTTACGTAGAGGTCTACATAGACTTCCCGGGTAGGCGATTGAAGGCATCGTACGAGCGTAGCTGTACCCTTGGGGATCGAGAAAAGATTCACGGTAAATTGGGGCTTCTTTCTTCTGGGGCTAAGCGCTGTGAGTGAAGATTCCTAAAGCCTGAAGTTTTTACGTTTTGGTGTTGAACACATGGTGTCCTCGTATGGTCGAGGAGGTGCGCACGCCTTGCGGAAATACGTCAGTAGTGAAAGTGACGGTAATGCGCAATACCAGTAGCAGCCGCTGGCTTGACAGTCACAATTTATGCATGTTCAGAAGTTCATCGCTGTTGTTGATAATTACAAGTGTGTCTTATTCATGTGCTAGGAAAGTCTGGGAGTTTCGAGCTTGATTATCCAGATTTTCCAAGGACAAAGCCGAGAAAGCTTATAAGCAATAACTTATATGACCGGAACGGGCAAACTGGCGAATTGACTTAGTATCAGAGCCATAAAACAAAGAGATAGATATATTTATTATTAATTATTATTCAAAAATGTATATTTATTTAGTGTTTGTGTCCAGTAATAAGGTGTTTTCACGTAATTTTACCATGAAAAACTTAATTAAAGACATAACAGTGCATGTAATTCTGTACTCCGCCCAGCACCCCTAGTTACTCTTCGGTCCCGCAAGTTTGTTAAGTTATAATTAATTAAAAACGGAATATTTTGGATCAGCGCCACTGGTGTTTTATTAAAAAGAGGGTCTTAAACCAGCAAGAACCATTTAAAAAAATCATAAAAACAGCAGAAAACCGTTTACGGCACCAAAAATAACTTAAGATTAATGATAAATACTTTTTGGTCGTGGAAATAAAATTGTACATGACTCGTGTCAAAAGTGATTTTCACACTTGTGGTATTGTCGAACTCGGCTATCGCCTCGTGCGACAACATTCCCACTCGTGTGAAATATATCACTTTCAACACTTGTTATGTAATATACTATTTCATTGTTTTTTTCAATGTAATTTCAATTAATAGTTAAATTTATTTTAAATAACAATTTACCAGCGATAACAGCTTTATATTATACTATGCAACACTAGTGTAATATAAGGCATTTTCTATGCATAAAAGCAGTGTGCTATTAGCTATTTTCATATGTGGTCGTAGGGACAATATAATTTTTATACGCTATGAAATAACAAAACAATGTTGTTTTGTTAAAATTCCTGATGTGGGCTTTTGCAAATACCTCACATGTTTTCCAAGAATTTAGGCCATTATAAATTTTAATAAGCAAAATATAAATATAATTTCCAAAGAATTTTTTTATCAAGAATGTATGTCAGGATGGTTGGAATAACATTGTTTTCTCTTTAGGGACTTAATTATAAAAGCTCAGCCGTCCCATTAATGAAACTATCGATTTGGTACAAACTTCATAAAAACCAGTAGCGGTATTTTGTTTAAGTTTTTATAATTTCTTTTATCTATATCTTGCCATTGCGTATAATAGGTGGAAGAAGTACTGTAGTAGGCGCGCACAGCGATCTTTTGATTATTTCATTTTATTATCAAAGGTACTATTCCATTTATAATTTTGCTGACGATTGTACCCTTTACTCTAGTTTTCAGGTTTCTAAACCATTGTCCAAACCTGATTTGGAAAGCAAACACAACCCGATGCAGAAATTTCTTTCACAGGACCTTAGTTTAATTTTTTTTTAATCTTTGGACAATCCACGAAGGCTGAAAGCCTAAATACTAACTTACCGTGGGTGTCTTAAGCAGGGTAAGAGGAAGTTTGTTAACACGGGACTTAAAAACTTGAAGATTTGGGCGGGAAGGAAAGACCTCCGCTGGCAGTAGGTTCCACAGTCTAGAAACTCTAGGGATAAAAGAACGAATGAAATGGGAAGTTCGGGGCCTGTCCAATTGAACCGTATAGGGATGCATACGCGCGGCACCACGAGTTTCTCTGTTGGGAGCTGCAAGAGGAGGGACTATACTGGATAATTCGTCGGAGCAGAAACCGTAAAAGTATCTATAGAGGAGCGATAGATCTCCCACGGCTCGACGATGGGCAAGGGAAGGAAGTCTTTGAGTAAGTAAAGGATCATTAATAAGACGAACAGCCCTTCTTTGAATGGCATCAAGAATGCTGTGGGTTGTAGGGGATGCCATTCCCCAGACATGAGAACAATATTCCAGAGAGGGTCGAATTTGGGACACATATACAAAGTGTATAAATTGGAAGGAGAAAAAAGAAAAAAGTTAATAATTAATATTGGATTGGTGCGCAAAATGTCTCGTCCATTTTAATGCATCTAAAACATAATCTTGTGTCTTGGGGCGTCATCAAATACTCATCTCTTACTTATGAGCGGCCAAGTTATGCAGAGCAAAAACACCATTAATCTTGTAGGCGTTACATTTGAGAATAACCTTAACTGGATAAACACATTATATCTATAGCGTCCGCAGCTTCAAAAAAGCTTGGATTTTTCTTTCGAGCCAAAATTTTTTTTTGTTTTGTTCAGTATAATTCATACACTTACGTTTCCCAATAGAAAAACTCGTGGCGCCGCACATATGCCTCCCTATATGGTCCAACTGGCCAAACCCCGAACGTCCCACTTTATTCGTTCTTTTATACCCAAAAAAAATATGTAATTAGCGATGAGAATGGCTCAAAAGTGCAAATGCATATAATCCAGTCTCTAGTAATGATAGTCCCATATACTAAACTTAATCTGCAAAATAATCGTTTTTTAATCGATTTTAAAAAAAGAAGGAGGTTCTATCCTTGACTCTATATTTATGTTCATTGGTTACTTCGTCTTATGTGGACCTATTTTTAAAATTATTTTTTATTCATAAACGTGTATTTCTGTGGTGGTCCTATTGAAACAAAGTCAAAATAGTAAAGGAGCATACATGTATTTTATAACCCGACCTCAATATATCCATCAGTTAAAGTCAGTATTTTGAAAAAAAAGATGTAAAAATCACCCCGTATATTTGCCTAATATTTGTTTTGAATTTTGATTCTTTTAAAACATTCTGTATATTTTTCTGGAGGGTTTTCTTAGCAAACATGCCTGCAACCTTGCTTTCATATCTACCTACTTTCCTAATGCAACCAAACAAAAGTATACCTACTTGCTTTTATAGGACCTGAAATTTATTCACAATATGTAAAGGTAACTTGCTTTAGGGAGTCATCTAATAAGATGTTCTGAAATACAAGTTTCATTTAGTAAACTGCAAAATTTCCACTTACACTCAACATGAAATAAACCTTCGTAACTAATGCCATGCATGTACAGTGACGGAATTAAAATCTCGTACACCTAATTTTTCCCAGTGTGATGTTGGCTTTTGCGTACCTGGATCACCTGGAAATATACCTTACTTGACAAATTGTTTTCTGTCACACATTTCAAAATTATATTATTTTACTTTTTTAATTTTGGAAAATGAATGAACTAGAGAAGGCGAAAGTAATTACTCTATTCGAAGAAGGTGTTTCTCTGGGAAGAATAGTTCAGCAAGTTGGGAAACCAAGAAGCACTATTCAAAGCCTCAGAACTAAATGGGAAAATACAGGATCATTGGAGAGAAGGGCTGGAAGTGGTAGAAGAACAATTTTAAACGAAAATCAAGATAATGATCCGATAGATTTTTTGCGAAACAATCCATTTCAGACAGCTTTAGAAGAACACAACCAATCTAATTTTCCTGGGACAGTTAGAACGGCAAGAAATCGTATTAGGAAAAATTCGAAATTGAGAAGCAGTGTAGCTGCTAAAAAGCCATTTTTGACCTGCGATATGAATAAAGAGCAAAGAATGGGGTTTGCACTGGAATATTTACCACAAGGTATGGATTTTTGGGAAAGGGTAGTATTTACAGATGAGAAGATTTTTCAATCTTATTATAGCGGGCAGATTAGAGTGAATAGGCCGCAAAATACACGGTACGAAGAAAGATGTACCCAACATGTTAAAACAAGTGGAAGATTTTCTCTTAGTGTATGGGGGTATGTCTTTCAGAGGGCTAGGCATATGCCACCGTATTCCAGAAAGATTTAATAGTCAAGCTTATATACACATACTCCAAAATGTTATGTTGCCATCGGTAAACAATATATTTGAACAAGAAAATTTTATATTCCAGCATGACAACTGCCCCGTCCATACAGCAAGAAGAGTTTCGGACTGGCTACTGGACAATAACATTTTATTGTTACCTGGGCTCTTAAGAAGCCCTGATATCAAATTAATCGAAAACGTTTTCGGTATATATCGTAAAGGAAATTAACAAGAACAATGATTTCCATCCACAAAACAGTGATGATTTGTGGAATAGAATTGAAGAAACCTGAAATAATTGTAATGTTTACCATGCACAAATGCTGATTGCATCAATGCCCACACGTTTAAACTTATTAGTGGAAAAAAATAGTGCCGCTTTGAAATATGAAGCCAGTGTTTTTCTTTAATATTTGAATAAAATAAACTATATATTTATTTTGGAGTCATGTATTTTATTAAATATTAATTAAGGTGAGAAAAAGGTAAAATGCCAAAATTACCAAAATATTGAAAATTGACATAAAATGTTAACCTAAGTGTACGAAATTTTATTTCCGTCACTGTACGTATTTGTTAAATTTTGTAATCAACCAGTGCGAAACCTTATTTTTAATTGGATACTTTGGTCGAGTTGTCCCGTTCATGAATGGGCCAACTTGAATATGAAAGAACCCATAGAAATAACAGCAACTTTAATTAATCGGCACACAAGAACTCTTTATTGACAAGTGTCTAAATAAACATAAAGACATTTAGATTAATTAAATCAGAACAGTAAAACTCTTCTATGCCTTTAATTACTACGTTTATAAATTCGCGATATGCTCTTTTATGTTCTTATTCAGTGTCGGACTGGAGATGTCTCCTCCGTGGCCTAGTGGACAGAGCTTTGATCTTCGAAGCCAGAGGTCGGCGGTTCGATTCCCAGCGGGGAGACATATTTAAGTAGTAGTTATTTAAAAATAACGACCGTGGTGGCACTACCGCGTTGTCTAAAAGGTGCTGTGAAATGCAACTGCATGTTTCAGTGCTTGGACAACGTTGACGGAACAGGGGGAACGATAGGTTAAACATCTAATAACCCGACACCCACGGTACTCTGGTATTTAGGCATAGACCTTCGTGGGATGTCAAAAAGATAAAAAAAAAAAAGACCATTTGTAGGGCTGCCATAAATTTTATAGCTAATGTCGGGACACCTTACTTTCTGGAATGTTTAAGTTTGGCGCGGATGGGAGGGGAAGTATATCTTTTTGTTTTTTAATATAGTTATAAAATTCAGCAGGCTTTTAAAGTTATACCAATATTGCAAAATTACTTCGACAGTCGATTTCTTTCGTCAGTCCGCTGACTTGCAATATTAATCAATGGGTATTATGTCTTGGTACTTGGTATAGAAGGAACAGTTTAAAAATGGAAATTCGGTGCTCTTTGATAAGAAAAAAAATCACAAAAAGTTTAAATCAAATAAATCGGCATGCTTGTCTTCGCGGCCGCCTTTGCTATATTTCTTTTATGATATATGCCGGTTGATGCAGGTGGTCATCGCACTATGGGATAGAAATTAATTTTTTGGACAAAATTCTGAAACTTACCAATCTAACTTAAAATGAGGTGCTTTTTACTGGAAAAATATTATAAATTATTACAAATGCTTTTCGGGAACCTAAAACTTATTATATGTTATTATAAATTTGCACCCCCTTAACATTATTATTTTTTATTGTACAAAATAAACTAAAATGTCAGTTTGTTTGGTTAATTCGGTAGTATTCTAATCAGTAATCCGATGATTATTATCTCATATGATATACAGGGTACGACAATAGGTATGATTTTTTTAAATGAAATACCCTGAATATTATATCACCACTAAATATCTTTTAAAATGCTTTAGAAAAATACTACATTTGATGTGTCTATCTCAATTAGTTTCGGAAATATGACCATCCAAATCTGAAAAATAATTTTAAATTATTCTTAGAAGCGTAATAGAGATACATCTTCCCAACTTTTTTTATTTTTTAACGTATAAAATAAATAATAACACTGTTTTGTTGGGTAGATTCTGTAGAATCCATATCTTTCATCAGAATGCTTTTATCTTTTAGGATATACAGTGTAGGACAAAACACATTAAATTTTAAAATGGAAAACCTTGTAAATTATAAAAAATCTTGTATCTGTCCTTACACTCAGAAGTAGCAAAAAGTAGGAAGGCAATTGTAAGTACAAAAACCGATAAAGAAAAAGGTAAAAAAATCTTTGACAAAAGTAGCGAGACTTCGCGTCACTGCATCGGAAACACAACAATAGCTCTTATTATTTAAACTCTTTTACTTTTTTAGTAATCAAGGGTAATAATAAACTAAGGAGATTAAATGTTGTATATTTATGTTTACTTAAAATACATTTTCAAGTTTCTTATTACCCCAATAGAAGTCGTCATATCTTTTATAATTGTGCGTACATGTAGTTTGGAGTATCTACTTTGATATACACAGCATGAGCCATTAAAATTTCAAAGTTGCTTTTTGGCCAAAATAATGGATTTCTATCCCATAGTGTATTGGCGCGTGGCTGTAAAGGTATAAAATATTCCGATTGCAGGCGGCCTTTCTTATGTTTTTTTGTATTATTTTCAAAGGGTACCGAATTTGCGCTTTTAAAATGTTCTTACTATACTTGTCTCCCCGTAGCGCAGTGGACAGAGCTTTGATCTTCGAAGCCAGAAGTCGTCGGTTTGATTCCCAGTGGGGGAGACATATTTAGGTAGTAGTTGTTTAAAAATAACATCCGTGTGGCACTACCGTGTTGTCTAAAAGGTGCTGTGAAATGCATAACTGTGCTTGGACAACGTTGACGGAACGGGGGAACGATATGGGTTAAAAATGTAATGACCCGGCATTGGCATTCAAAAATAATACTCAAAAGAAAATGTTTCTTTCTTGCACGGTCCAGGGATATGCAATAGAAAATTCCCTACTGTCTTGGTGTATTATACAAAGTATTTTACTCCCTTTAGAGACAGTTAAAAGAAAACATCCTGCTTTTCTATGCTATCCACCACCACTCTCTCCCCAGACTGGTTTCGCCTGCCTTATAGGAACTCATCAGTGAGGCTGTATCGAGTCGTGGTAATAATTATTAGACAAGTTTCATGGTCCAGCGGTAGGATATTAAATCCTGCCGTTGATGCCCTACTGAAATCGCATTCAGTAAATACGAGCATCAATTGTAGCGGGGTGGCTATGTTTGTTAAAAGCATAAGGAAAAAATTCCCATTTCGGTTTTCGAATATCGGTTAACCGGTTTAAATGAAGCGGTTTTCAAACACCGGTTTTTCGAATAATCGGTTTTCGAATACCAGTTTTTTCGATAATCGGACCAAAATCGAAAAGCAGTTCTTAGAATATCAATTAATAGGTTTTTGGTTGATTGCGGTTCATATCTAAAAAAGAAAAACCGTTCATCTTGTAAAATCGGATATTGGTTGACAGATTATACAGGTGGTTCATTTAACCTTAGACAGACAAATAACCAGAAAACGGCGCATTTTAGAAGAAAATGTTTTTAGTAAGAATTGTTTGAAATAAAGGGGCAAATTTAATGGTATTATTTTAAAGACCGTTTTCGGTTTTCGGTTTTAAAAACCGACTTCGGTGTATCGGTTTTAAAAACCGGTTTCGGTTTTTCGGTTTTAAAAACCAGTTTTTAATACCGGTTTTTAAATAATCGGTTAACCGGTTTTAACCGAAACCGTTTTTTTTTAATCGGAAAACCGGTTTTGCTTTTTTCCGGTTTTTGCCAGCCCTAATTTCGACTAAATTATTACATTATTTTCAATGCATTATTTTTAATTTTGGAGTCAAGATTACAATATTCTCATATTTTTTCTGTATTCTACATGCGTTCGCCTTTTACATAATAACAGAAAAAATTTTCTACTACATTTCGTTCAAGAGTTATTTAATTTCCGGACGAGTTTCTACTGCATCGTACATATATAGTGCGTATTAAATCAATATTGTTTTTTTTTAACTTACCTAAGGCAGAGGATAGGGTAGTGTCATCTGAAAAAAAACAAATTTATAAATTATACTCCCTGCGCTAATAATAAAAAGGAGTTCATAATAAGAACACTTTTAAAACATTTTTAGGGTGTTCCTCTTGACGAATCCACCATGAATCTACATACCGCCATACTTTTATTTAAAGCGGCGATTTAAGCCAGCCTGTCAATGTCAAATGTTTCGAGTGTCGGACTGGGCGAACGCGTCACTTTGTTGTCAAACAAGTTTACCGCAATGTTTTACATGCAATTTTTAAAAATGTTGTCAAAAATGGGGTAAAAGTTCGATATAGCGGTTTTCGCTATTTTAAGAGATTTTCGAAAAATTCTTTTTCAGGGCGTTTCTATAGGTCGATTATGACACAAATCTGTATGCGCGTTTTTAAAAATCCACTTCTATAATTTATTATTAATCAAAACATACTTACGGGACGGTGGAGTGAACAGGGGTGCTGGGTGGGGACAACATATAAATCCAACGTCAAACACAAGAAAACATTAATACACTGCACTCGGGGCACATAAAAATGTAAATTAATTTTAAAAACTATTAAATTTTTCAAAAATTATCCCACGCATGAGATTCTCGTTCGCCATTAATTAAAGAAATTATGAAAACGACAGTCTCGATAGAGGCAACGTTGCCAAACTTCTTATGAAGATTTAACACCAAGCCTATTTCGGGGATTCCCATTCAAATCTTCGTAGATGCCGTGCATCATACACTTACTAAAATCCACCATTTCCACAATGGTATTTTTTGTAGAAATACCTCCTTCTTAATGCTTAGGTATTTTTCTTTTTCTCTACAAATTATAATAAGAAGAAGGTATAACTTAATTTTTCATATGAATTTTGTACTGTATCTTCCTTTTTTTCAGCTGTTTGGCAACATCGCAAGACATTTGCAAATCATCATTTTTATGCAGTGACATTCGTGACAGACATGGCGGGATTGTTGTTTAAACTATTATTTATTTTAATTTTTTTAAACAATTTTTGGACATTTTTGTAAACAGAAAGTGCGGTGTGGTACTGTGAAATACTGTTTTTGGGTGTTTAATGTAGGATTTATACTGTTCTGTCCCCACCCAGCACCCCTGTTCACTCCACCGTCCCGTAAGTATATTTTGATTAATAATAAATTATAGAAATGGATTTTTGAAAACGCGCACCCAGATTTGTGTCATAATCGACCTATAGAAACGCCCTGAAAAAGAATTTTTCGAAAATCTCTTAAAATAGCGAAAACCGCTATATCGAACTTTTACCAAAAATGGTAAGGGTTGCAGTCTTAAAACCATAGGGCTCAAACACATGTTTCGGGTATCGGACTGGGCGAGTTTCGTTACTGTAACCAGTGCAACCCTTCCGATTTTACGCACAATGTTTAAAAATTGCATGTAAAACATTGTGGTGAACTGTGATATGTCCGGAAAAAAAATGACGCGTTCGCCCAGCCCGACACCCGAAACATTTGACATTGACAGTCTGGGTTAAAGCGTCGCTTCCATATATGGCGGTGTGTATATTCGTGATAGACTCGTCAAATGGAACCCCCTAAAAAGGTTTTAAAATTGTTCTTATCATAAGTCCATTTCATTACTGGCTCATGGACTAGTACATAATCCCAAAATAAAAAACAAATTACGGCAAAAGAATGACAAACTTGGCAAAACTTACAACAAATATTTAATTAAAATTCTTATAAACAAACTTTATATTTAAAGACCAAATTAAAATTCCCTTTTAAACACTTGGGTTTTGCTAGAAGGTATACATGTCAAAAACACCTTTTAGTCTTTTATGTCTTGCTGTTAAGTCATATTTTAGGTTTACTTGCGAATATACATTGCTTTTATTTTAAATTTTTGTAAAGTAAGACAGATTTATTTTTTTTCTGGTAATACTACAAATAAAAAAATCATTGTATAGCAATCTAAGCAAACGCACTTACTGCATCATACTGTCGAGTTTCTTTTGTCCAATCTCTTTTTAAATTGGTTTTAAACACCCATTTTTTATAAAAGCAATACTAAGTTCATAAAATTTGATCAGGGACTCTATTTTCGATACTGCGACTAAGGGTACACCGTAAAAATCGAATCCGATTGAACGGGTCGCATTAAACCTAATACTGTGCCCTTCCTTCTAGAATTTATTGGATGCAGATATTCCGGTTCTAAATTCTTTTATATTTGACAAAGAAAAGTTTATACAGTAACAAAGAGAACAAAATAAATTAAAATAAAATTCTAACCTTACTTTTGTGTTTTTTTTATCTTTGGACAATCCACGAAGGCTGAAAGCCTAAATACTAACGTACCGTGGGTGTCTTAAGCAGGGTAAGAGGAAGTTTGTTAACACGGGACTTAAAAACTTGAAGATTTGGGGCGGAAGGAAAGACCTCCGCTGGCAGTAAGTTCCACAGTCTAGAAACTCTAGGGATAAAAGAACGAACGAAATGGGAAGTTCGGGGCCTGTCCAATTGAACCGTATAGGGATGCATACGCACGGCACTACGAGTTTCTCTGTTGGGAGCTGCAAGAGGAGGGACTATACTGGATAATTCGTCTGAGCAGAAACCGTAAAAGTATCTATAGAAGAGCGATAGATCTCCCACAGCTCGACGATGGGCAAGAGAAGGAAGTCTTTGAGTAAGTAAAGGATCATTAATAAGACGAACAGCCCTTCTTTGAATGGCATCAAGAATGCTGAGGGTTGTAGGGGATGCCATTCCCCAGACATGAGAACAATATTCCAAAGAGGGTTGAATTTGGGACACATACAAACTGTATAAATTGGAAGTGTGTGTTGTGGTATTTATTAAATTAATTTTATTTAATATCAGAAAATATGACAAAATATTAACGCAAACCCCTAATCACAATATTTTAGCAAATATTTATTAAATATAATTAAATTTATTTCTTTTCCCACTATTTAGTTTCTACACTTACTTATTAGCTGTTTTACTTAACTGTTATTTTTCAAACCTTTTCCAAAACCGTGAATATCGTACAAATATAACCTCCGATCGGACTGAACTCAATTCAAATCGCTTGAAAAACAGGATTGACTTCATTCAATCCAATCCCTTACTCAATTTGAAACGTGTATATCGCAATTTTTTGTCGGATTGTTTTATCCGATCGGTTGAATGGGAATCAGTATAACGATCTACCCTTAGTCTGGGAATACAAATTCCTTAACCACAGCCTTCTTAAACTCTGAGCCATGAAGTAAGAAAGGCAACGTTGCAAACAACACTGTATAGTAGGAATATTGAAATGAGTTCCTAATAGATTACATGCTAAATATAATTAATTTTTTAAGTGTTTTAAACAAAATATAGGTTTTTTTTTTTGGAGATATTAGACAACATATAGGTATAATTTTAAATACTATAGTTGCCCTAAAAAGCAATAATGTGTCTGCAAAACTTATCAGGAACTCTTCTGCCTTATACAAATTTGTTGGTAAGGATTTAAAAATTTCAAATTGTTATGATGTTTTCTACCCCCATTTATGCATTTTTTGCGAACAGACCAATGTAGCTTTTTAAAGTTAACTAAACATTTATTATTTAGAAATATTTGCAATACTTAAAATGAATTGAAAGCATATGTGTTTAGTTATAAATATAAAAGCTTAATAATATAGCGTATTACATAAGATGCGCTTTAAAATAACAAACGCTTTAAATTAGGTTTTCCACTATATTTCCCCTAAAACCGCCTTAGGTAAATAACTTTCAGAATATCTATATAAATAATATCTAACTTACCAGGATATTTATGCGCATTAGTTGATATAGTCCTTAGGATATTGCTTGGGGTAAATAATTGTTTTTGGTGCACTATACACACTATTGATATCAATTAAAACCAATTTTTTAAAAACACAGTTAATTAGTAGCCCGTAAAATATATTTGTCCATTTACCGTATAGGTACTACTTTTACTTTTAATAAAAAAACACTTATCCGGTAAATAGCGCACAACCGGGCTTTCCTAATTTTATAGTTAATGGGGAAATAAAATGTTGTTTGATAACCCTCTGTTTTAATATAACTTGGGTAATTCGTTTTGCAGCGCGAAACGCAACACGTTCGTGCCATAATGTATGCCGTACGCACCAACTATACGCGCACATTTAAATGTAAAAACAACGATTGACATATTGCCACTGGTCCTATTTTTTAAATATAATAATTAATTACTTATTTTTTCTTTATATAATAAATACACGCTACGATTTAACTTTTAAAAACAGAAAAAACCTTTTAAGCAATCGTTTAAACTTGTTTCTGTTTACTTCTAAACATTACTTGACATTCCTACTGTGCTGTGTTGCCAGATTTCTCCTTCACGGCTTAGAATTTAAGAAGGCTGTGTCTCAACGTATATTAGTCTATAATTTTAAAAATAATGACATTTAGGGAATTAAAACAAAAATACTGAGAAAAGAGGATATTTTCAATAAAAAAGTTTCAAAATTCTATATCCGTTATTTATATTTTTTTAACGCTAAACTGGTGCCCGCAAGGTCGTTACGGCATAAGCGCGCCGTCTTAAAGGCCGGTTATTACTTAAAAAAAAATTTATAGTATTAAATAAAAATTTAAATACCTATAAAAAATATTGGATGGTCTAGACAGTTAAAGGAAAAAAACCTCGGTGAAAAAACATTATGTCGATTTTTTAAAAAATTACTCCGTTGTTACTGAAAGTATTTCTTTCCAATATCTGTCCTTATGAATTACGGCATAAAATTTTAAATGATTGATCTATAAAGTTTTCGCTTCGTTGAGCTTTTCTTATTTAATACTTAATAAAGTTTTGCAAATTATTTCTATATAGGTTTCTTTCGATCATTATTATTTTTTTATTGACATTAATTAAACAAAATTTCAGTTTTGTTAACTTTAAAAAATACTAACTAACAATATAATAAACTTTTAAAAAAAATATATAACTTTTTTCAGCATCTTAATGGGAAAAACTCTACGAAGCAAAAAAATTATAGATAAATTACATATTTAAACTTTTACGCTGCATTTTTTAAAAGTTTTTATATATATAAAACTATAAAAACTTTTAAGTGATATACCGGCATTTTAGACGGAGCACGTGTCGTAACGACCTCGCTGATCCACATTTTTTAGCGTAAATAAATTATGTAAAAACTTTTTATGTTAAACGGTTTTATTGTACGAAAAGCTAAAGAATAATTCGGTAAGTCCTAGCTACCAAATCATACCAATCTTCTCATCTATCTCGTGTATTGATCAGACAAATAATAAATCCTTTGGGCGTAGCCTATCCAGAGTAAATATGATAGAAATGTCAATTGCCCAACGTTTTTATTATTTGTCGGATATGATGAGAAGATTGGTGCAATCTGGTATCTTGGACTTACCGAATTATTTTTAGCTTTTATTACAATAAAATCGTTTAACATAATTTATTTTGAAGTTTTTAGTTTTGTTGTTAGTTAATACTTTCATTCTATTGAGTTTATTTATTTAATGCCTTACTACAACTAACCAGAACTAACTAACGATTCTATATTGAAGTAGTTGTTGAAAATATGTAATCCGCTATTTTTTAGCAGCGGCCATCTTGAATTTTAATTTTTTTATAGTGAGCACTATCAACCAAGCCCTTTCATTTGATACCTATATCGAGGTAGTTGTGAGAAAAATATGTAATCCGACATTTTGTGGCGGCGGCCATTTTGGATTTTATTTTTTTATAGTAAGTTCTATTGTACCAATCAAGCCCTTTCATTTGATACCTATATTGAGGTAGTTGTGAGAAAAAATATGTAATCCGCCATTTTGTGTCGGCGGCCATCTTTGATTTTAATTTTTTTATATCAAGTTCTATTCTACCAATCAAGCCCTTTCATTTGATACCCATTTTGGGGTAGTTGTGGAAAAAATATGTAATCCGCCATTTTGTGTCGGCGGCCATCTTG